>CM076581.1:872287500-872444470 GCA_034641835.2 Pinus albicaulis | reverse complement strand
ATCTCTTGGCAAATGCCTCGTTTCAGATTACAAAGGGATGGCAGCGCACGACTTTCTCCTTGGCCAGGAGCCAAAAGACCTCCCCACAACTGCGCCTACGATTACTGCGAACTGTAGAGTGAGCTATCTTATCTATCTTTCCTAGAATGCTGGTACAAACAAATTGTTTTAATAGAAGACAGTAAAACATTGAAAACTGATTAAGGGATGGGATCCCAGGCCTCGACTCCGTCTTTTAGAAGGGCTCCAAGGGGAAGGAGGACCGCCGTGTTGGCTTCGGCATCAGCTTCCTTATTATTGTCTCTCATCACATGGAAGAAGTCTATACTCTGAAAGGATTGTAACAGAATTCTGATTCTGCTCATCAACCTTGACAGCCTTAAATCAGCAGGAGAAGAATTGTCCACGATGGCCTTTATGATGGACTGGGAATCACCAAAAACCAATGCATCATTTATACCTAGAGAGATAAGCTGTTTGAGCCCCTGGAAAAGGGCCAGGGCTTCGGCTTGGATGCTTGTATTGAAGCCCACACCCCAGGTGAATCTGGAAACAATTCTGTCCTCCACACTTTTGACAACACCACCTGCCCCGGAAATGCCAGGATTTCCTTTGGCAGCCCCGTCGAAAAAGAGAGCGATTTTTGACTTTTTAATGCACAGCTCATAGAAGTCTGGTTCCTTAAGGCGAATTTGCCAGGGATATAGAGGAGCGGGAAGCCTGACAATATCCATGAAATGCATATCAAGAGAAGCGCCCCAATCAGCATCTTGTGAACTAAGATCTGATCCATCGAATTGATCACCCAAACAGTCTTTAAGCTGACTTTTAATTTTAATCCAGACAATCTTTGGATCGTTCTTCTTGTCTCTGAAGATCCTAAGGTTTCTTTCCAACCATAATTGCCAGCAGATGATTTTGGGAAGAACGAGCCAGGATTTTTTGATGTGAACATTCCTGATAGTGCCTCCAGGGTACTTTGATTTCCAGTTTGAGAACAGGTCAGAACATCTGACAGGGAGGGCGAAGACGGTGTTCCAGGGGCCTAAGGCTTCCTTCCAAATTTCAGCAGTGAAATTACAAAAGAGCATCAGATGGGGGGCATTTTCTTCATCAACCCCACAAAGCGAACATCGAGATGGCCCCATAAAGCCTCTCTTCCGGAGTCTATCATCAGTCAGGATTCTTTGGTGGCAAAGGAGCCAACAGAAAGAATCAATTTTGGGGATTGATGTCTGAGACCAGATCCCCTGCCAAGGCTTCGGGTCGGGGGGAACGTGAGGATGCACAGAGATCTGCCAGTATCCTCGCGCCACAGAGTAATACCCAGGGATTGGACCCCAACCACGAGAGTCTTTTTTCCTGCTGTTCATCAGGGCTTTGCCTTTTAAAAGGGCAAGGAAGACTGCATAATCTTTGGAAAGATTCTGAGGGACCTCAAGCTTCTCCCAGTTCTGCCAAATACCGTTCTCCCATTTAGAAATATCCCACAGAGTTTTGAGGCCAGCTCTGTCCATCCATTCTTTTAACAAGGCTAGGGAGCAGTCATCAGCAAGGGGCTCACAACCCATAATACGGTCTTCCCAGATTTTTATGCGCTTACCATTTCCAGGAATCCAGTGCACATGGGGGTTGAAAAGAATGGAGACTTTTGTGCACAGCTTATGGATCATTGTTCTGGGGACCAGAATGGGGTTGTCCAGACATCGTGTTCTCTGACCACGAAAGTATTTTTTCCACAACGCCATCTGAGCCCAACCCGGATTTGGGCCTATTGTTCTCCATAGCAGTTTTGCTCCCAAAGCAATATTTTGCTTGCTGATATTCTTGAAATTCAGACCACCCTCCATTCTGGGTAAAGAGATTATATCCCAGCTTAAAAGAGGGATTTTCTTCTCATTATCTTTGCCACCTTTCCAAAATAAGTTTCTGATGTAGTCCTCCATTTTCCTCATGATGCCAATAGGAGCCATCATAACAGCAGATTGATAAATGGCAAGGCTGTTCAAGACAACTTTTATGAGCACTGTCTTACCAGCTAGATTGAGCCAATTGAAGCCCCAGGAGTGAATTTTGGCCTTAAATTTGTCAAGAAGAGGCAGCCATTCTTTGCTGAGGGCGCATTTTTGGAAAATAGGGAGCCCCAAGTACTTGAAGGAGGACCATGAAGAGGAGGCTGCAAAACCAAAGCAATTGGAGATATCATGGAGCGTTCTGGCAGTAGTATTCCAATAGTAGATATGACATTTGCCTTTGTTAAGGCTGCTGCCCGAGTCTTCACAATAGACATCCAACACATCTTTGATTCTTTTAGCAGAGATCAAGGAGGCAGCACCCATCAAGAGAGAGTCATCAGCAAATAGCGCATGGTTTATGTTTTTAACTCCTCTTGCGATGTTCAGACCCATGATTTCTTGGGTAGATTGCTTTTTATTCAAGAGGAAGCTGAAAACAGAGGCTTGGAGGACAAAGAGCAAGGGGGAGAGGGGGCACCCTTGTCTCAGTCCTCTAGAGGCTTTGAAAAAGTCAGTAGCCCTCCCATTCACCAAAGGGGCAATCCAGGGCTCACTGATGCAAGCCTTGATCCATTGAAAAAAGTTGGGGCCAAAGCCAAATTTGTGCAGGACATCCAACAAAAATCTATGCTTCACCCTATCAAAGGCGCTTTCGAGGGCTAATTTGATGACCACTCCTTTCTCTTTCCGGGTAACGCTTGAGTGGATCGCTTCTTGGACCAGGATAAAATTGTCCACGATCTATCTTCCTTGAATAAATCCTCCTTGATTCTCGAGAATGATAGCAGGAAGAATGGTTTTCAGTCTATTGGCAATTACTTTTGTTATCAGCTTGTAACCTATGTTGCAAAGGGAGATAGGGCGAAATCTGGAGAAGGAATTGGCACCTTTTTCCTTGGGAATGAGAGCCAGGAAGGCCGAATTGGTACTTCCCCCGATTTTCTGACAAGTTTGAGATTTCCGGATCATTCTGCATAAGTCTTTTTCCACGATCTGCCAACAGGTCTGCAAGAATCTGGTAGTGAAGCCATCCGGGCCCGGGGCCTTGTCTGGCTCCATTGCAAAGAGGGTAGCTTTTATTTCTTTATTGGAGACCTCAGCTTCCAAATGTTGATTCTTTCTGGCAGAAATCAGAGATGGAACCTCGTTCAGAGAATTAGAAATAAGCTCCAGCCCCTCTTCTTCATTGTACAACTTTTTGAAATGGAGATAGGCGGCATTTTTTATGCTTTGGATATCTCTGTGCTTCACGTTCTCTTCCTTGATTTCAGAAATGGAATTGAAACTTTTCCGGGCTTGGGCTTGTTTGTGGAAGAAGGATGAATTCCTATCGCCTGCCTTGAGCCAAAGCCTACGGGATTTAATCCTCCAGTATTCTTCCTCGGCCAGGCTTGCCTTGAGAAGCTTTTGCTGAAGGTCGGCCTCCTTGTCAAGAATATCTTTTGTGATCTCTTCATTTTCAGAATTGAGATGATGTATCTCAAGACACTCTTGAATATTTTTCCTTTCCACTGCAGGATTAGGAAGGGATTTAACCCAGATTTTCAAAGCAGCTTTTACTCTCCTAAGTTTTTCCTCCCAAACAAAGAAGGCAGAACCGTTGACAGGGAGCTTCCAACTATCTTTTACAAGTTGCATAAAGGAGTGTTCCTTTGCCCAAAGGGGGCTGAATTTAAAAGGGATGGGACCTTCGTCCATATGAGCCAGAAGATCGAGCTTTATAGGTCTGTGGTTAGAGACAATACAAGGAAGGATATGCATTCTTGATTCTAATCCAAGAAGAAGAAAAGAGCTTTGAACGAAGAACCGGTCTAACCTTGCAGCGATGTGGCCCGGACCGAGTCTTTTATTGGTCCAAGTGTATTTGCCCGACGATGGTTTAATGTCGATCATGTCCCACTCCTGGAGCAGATCCTCAACCTGTTCTCTCGCTGGATCCCTGACAATACTTCCTCCCTGCTTTTTAGCAGAAGATAAAGTGAGATTTAAATCCCCTGCAATGATGATATTTGCTAACTCCTCCGATTCTGCCAAACTTCTTATGGTATCCCAACAGTTCTTCTTCTCTCCTGCGCTGACTGGAACATACACGTTGAAAAGACAGAGGGTCTCGTCTGAGTCGACGTGTTGCAGTTTAGTAAACAGCCAATGGGTGTTCACGATTTCTTTGATCCTTGAATATTTGTTTGGATTCCAGAGTGTGCCCAGGCCTCCTGAGGCACCACGAGCTGAGACAGCTACTCCTTCACTTTTCTTCCACAGTTTTTTAACGACTTGGAGGAAGGCCTTGTCCTCCATTTTAGTCTCCTGGATGAGGAGTATGTTAGGAAATTCAGATCTCATCAAGCTTTTAATGGCTTCTTCTTTTATTTTGCTCCCCATACCCCTACAATTCCAAGAGACAATCTTCATCACTTGCTTTTGGAGAGTGGAGCTCCTTTAGAGCTATGAGGCTGATTTCTGGTTGACTTCGGAGTTTTAACCAAGAGCTTCTCGAGGGTTGGTTGACTTCCTTGAACTTTGTCTTTGTAAGTTTCCTGCTCTCTTTTTTCACGAGCAGATTTTCGGCCTCTCGATGGTAAAATTATTATATTTTTTTATTTCAATTAAAATTGTGTATTTAAAATGAGATTTTTTTTTTTTAAATTAAACTTAATATTTTCAAATTAATGTGTTTTTTATTTTATTTTTTATTTAATTTATTTTTTTAATTTATTCTTTTCAATTTTTTATTTTTAATTGATTTTAAAAGATTTTTAACCTTTTATTTTAACAATATTTTATTTTTTCTTTATATTTAAAATTTATTTTTTATTTCAAAATTTGTTTGTTTATTCATTTATTTATTAAAATTTAATATTTTTCTTTTTAAAATTTCATTCGTTATTTTAATATTAACATTTTTTTTTTAAATTTAATAAAATCTAATATATATATTATTAATTTAAGTTCATATATATATATTTTATTTTTTATAATTTAAATTTAATTTATTTTTTAAAATTTATTTGTTTTTTTAATATATATTTTTTTAAATTTAATATTTTTATTGTATTTTATTTTTCATTTTTTATTTTTAATTAATTTTTCATTTTTTTACTTTTAATTTAAATAATGTATTTTTTTTTTTAAATTTTATTTTAAAGTTTTAAATTTATTAAAATTTAATATATGTCTTTAAATTTAATTTTTTATTTTTTTAATTTAATAAACATTTTCTTTTTCTTTTTCAAATTTAATTTCTACATTTTATTTTATTATATATATATATATATATATATATATATATATATATATATATATATATAAATTTAATATTTCTTTTTTTGTTTTTATTTTTATTTTTTTATTTCTATATATTTTGAAATTTTAATCTTTAATTTTTTTTTGTTTCTTAAATTTTAGGTTTTTTTTTAATGTTTGAATAAAATTTTTTATTTTGTTTTTATTTTTATTTTTTTATTCCTATATATTTTTAAATTTTAAGCTTTAAAATGTTTTTATTTTTTAAATTTATTTTTTTCTTAAATTTTAGGTTTATTTTAATGTTTGAATTTTAAAAATTAAAAAATGTTATTTCTATTTTTAAAAATGTCAAAAATATGACACTTTTTTTTTTTTTGTTAGTCCAGCATCAACTGGTTTTGTTTTGAGGGTGTTTTTTCAATCCTTTTTTCAAGAAACAATTTTGTTTTTAGCATAATTTTATAAAATGTTGAAATTTGACCTTAAAAAAAAACCAAGTGCGTTCTAGAATACACTTTTTTTGTTTTTGGGGTGTTCCCGTTTTGAGGTCAGATTAACTATTTCATCGGTAACATTGTTTATGGCTGATTAGTTGAAAAATGGTAAATGTCTATATTAATCCCTCAAACTCGCATCATTATTTCATGCATTCATACCCCTGAATAATCCTAAGTAAAACCTCATTTTTATTTAAAGATACTCTAATTCCCATTTAATTAACTTCCTACATCATTTGAAAACATTAAGCCCTCAAAATAACATTATATCATAAGTTAAAGTGATAATATTAATGCAAATTATCTTTTAAACTTCACTTTACTTAGTTATGTTTATGTGTTTTGAGTATACCTTGTCCTATTTTCATATTAACTTTAACTTATATATTAACTCCCTATAGAAATAACTTTTTCCTATTATATAACTCTTTTTTATATAATAACCCCAAAAACCCATTTATTATAACTTTAGCCAAAGTTATTTAATCCCCACATGTTTAAATAAAACACCCACATTCCAACCCTTTTGGCTAAAGTATATAATTATATTAAATCCTGCCCCTATGGTAAGTAAATCGCTTTGATTTAATTACTATATAATAAAAATATTTGAAAAACTCTTAAACATGTGTTAATATATGTTTAAAATAAAAAATAGTGAAAAACCCGAAATTTCGTTCAAGCCAAACTTCATAACCCTTTTTTCTTCCCCGACTCTCTTTACCCAAGGATAAAAAATATATAACTTAACCTTTTCCCTGATGCATATCCCTTCACTGCAAACATTAACCTTGGTTAAAGTATTTTTCCCATCGGGCTCAATCCTAACCCTCCGATCCCCAACCTACATTTGATCCAACGGTCATTAACAAACACGATAAATCTATTTCATTCCTATCCTCCCGTCGCGTTGAGTAATAACCATTAGATCTTTATTCATTTCAAAATCCAACGACCCAAGATGAACTCGATGAAACCTTTTCCCCGCACCTTTGCTTTTAATCGTGACCCTTCGCTTGAGAGAGCCAGATCCGACAGCCAATGACCTATATCACGCCCATAAAGTGTCTGATCAAAGTTTTATAAAATATGCGTGATATGGTTGGTTTTCCCAAACCACCTTGCGTCAACATGTCTTAAAACGATTGGATCACGTTCAAAAAGCGAAATACCATTTACCGCTTCATAACCATGCAATAAACCACCAACCCAATCCAAAACCACTCCCGCCTTTATATGAAATTAATGTGATTAAAACTTGATTCGATTAAGTGTTTAATGCATTAAAACTTACGATTTTCATTACTTTTCACCAATTCGCGCCTGTAAGCCTGTGAAGAACCTTTGTTGAGCCTTTTTCATCATTTGCAAGCCTACCAGTGAACCAGTGACTAGTTAAACAACCATTTTCTCTGCAATTCAATCACGAAGAGCCACATATCCTATGATAAGCCAAATTTTCCATAATTGAAGACTATCTTTACCCAAGAATTGCTCAAAATTCCCTTTGTTAAAGTGAAATACTCCTGCAAACTGTTTAAACTTGCAGAAGTAAGCCTAACAATGCCTAAAAAACAGAGTTAAACCTCCACAGACTGATCTCATTCCACAAATCTTTGAAGAATCTCCAATCACCTCCCTGCAACCAAGATTTCATTAACAAATTGTTTGATTTTTGCAGGTTATTATCAGAATATGAAATTTGGCCAACAATTTCAATACTAGTTGACAAAATTGTTTGCTCCAAATTCTCAGATTTTAATTCAAGAAAGCTTCATTCAACAAAAAATTTGTATACAAATAAAGAATAAAATCAAGTCTCAGAGAGATCAGAATGATGAAATTTTCACAGTGAATGGTGAAAGTGAAATCATAATTCACAATGACACTGAAAACAAAACAATCAAAGAGTATCAGTGGTTAAAGGGTATCAGGTAAAAGTCAGAGTGAAAGGTCAAAACAAAGTTACAGGACAGTGAAAATAAAACAGTAAAAGTAAAACATGGAGGCATTAAAGGTAAAAAGAGATTAAAATACTTTTACCAACAATGAATTTTATCAAAAGTGAAAGTAAAACAGTTAAAAAGAACAAAAAGGTGAAAAGATGAAAACACAACAAGAAGGCACATTTTGTAGAAAATTCCTGTTAAATCATCATTTTGCAGAGAAGATTTTGGCCAATCATAAATACATTTTACAAAAATGAAGGATGTTTTTGTTCGTAAAGGACCCATATACAAAAACCTATCTCACTTTTCTCACAGGTTTTACAGAAAAAGAGATACATGCAAATCTTTACAACCTATTTTTCAGACTCTGTAAAAATCTGTTTTACACATCTTTTTACAGAGCCTATTGTGCACACCTGGAGAGGAATTTTAGAAAACTGAAAGAGTTTTATATCAAAAACATATTTATCTACAATATCCTCTTTCAATTTTTACATGTCTATTACATATTGAGAAATAAAAAAATATCATTGGACCCCAAGTTTGCAGAATTGTTGGAGCAGAATTGCACAAAGAAAGGAAGTAGTTAGTGACTTGGATGCCTTATCATCAACTCAGAGTTGGATAAAATTCGAATTCTCCTATTATTCATCACCTATCCATAAAAAATAGTGCCAAATATATGCATTAGTCTTGAGTGTCATTTACTTAAATTCTATTTATGTAAAATAGTTAGAGATATTTTGTAAACCAATCTTGATATTTTTCAAGATATTTTAGTTTAGAATTTGTATAAATACTTCACTCCTTGAAGTATTTTGGTGGAATAAAATTTATCAAGACTACTATAGTCATTTTGCTGGATATATTGAAATTGGTGTGAGTCAATTAGCAAAGCAGCAGACTAGAATTGAAATTAAAGACATCATAACTCAGGATTCTTGTGCTGACCAGATAAGTGTAGTATTTTTCCTTTTTCATTGTTTTTCTTTCAAAAGTTTTCATACATTCATTTTAATGTGTTTCTACCTTTAATGATCAACTGGGAGAATTTAGACAGGATTAGTGATAAAAAGCTCCCTATTTTTTACTAGTTGGCATTGTTATGTTTTCTGCTTGATAACCGGACTATAGAATTCTTAATTGCTCTAGGTCCCTGTTTGATCCCCTCCTTCAATCCTCTTTTCTGTAACTTAAGGATTCTTAAGTGCACTTTTTTTCAGATTTCACCCATTCCATCAACAAATCCTATTCAAAGCCTTTGAAGGTCATCTACCCTGCCCTTAGTACATTTGCATCTTTAAGTCTTATTTTCTAGTTATGCTTGCCTAGAAAGTTGACTCCTTAGCCCATTGTTCTGGTAAATCCCTCTGGTTTACCTTGAAACACTTTTTATTCCCACCACTCTTTCAAAACAAGTCCCACCGTCCACTCATAGCTAGCTTAAAACCTAATTATAAAACAAAGTTAAATCTTTGGGAGAGATCCCTCTCCAGAACTCAGTAAGGCTAGATCCTGAATTCTAAAAGAGGTTCTTGGTTACCCCTGGTTTTCTTAACTACAAAAATCCTCATCCCACAACCTAAGAATTATTAGGGTGATAACAAATAGATAGCTACTTGATGAAGCTATGCTTCACTCAAAGTAATGTTGATCCAAATCTTTACTTCAAGGTTGATAGAGAAAAGCCTCTCATTATGTTTCTCTATGTGGAAAATCTCTTCCTGATAGGTGTTGACCCTCTCCTTCATCAGTGTAAGATGGAGCTCGCTTCTGAGTTTGAGATGAAAGACCTAGGACTGATGCATTACTTCCTAGGCTTGGAGGTCTGGCAAAGACCTGGTGAGATTTATTGCGAAGTTGCTGGAGAGATTTGGTATGGTGGACTGTAAGTCCCTGTCGTCACGGATGGAACTCAACTTTAAGAAGTTGAGTGGAATCTTTGTTGGGTCTGTGCTAGAAAATCTTACCGAGTATAGACAACTCGTAGGGGCCCTAATGTTCTTAGGGAACATCCATCCGGACGTATTTTGTGCAATGAACAATTTGATTCAACACATGGTTGATCCTCATAACATTCATTGGGTCGGTGCCACGAAAATCTTGAGATATCTCTGGGGCACGATAGACCATGGGTTGAGATACACTGCCAGGATTTTGAGATTACATGGATATACTGATGTTGATTGGGTTGGTAGTGTGGTGGATCGCAAGAGCACATCTGGATGTTGCTTCACACTTGGGTCTGCTTCGAGCAGGAAGCAGAAGTCGGTGACTTTGAGCACCGCTGAGGCCGAATACATTGCAGCGTGTATGGCTTGTTGTGAAGCTACTTGGTTCAAAATCTCTTCAGTGAGTTGTTCGGATTTGTGCTATATACCACCATTATCCTTTGTGATAACCAGAGGGGGATTCGTTTGTCTAAGAATCTCGTGTTCCACGATCGATCCAATCATATTAATATCTGGTACCATTTTATCCAAAATATGGTACAAAGAGGTGTCGTAAGGTTCGATCATATAGGAACTCATAAGCAGGTCGCGGATAGTCTCACAATGCCTTTGGGGAAGGTCATGTTCCTAACCTTCCGTGAGAATCTTGGAATTGTGGAATGACCCTATTTGGAGGGTTCTGTTGGACAATGAGCTTTGGGAGTTCCAGGGGGGCTTTGGGATAGCTTCTTGGAGCTATAAGAAATCACAAGGCTAGGCTTGTTGAACCTTGTTGGTGTGCTTCTGCCCCACTGTGATGATATTGAGTTGGTTTACCTCTCTTTGATTTGTGCCCCGTATGCATCCTACCCATGGAGTACCAGACTCATGGGAAATACCTCTTATTTGGCCAATGCAGTGGGAAATGTGGATAGATACCGATAGCAAGACCGATGGACACATCAGAGATTGTCGTAATCTCTATGTCTACGATGGCACATGCCCAACCACTTGATATGGGATCAAGTCAAGTGAGGTTTTGGACCTCCAACTGACTTTGGGTCAATTAAACTAACTTCGGGTTAGTATTTGATTCTTTTGAGTCCAAGTGAGGTTTCAAACCTCCAACTGACTTCGGGTCAGTTAAACTAACTTTAGGTTAGTATGAGACCCCTTTGAGTCCTATAGAGGTTTCAGACCTTTGAGCTGATTTTTTCAGCCGATAATGATGTCTTTGTGACTCACATTTTGTTCTGAAATAAAGAGCTAGAAAATTAAGTTATGGCGGGATGACGGACAATGTTTGGATGGCACTGGTGGATGGAGTTCTCCCTAGTTGAGAGGGAGTGTTAATTTTTGGCAACTAGTTCCAAACTCCATGTTGTGATGCTCAGACGATGATGCCAATATTTTTAATGGATTCCTCTTTCAGAGAGGTGCAAGATCGATCTAAAGATCATCTTGATCGGATGAGCATAACATGTATTTTGAGATTATTCCACATGTGCAAGGTCGACCTGATTTATCTCACATGCATAAGAGATGTGTCACACACCCCCACAAATGAAAATATATTGGAGAGACTTGGAGTTCATTTTACACACACATTTTGGAGGCATTCTCTTCTCTCTCGGATGGTGTTGCGATTAGGGCTTCTCATGGTGATGTGGTCAGGGCTTCTTGATGTAGCATCTTGATGGAGATTTTTTGATGAGCAGTTTTGGGGTTGTGTGACACATTTGGTTGGCTAACCTTATGGAGACTTTGCTGGTTGAATCATCTTGCTGACCGTCGTAATGCTACCATCTTGTATTCCATCGATCTATTGGTATGTTCTATCTGCATCTTACTTTCATGTGATTGAGCCCTAGAAGTTTAAAGTAAATTTGCATCTAGCATAGAACATCTTCAGAAATTTACGACCTTTCCACTCAAGCGTCACAAAGACGTCTGATGTCTTGTAATTAGTACATTATGATATGTCTGGTATGTTCCCCATGACATCCTTGGGAGTATGTTATTATATGACGTTCATAAATGACTTCTCTCGCAAAACCTAGATATAATTCTTGAAAAAGAAGGATGAGGCTTTCATGTGGTTCCGTACCTTCAAAGCCTTGGTATAAAATTCAAGGGGGAAGAAGATTAATATATTAAGGATCGATAATGGCACTGAATATGAGACGAATGAGTTCAAGAAATTTTGCAGAGAAGCCATCATCAAGAGGGAGACCACAACTATCTATACTCTTGAGTAGAATGGCATTGCTGAAAGAAAGAACAGGACCATTGTGGAAGCTACCCGTGCCATGCTATGTGACCAAGGTCTTCCGAAATTTCTGTGGGGAGAAGATTTGAACACTATTGTGTACATACAAAAATGATGCCCGCATTCCTCTCTGGACTCCAAAACACCCGAAGAGGTTTTCTTTGGTAAGAAACCTGACGTCTCACATTTTAGAGTTTTTGGATGTCCTGTTTATTTTCATGTACTGGAGGGCCCTTTGCCACTAGTGGAGCACTGCCGAACTACTCCAGTATCAAATAATGGAACAACAATGGAATTTATGTATTAATCATATGTAGCATAGTTTACAAGAAATCATACTCTGTTTTAATTAACAAGAGTTGATGAACAATTCTGAAAATTACAAAAGGAAATCTCTCCTAATAATGGCAATACATGCTCTCCTTTTATAATCAGAAAGAGGAGAAAGTAAATAGTAAATTTGATCCCTCATAACAAAATTGGATTGTTCCCAACAACTTGATCAGCAAGAAAATATATTTCCATCAATCATTCAAAATGAACAAGTCGAATTTGGTATTGCAATTGACATCATTTGGAAAACGACCGCAACAGTGAATCTGTGAAAATCATCCTCAGAGAACCTTCCGTTTCTCTTAATACAGACCGAATTTGGGCAAACCGTTCTTAGAAAAAATTAACTCAGTCCGTTCTAGACAAAACCCATGTTTCGGATTTTCTAGATGCTTCTCCATTTGCCCAGAATGTCCAATGCAAAACTGACACTTCTTATTCTAGCGAATTTCTAAGTTGGAATATTTGATGATGAGCTGGAGATCAAATTTGCAATCTAGAAAATATCTTGGAGGCTAAAATGGTGAGTGATGTTACAAAAAAATTATTAATAAACCATCATTGATAAAATCATGCATAATAATCATCAATTTATTAAAAATAAAGGAGAATAAATAATATTTATCCATAAGAACATAAATAATTATAAAATAGAATTATATGATAAACCATGATAAATGATGTGATAAAGAATGGTAGAAATGGATGGAATTACAAAGTGATAATAATAATGACAAAATAGCATCCCAACATACCCCCAAACTAAATATATTGCATGTCCTCATGCAACCCAGAACTGAATATATTGCATGTCCTCATGCAACCCAAAGACAAAACCCATGTGTTAACCAAGCAAAAAAAAATGTTCATCCCAACTCATGAAATGGATGGAACAAATGATTTTTTCCTCAAAGAATGAATATTCAATTTTAGCAATCTTGATGAAGGCGTAACAATTTTTACAGTTGACATTCAACTATATATATATATATATATATATGAAGTTGCAGAAAAATGTGATATAAGTAACATCAAACTTCATTAACCATTTTCTCAAAAATCAGATCGTTTTGATGCACAGATCATGAGATATAAACAAAATGGCTGTAGGTGATAGTGCATAATTTTCGAAATTTTAAGAACTAATTTAGAGTGAAATTATCTGGGTTTGTGTATTTTAATGATACCTCTTTGTTATCCAGAAATCACAAGAATTCAGTTCATAGTTTTAAAGATATATGCAAATCAATTTCTGCACTATATAAAAATGAAATTGTATGCCTTAAATGAGAAAGAAAGTAGAAAACATCCATCATGTGTAGCAATTCCTCCCCCAAACTGAAGAATTATCATGTCCTCATGCAATGCTAGAAAACAAAGAGAGGTGGTTACTACAATCTGTTGAAATCTATGCTTGGTGTAAAACAACATGGAATAAGGGAGGTGTTGAGAATGAATAAGAAGATCAATGGATGATAAAGAATATTACTGACATGGTCATAAGAAAGAAATGAAGGAAAGCAACACTCTCCCAAACTGAAAGATGATATGTCTCTGAAAAATGGGAAGTGGTAAAGATGTGGAATGAATGATGATAGATAATGCTCAATGGATTTTCATGAAATTCTCTTAAATTTGTAATAAATTTGAAAATTATGCAATTTTACCTCAAGTGTTACCTCGGGAAAAAAAAATGTGGAATGACATGTAGGAACTGGAATTTGTTGAAGCTGATGTAGGCTGAGTGGATATTGAAAGTGATGCAAAAGGTGGATGTCATGCAAGCACATCATGTCTGAAGAATTGTGCGTGTTCGTGAGTTGCGCGAGCCTTTGCTGTTAGTTGCAATAGTGTGTTCGTGATGCGAATATAATTCCCCCCCCCCCATACTTGTTGTTCTCCTGTAAACAAATCATGATTCTGCACGCAATTTTCTTGAATCCACAGTGTTAATTTTGAAGAGCAATAAATAAGATGTATGGCAAAAGTTCAATCAGAAAAACTTCTATAGAAATGCAGTATGAATATTGTGGAAAATTAACAAATTATGGCAGAATTATGTACTTATATCACGTGCGATCCATAATGCATACATTCCCCCTTCCAATTGAAAAAGGGATTCCATGACCATAAAGCATAGAAAAAGTGTTGTGCTGACGACAAGGTAAGGGAACGAACAATACAACAGTAAATGAAGCATAGTACACATATCAAATGATAGGACATCAAGAGGTATGGTTATAATGAGGGTAGAGTATATAAAGATAGTTATGAATAAGAGATAAGATGCTTAGGTTGATGATAGGTAATGTGGTAAGTAAAAATGACAGCAATATGCAAGAAAAGATACATTGTTGATGATATTCCATCTGAAAATGATATGATTGATTAAAAAACATTAAATCATGCGTAAAGGTTCATAGGAGGGAGAAATTAAGGAAATAATCTCTCTGATAAAAATAAAAGTAGGAAGAGGGTATTATAATAATTATTGATGTTGAAAATAGAACCTCAATACCATCAGCAGAGCCTCTGCTGCCAGCAGGTGTCCATAGCCTCGGCAGGGTTTCTTTTTAACCCATATGAGCCAGGATCCTCAATTTATAGTTGGAGAATTCCATTGTTGTTCTATAGAAGAGATCAGTGTGTTGGCGTGGTAACCAGATAACCACACCGCCATTCACTTGGAAGTAATAAAAGTGATCAAGCCGGCTCGTGATGAGACCTCCTGTTCCAAGGATATTGTGGCTATCCAATGGATCATAACCCTGGTGTGGTGGCCATAGTGGGAATGGCACTTCGCTACAACCTTATGAACATGGTAGGCTGGCTCTTTAATGAGACCTCCTATCCTCTATTTGTAGACAAGATTTTGTTGTTTTTACACCTTTTATGATAAATAGAGGGAGGTTCAGTACTCCTTAAGAGTGGGGATGGTGGAAGAAGTTTGAACATGTCAATAGAAAGAAAATATACCCATAATCTTACTTATAATAGATAAAGAGAATTGTAGCCAAGAGATGTGGAACCAGCATGGTAAAGATGATCAATCAGTATCATATGCAGCAGAAATCAATACAGTAAAGTAATATATAAATAATTGTGTCCCTTTGTTTGTTTAAAAAAAAAAACTATTATCAAGAAGTTGTCTTGTTAAAGATCATAACTTCAAGGATATTCACCTACTTTAATAGACTCCATAATTTTTGTCCTCATAAAAGTATTGTACTTCATGTGATGCAAGGGAATCAATAAAATGTGGTTGAGATGAATTAGGAATAATCGCACAAGAGGGAGGAAGGGTTGTTCTCGAAAATATTCCCAAAGTGTTGTTCCCTTGAAGGAACAACAAAAACACTCAAAAAAGTGTTGTTCCTTTTAAGAAACAACAAAAAATACACCCAAAAAAAGTGTTGTTCCTTAAAAGGAACAACAAAAGAATATACCCAAAAAAGTGTTGTTCCTTTTGAGGAACAACAAAAAAAATGCATGCGAAAAAGTGTTGTTCCTTAAAAAGAACAGCAAAAAAATACACAAAAAAGTGTTGTTCCTTCCCTTAAAAGGAATAGAAAAAAATACACCCAAAAAAATTGTTGTTCCTTTTAAGGAACAACAAAAAAATGCATGCGAAAAAGCGAATACACAAACAAAGTGTTATTCCTTAAAAGGAACAGCAAAAAATACACCCAAAAAAAGTGTTGTTCCTTAAAAGAAACAAAAAAAAATATACCCAAAAAAATGTTGTTCCTTAAAAGGAACCAAAAAAAATGCATGTGAAAAAGTGTTGTTCCTTAAAAGGAACAGCAAAAAAATACACAAAAAAGTGTTGTTCCTTTCCTTAAAAGGAACAACAAAAAATATGCCCAAAAAAAGTGTTGTTCCTTTTAAGGAACAACAAAAAAATGCATGCGAAAAAGTGATGTTTCTTAAAAAGAACAGCAAAAAAATCAACACGCGAAACTGTTGTTCCTTAAATGGAACGACTGCTGTTCCTTTAAGAGGAACAACAACTGTTCCTTAAATGGAACAACAAAAAGACAAACACGTGAAATTGTTTTTCTTTAAGAGGAACGACTGCTATTCCTTAAGAGGAACGACAACTGTTCCTTAAGAGGAACAGTGAAAAGACAAATATGCGAAACTTGGTGTTCCTTGTAGGGAACAACAAGGGAAAAATAGAAAAAAGCTAATGTATAATCTATTATCTAAGCAAATCCAATCAAACAAAAAGGAAAATTTATGTACAGGTTTCAAGAAAAAGTAATTTTTTTTACAGAATTGGTGCTGCCGAAAAATTGCCTTCTGCAATTGAAACTTGCATGGTGGGGTCCTTATTGTGCAATCGCCAATGGAGCGAAAACTAAAATTTGAAGGGAGCAACACCTGAAACACAAAAACATAAGAGAAATCAGAAAATAAACAACACTTTATTTAAAAATAGTATATAAATAAATAAGTTAAGTTACAACAGCTATGATGTTATTTTCTAAGGGAATATCAATCTGTCAATGGAGAAAGAAATGATCTCTTGGAAAAATGTTTCGGCAGCAGTGACATGAATCTTCAAATGGAAAGCAATTCTTCATTTCTTCTGTTATGAATCTATTAGGTAATGAACTTGATGAAATGCTCTTGTTTCACTAAAATTTCTTTTAAGAATCGCTCGTCCATAAATTGACCTTCTTTGTTCTCCTAAGACCTGCAAAAAAATGAGTGTCTACCTGTAATAAAACATTACATCATGGAGAAAGAGAGGTGATCGGGCTCCCCTAATCCAAGAATTATGCAAAAAAACTAACAAGTAGTTACTCTGTAGAACAAATCCACGAAAAAATAAAACAAAATTTATTTGTCACCTGCAGGAGAGCAGTGGTCGACCATACTAACCAGCAGTGTTTCAATTATAAATTCTTTTTTTTTTTTCGTCCGATTTGAGTGATTCCAAAGCCAAATGAAAGTGAATTTAGGGAGATGTCTCTCTTAGAAACAGGTTTTAAAAATTCCATGTAATGGTATGTTAAATTTTCTTAGAACAACCTGCATAATAAAGTCATTTTCGATTTTCCAGCTCAGACCAACAGTTGATATTTCAAGCATAAATTTTTCATTTGATGGCGGATTGAACCGATTCAAATTAGAGATTAAATTAAATTAATTTATTGATCTCCAATAGAAATAGGTTTTGAAGACAAGAAGAATTTATGGGTAAAATACGCAAGTGAATAGCCGAGAAAACAGAGTTTCAAGAGTGCTGATTTATGATAAGTAGTCAATATTTTAGTCATAAATTCATCATACGATATCAAAATTGAGTAATTAAAATTGTGTTGTAAACTAGATTCATAGATGAATATATCATATAAAAATATTTTAAAAATATAGTCATTTAGGCCTCCAAACACTGACTGTCCCAACTTTGTTCCTGAGCTGCCTACTAGACACCCTGTCAATGTTTTGGTTATACATTTTTCGTTTCAAATCCAAATGGAGTAATTAAAATTGGGTTAGAAAGTAGACATCAAGTGATACTTACGATAGAAACAGGTTTTAAAAATATTCACTTTTGGTCCCTCAAAACATGACTGTCCCAACTCTGTTTTCAGAAATTTCATCAAGTTCGCAAGCCAAAAAATATGATATTCAAGCAATTTTTCCATATTGGTGATAAAAATGAATATGAGTGTTTGCAGAATTGTTATTTTTAACATAATGCATCTAAATACACAAATAAATTAAAATATTTATCACCGATGTTGATTTCCACAACGTGTTGCAACAAAAACAATTTTTTTTTTTTAATTTTATTTAATTTTATTTTTTACATAATAATAAAATGTATTTATTTATGTCCTTATTTATTTATTTTCTCCACTAACCTACTCTTATTTTAAAATTGAATATGCTTACGTATAAGAGTACTTCCAGTGGAGCCATTTTCGAAATAAGACCTCTATTATGTACATACTCAAATTTGAAAAATGCATGTTAATAAATATTAGGGTATGACAAGCCAACTTCCCTTGAAAAGATGGTGCCAAAAATTGTTGAAGTATGGAGTAATGCTGCAAACAAATGGAGTGGAACCAATCTTCAATTTATCCCTTACTTTCTTGATTTCCCATAGCCGTCATATCATAAAATTCTTGAGTGTTTAAAACGGCTTGTTGATGCAGGCTAGAAGAAACCTCATTTTCTTTCATAACCTCTACAATTTTTGGATTTGATACATTCTGAATCTCAGTATAAGTTTTCTCCAATGGTGCATATGAGATATAATGGGTGGGAAGGGTGGGTAAATTTTGTAGTTCAACACTGTAAGCATGTTGTACTGGTTTATTATGGTGAGGGTGTGGAATGAGTTGAGCAGGAAATTGTGTAGGGAATGGAGCATTTTGATGATGTAGTTGATTGGGTTGAATGGTTGATTTTGATAGGCAAGCAAGATGTTGTGGAAGAGCTGGTGGAGAATATGGAGGATGTGTTTGTGCTACAAGATGTGGGAGAGTATTCATGCAATCATAAGATGAACCGTGCCAAACTTGTAGACAATATTGATGGTGGTTATATTGAGATTGGCATGAATGCCCTAACATATGAGTATTCCATAATGGATTATGCAAGTAAGAGAATGGAGAGGAAGTGTTTTGAACCATACCTGTAGGCCACGATTTCCATGGTTTTGACCTTGTTGCAGCTTCCCCATCTCTTTGATATGCTACTTCCATCCTAGATAAGGAAGAACAACTATCTATGGGATGCTCCTTTCGGTAATGAGGGCAAAAACACTTCATCAAATTCTTGATTTTTCTGAACCTGAAAAACATTCAATTGTGAATTTAGAGAGCTAATAAAATCATATTTAAAATTTTCAAATAAAAAATTGATTTCAGCTCTTATGTCTCTTGTTCTTGTAGTAAATTTGGAAAAGAAAGAAGAAACTTCTCTAGAATTCTTACCAGCTTTGGAAATTCCTCTTGAATACCTTATGCACAATTCACAAACATCATCATATGATAACTGAAAAACATCACCTTTTCCTATTAGATTTAAGAGTTCTAAAAATTCTTCTTTGATTCCTTTAAGAAAGAGTTTTTTCAAGGTCTCTTTTTCCAAATTCTTATGCTTTGATTTTTGAAGGTTATATTGAAATCGCTCTACATAGTCCTCCAAGCTTTCATCTTCCCCTTGTATCATACCGAAAATATCTTCATTGGATTTGCAGTAGTCTTGGTACTTCTTCAAGAATATGTTCTTCATGTCCTCCCATGTTTGGATGCAGTTCCCACCTAGGCTCATGAACCATCGGAGAGCTTCTCCTTTTAGAGTAAGAGGAAACACTTTCAACCTTTGATCATTAGTAAAATAATCAAATCCTCTACAAAATACTTCAAACTCAAATAAGAATGTATCTGGAACTTCATTTGTCAAACCATGAAAATTTGGTAGAGACAATGGGGGAATTATGTGCATTTGTGTCACTCCTCCTATATCTTTGATAGGGAATTCAAAAGTTGCAATGTGAGCCATTTCTTACCATAATAGAAGATGTTCTTCATATTTTTCTTTAAGGATCCTCCTTCCAATGTTCCTGTCAATTGGTTAGTGAAATGGGTGGTGCTTACATCAACACTCGAGTGGAATTACAATTTTTTTCAAAGATTCTACCTCTAAAATTCCTACTTCAATTCCTACCTTAAATTCTTAGCAATTCTGCTGAAAAGCGGGTGGAGGAGCAAACATTTTACTTGCTCATTACGTAGGTTATTACCTTCTGTTTTAATACCCAATTATTTCATAGAAGAAAAACATCAAGCATACATTACTCTCTGTGAAATGGAAACACTCTCCCTGGAAACGGCGCCAAAATGTTGGGTGCTAAAAGGTTCCTTTTAAAACTCCTATTTATCTCACATTAATTATCAACCCGGGCAAGTCCTCTTATTTCAAGAGTGTACACAATATGTGCACGCTATAATCCTAGAGAGTAATGTTTCTTAAAATGTAGTATAGATCCTTCAAATACAAGAGTAAACAGATTCTTGAAAATGAAATCTAATTACAACAACATGAAACTCAATGTTCTGAAATTCAATCACTTCACTCAACAATCATAAGTCAAGGATGCAGTAGTAATAACTCTTTCCTCTGTCAACTGATGTAAATGAAATCAAATATGAACAAGGTAATCAATCTGAGAACGTAGGCAATAACAACCAATGCCATCTACAGTTGATAATTTTACACTCCACACTAAAGAAATTAAATGGAAATGGTAACTGTGTTAACTCACTAATGCTGCTAATGAAAATAGATTAAGCAAGCTCTCTGTAATAACACTCCAAGGAAAAACCAAACTCTTGCAAGAAAGGAATAAACGGTAAAGCTAATTAACAAGAATGAACAACAAATCTATTTACTAGAAATGAACAGCAAATGGAAATGAATAGCAAATCCTATTTAATGGAATTAAACAGCAAATGTAAATGAATAGAAAATCCTGAATAACGAAGCTCTATAATTGCAAAGCATAACAATAAAAGTTATAAAGAAATAAATATTCTTGTTATGTTGGAAAGGATCAGCAACGCAATTCACTGATGCAACATACCAATTTCATAGAGCATTGAAATAGTAAACTATTAAGCATGGAAACCATGAAGCAATGCAACTAAAGAAAGTGAGAACTAATGCAAACCATCACACGACTAGAATCGGAAAGTAATGATACAGATGGCAAGTGGATCCACCAGGGCTGGGCCCTTTGTTGCTAGTGGAGCACTGCCAAACTACTCCAGTATCAAATAATGGAACAACAACTGAATTTATGTATTAATCATATGTAGCAGAGTTTACAAGAAATCATACTCTGTTTTAATTAACAAGAGTCGATGAACAATTCTAAAAATTACAAAAGGAAATCTCTCCCAATAATGGCAATACATGCTCTCCTTTTATAATCAGAAAGAGGAGAAAGTAAATAGTAAATGTGATCCCTAATAAAAAAATTGGATTGTTCCCAACAACTTGATCAGCAAGAAAATATATTTCCATCAATCATTCAACAGGAACAAGTCGAATTTGGTATTGCAATTGACATCATTTGGAAAAAGGCCGCAACAGTGAATCTCGAAAAATTATCCTCAGAAAACCTTCTGATTCTCTTAATACGGATCGAATTTGGGAAAAAAGTTTGTTATTAAAGTTAATTCGGTCCGTTTTGGACAAAACCCATGTTTCAGATTTTCCAGATTCTTCTCCATTTTCCCAGAATGTCCAACGCAAAACTGACACTTCTTATTCCAACGAATTTCTGAGTTGGAATATTTGATGATGAGCTGGAGATCAAATCTGCAATCTGGAAAATATCTTGGAGGCTAAAATGGTGAGTGATGTTACAAAAAATTTATTAATAAACCATCATTGATAAAATCATGCATAATAATCATCAATTTATTAAAAATAAAGGAGAAGAAATAATATTTATCCATAAGAGCATAAATAATTATAAAATGAAATTATATGATAAACCATGATAAATGATGTGATAAATAATGGTAGAAATGGATGGAATATGTGTTACAAAGTGATAATAATAATGAAAAACTAGCGTCCCAACACATATTGATATCAGGTACCACTTTATCTAGGATATGGTACAGTGAGGCGCTGTAAGGCTCGATCATATAGGAACTAATGAGCAGGTCACGGATATTCTCACAAAGCCCTTAGGGAAGGTCAAGTTCCTAACCTTCCATGAGAATCTTGGTATCGTAGAATGACCCTATGTTGAGGGTCTTGTTGGACGATGAGCTCTTGGAGCTCTGGGGGGCTTTGGGGATAGCTTCTTGAAGCTATAAGCAACCACAGGGCTTGGCTTGTTGAACCTTGTTGGTGTGCTTCTGCCCCACCGTTATGATGATTGAGTTGGTCCACCTCTCATGACCTATGTCCTGTATGTATCCTACCCATTTGATTCCTAGACTCATGGGAAGTACCTCTCATTTGGCCAGTGAGGTGGGAAAAACTATAGACTAGTAGTAAAGACTAATGGACGCATAAGAGATTTCCATACTGTCTATTTATGATGGCATGGTCCAACCACTTGATCTGGGATCAAGTATAATGAGGTTTCAGACCTCCTACTAACTTTGGGTTAGATAAACCAACTTTGGGTTGGTATGTGACTCTTTTGAGTCCTATAGAGGTTTCAGACCTCTGGGCTGAATCTGTCAGTCAGGGATGATGTCTTTGTGACTGACCCACTTCTGTTTTGAAATAAAGAAGCCAAAAAAGCAAGTTACAGCTGGATGACGCACGATGTTTGGATTGCACAGGTGGATGGAGTTCTCCCTAGTTGAGAGGGAGTGTTAATTTTGGACAACAAGGTCCAAACTCCATGTTGTGATGCTTAGATGAAGATGCCAATATTTTTATTGGACTCCTCTTTTGGAGAGGTGCAAGATCGATCTAAAGATCATCTTAATCCGATGAGCAGAACATTTATTTTGAATTTATTCAAAATATGTGCAAGTCGGCCTGAAGGTTTGGAGCCCCAGCAGTTGTGTCACACACCCTCATTGATGGATATAAATTGGTCAACATTAGAGGACATTTTCGCTCATCACATCCTCACACATTTCTCTCTCCTCATTTGATTGGTTCGATCAGCTTGGAAATTGCAGCAAGGAGACTTTTCTGTTTTTGGCCTAGGGTTTACTGCAGCGTTGACTTTGGTCAATGCATTGTCAAATTGACTTGAAACTCTCCCAAAATTTCAATTTTCTGAATTCACATTTTTTGGCACAATTCTCGAGGTTGTACGTTGACTTTGACTTGGCTACGTTGACCTTGTTGTTGCTGTTGTTTGCGTTAATTGTTGACTGACAACGTTGAATTTTGGGGTTGACTGTTCTGGCTATCCTAGAGGGTTGTGTGACACTTCTGGTTGGCTGAACTTATTGAGACTTTGTTGGTTGAAGCATCCTGCTGACCTTCGTAATGCACCAACACACTTATATATTTTGGCTTGTCTTCTTTCAATCTACTGGTATGTTCTATAAATATTTTACTTTCTTGTTTATGTGATCGCTGACTAATATTGGATAAAAATTAAAGCTGCATTAAGCATATAACATCTAAAAAAATTTACACCCATCAACAGTGAGAGGGCTAAGAGGGGACATAGGGACACCTCTAGCTGGTCCAGTAGGGTTGGGCCATAACTATCATGAGTAGGAGTTGAATAGTAGAAAAGGAGGGAATTGGGAGAAGGAGGCACAAATAACCAGAAGCAGAGGTGGGTAGTGAGCGAGGTAAAAGGAAATAGAGAAGGAGGGGAAGGGGTTTGCAACAATATGTAAAACATGCTACAACAGAAGGCATGCAATGGAATGTGTAGTTTGTAATAAAAGGTTAAATGCATAGGTTACTTAATTTTGCAGTCATCTCACAATTACACCCAATACTTGCAGCCATCATTTGTACTCTAGATGTCACTCCATCCTTACTCCAACCATGGTATGGTCTTGATTCCTAGATTTTGGTCGCTTAGCTTCATCGTGTCATTCCCCTTTCATCTTATTGAAATGTTGCCATACTGAAAAGGGTGTGACTAGTTTCTCTTAGCTTGTTGTTTTGCACTATTCTTGTGGAATGTTCAGTTCCTGCTACTAACAAGTAAAGGATTCATTGAATTGATAGTTGGTTGGGCTAAAATAACTGAACTTGTTAATACATGGATTTATTAGAATCATCACGAATGCTTATGCCCTAATTTATATCAGCTATGTTGCCATATGATATGTCTGCAACTGAGCAAAATTTCGTTCCTGGAGGTTCCTTGCATTACCAAGCCTCCCTTGTGAAAATGTCATTTGTGGGTCTACATATGAATAAAGAACCTAGTTCTGAGTAGTCGGTGGATGTAACTATACTTAACCTTCTTAAAATTTTAACAGAGGCACTGCACAATTCCTGTAATTATCAAATTGCATGGCCATGCCCTCGGTATGATGGCCTGAAATTCTAATAGATGTCCCTCTATAATATTTGGGGTAAGTTGTTTGTCACAAAATACTGCTAGAGACTAATAGTATAATACTCCATATGTTGGAAGCTCTGCAATACACTAGAATGGGTTTTTATACATTCATCTGCAAGCCTTCAAGTGGCGAATGGAATGAAAAGCAATCTTCGGGTGACTGGGAGGGTTCAACTGCCTCTACCTTCGATTTGTTGCGGCAACTCGTAAATTTGGCACTTAAATCCGAAGGATTTGGTCCCGATTCTTCCTCTTTCTCATACATTTCTCCTTCATCGTTCATTATCTAGCATGACCTCAGACAGAGCGTGAGAATGTCTACCTGTGGAGAGCGAACGTCGTTTAGGTTTTTTTGGTATTATGCCATAGAGGAACGTTATGGGGCGAATATCGAACCTGCCGAAGACTATCCAACTGGCGGACTCACCCACTACCGGTTGATACAGAGGACAAGACCTTCGGGAGCTTAGCACAGCCAAGGATTGCAGATCCTCATGCCAGCGGAATTCTCCGTCAACAACCCTAGCGCTTGGAAAGATCACGCTTTGATATACTCTTTTGATCAAACCCCGAAAAATAATCCTTTCAATCTTTGGAGATGGGAATCCATGCATAGATCTACAACATCGTCGTCGACCCCGCATACAAATCCATGGATTTGCAACAAGATGACATTTGGGGAATTCTCAGAACCATAACTTAGAGTGTTTAACATAGGTAATGTAGATCCGGTATCCATAAACTCAGATCCATGGGTTAACTCGTGATTTCTTGCAGGACCTTATACTTTTGCAGTGCTTGCGAACCCGATCTATCATTAGGCCTATTATTTGGATCTAAGACTGGATCCTTACAAGAGCATGAACTCACGAGCTCCATTACACTCAGACCCACAGTGTAACAACCCAAATCCAGCTCTATTAAGCTCCAACAATAGACAAATCACTGATCCAGGGAAAGAGTGTGTTCCACAAGTCTGCTCAAAGATTCCCAATGAAGGAGCGAAGCAAATATTTTCTAAAATATTCAGTGGGAATTCTATATGCATTCAAATATGGGAAGGAATGCCGATTCAAACCCTCAAATAGAAGATCCAAAAGCAAACCGACATTCCAGTAGATTTACAAAACTTGATATATATCAGAAAACAGATGTAGGACGGCCACAAATTGAAGGAATATGATGTACAGGTCGATGCCTCCATCTATCTATCCTCGAGACTTATTGGAGGATGCTCTGGAAACAGTTCTAAAGGCCCTGCATCTTTCAAATATGTTGTTAAAGGAAAGGGAATCCCTCAAAGTTCACCAGAATCTACACCCTTCATCCCTGGGCCATATATCGTGGAGTAGAAAACCCAGATCCTAGCCTTAACTATTATGGTGGATGAAGTAAATAGTCTTTGTGCAAATTTCCACACCAAAACACTCATCTAAAAATTTAATGGATTCTAGCCCAAATCAAAGGCACTACGTCAATGGATCTTCACAAATTGGACTCCCCATTGTGATATTCACTTATGCTCAAAAGGCTTTTTTATTGTCGGATTTGACTCAGTCCAAGACAAACAATATGTATTAAATGAAGGGCCCTGGTTCTGGGGAAATTTTGGACTCTTTATGACACCCTGGTCACTGATTTTGACCCCAACATTATGGTGGTATCCAAAATGTCTGTTTGGATCAGATTACACAATCTACCTCTCCATTTTTGGCATCCTCAAGTATTAGAAGGTATAGGGAACTCTATGGGGATATTTCTCAACATTGATTTAGATCAAACACACAAAGGAATCTTCACATTTGCTAGAATTTGAGTTGAAGCTGACCTCAGTCAAGAATTACTTGATCACATTATACTGAACTACAAAAATCAACAACGATCACAAATTATTGATTATGAAAACACGACATTTCGATGTTGTACATGTCTACGAGCAGGACATCTTCAAAGAACATGCCCACAAGCCAAAAAGGACAACAACAGGAAGAAGATACAACCTCAAAAGCCCAAAGGTTGGCAATTTGCAACATCAAAGGAAGCTGAAGTGGAAGAAGCAAAAGCACCAGAAAATGATACAAATGACAATATCAAGAATGACATGCTCGACCCACAACCAGATGTGCTCGAGCATAGCGCTGCCCTAACTCCAATCTCTACAGTTTCACAGATGCAACAGGAAAAATCTACCCCTGAAAAAGAGATAAGTGGATCCAAACGCTCCCAATGTCAGAAGGATCATATTCTGACAAAGAGCCCCCAGCTAATGTAAAGGAGAATCAAATGGATATAGTAGCATCCACACCCAGAAATGAAGGTTGGCGCAAAGTGGAAAAAAGAAAGGTAGAAAAAAATAATTTTTTCTCTATGATGAGTATGTATAAATCCTGCATTACAGGATCAGCTCAATATTGCATATGCTATTAACATCTACAACATGTAATTTTTTTAATCGTGAATAAAATTACGATTTTTCATGGGGAAAAAATAATACTCCATATGTTGACATAGCATTACTTTGGCGTTATAGTTACTTTAACCTTGGACAAGACACAATGTTCAAGGCTGGTTGGGTATGATGTCATATGGGGGCTGAATTGCTATTACATAGATTGTTTAAGACCTTTAAGAACCAACCCATCTTAGATAAGGACCATATTTCCCCCACTCTTAGCATGTACACAATACCATTCAATGTAAAACTAATTAATGGAATTCCAACTTCACTTTAAAAATGAATACACTTGCTAGTACGTACTAGATACAGTTGTTATTGCCACCTACCGATGCTGAGCAATAAACAAATATTAACTTAAATAAAGAGGAGGGAGCTCTAAATGAATAGTTCCTAATGCACAACACTTGCTACCATTTTTGCAAGTGGGATTGGGACAAAATACCATGTAGGCTTGACTATGGAAAAAAAATGCATGGTTAACTATGCCTTGAGCCAAGAAGCCTTAAAAGGGTGGCGTGACCCTGCTTTGAAATCCTGGTTACTTGGTATAAGTCTCATCGGTGAAAATTTGATACCATGTGATTTTATTTCACTATATGCAATGCCACTTCTTCACCTCTCACCTCATGCAATGAGCACATAAGTAGTTGATCATTATGACCAATGCTCATGGGAGATGAGCCACATTCAATAACTTTATATTCTATACCCTGCTGTGAAATCCTGGTTACTTGGTATAAGTCTCATAGGTGAAAAATTGATACCATGTGATTTTATTTCACTGTATGCAATGCGACTTCCTCACCTCTCACCTCATGCAATGAGCACATAAGTAGTTGATCATTATGATCAATGCTCATGGGAGATGAGCCACATTCAATAGCTTTATATTCTATACCCTGTTGTGAAATCCTGGTTACTTGGTATAAGTCTCATAGGTGAAAAATTGATACCATGTGATTTTATTTCACTGTATGCAATGCGACTTCCTCACCTCTCACCTCATGCAATGAGCACATAAGAAATTTATCATTATGACCAATGCTCATGGGAGATGAGCCACATTCAATAGATTTATATTCTATACAATTCACTTGTTGCAATGAGGGAGAAATTGCTTATTATGGCTAATTTTCGTAGGAAATGGATCAACAGACACTTTCCCTGATACAATGAGTACATGAGGAATTTGTCATTACGAGTTATGATTAATGTTCATGGGTCCTTGTAACACTAATCTGAACACATTAAGCATAATAGTGGTATCTGAATACTGTGCATTGTATGTGTGGAATGGACATATGAGAGGCTTAGTTGGGTAGAAATAAAATAATGTAACATGTATTTCACCACCAATCCTAGCCTCTAGTTAAGTTCTACTTATCTATGCCCTCAGTTACATTTAAATGTTTCCGAGATACAATGAGTACATGAGGAATTTGTCATTACAAGTTATGATTAATGTTCATGGGTCCTTGTAACACTAATTTGAACACATTATGATTAATGTTCATGGGTCCTTGTAACACTAATCTGAACACATTAATCTTAATAGTGGTATCTGAATACTGTGCATTGTATGTGTGGAATGGAAATATGAGAGGCTTAGTTGGGTAGAAATTAAATAATGTAACATGTATTGCACCACCAATCCTAGCCTCCATTTAAGTTCTACTTATCTATGCCCTCAGTTACATTTAAATGTTTATATTTGTCTATACGCGAGATGCATTATGTTTACACAATGATAATGAGTGAATCTAAATTCTGAGTGAATATAGTTTTTCATTCAAGCTAACTTCCTTATAGTTGAAGACCACCAAAAAAATCAGTATGTAAATAACTTGCTGTCGAAGGAATGGAAAATCCTCACTGTAGGAGCCCTGACATTCATTGGATGATAGCTGCAGGAGCCCTGACATTCATTGGATGATAGCTTCTATGGTGATAGATTTGTGAGTTCCTGTTTATAAAATATAAACCATCAAAAAATATTACAAAAGGAGGATGAATTAAAAATAATGGAAGACATGACTCCTTTCGGTTTTGACACTCACTCTATGGAGGCATCATTTAACTATCAACAGTCACTCCCTATTCTCCTCTGCCACAGAGTCTACTCTCTCTCTCTCTGACTCACACACATGAACATCACAATCACAAACACATCACATTCACACACTGTGCTATACAGCACAAACACGTCACATTAACAAACACAAACATATCACAGAGCGTGCTCCACAAACACATCATAATGACAAACTAGAGAAAAAGAGAGCCTCTCTTGTAGCATTCTCTACTAGAACCCCAAATCATCCTCGCACTGCAATTCCAAACAAGTGGAAAACCTCAGCATAATATACATGATCAATACCATGTATAACCACAGTGTGGTTATTAATACATCTGGAGCTGCAACTATATATGAATTTGACGATGGTATACAATATAACAATAAAAATATAACTGAAAGGAGATGGGATTATCTCTTGGATTTATTTGAGTTTTCTTGGGTACACAAATTGCAAGAAATTAATGCATATTTAGTGTTAAACAGCCTACATGGTTAACGAAAATAGAGAGCGAAATCAATTAAATACAGATCAAAAATATGTTGCTCCGCAGCTGCAAAGGGATCATAATGGAAAACATATTATAGTTACCAGGCTCCATTCAAGTCGATTTATCCGGGTCCCTTTATGCACAAAAAAATTTGACAGAATCCTCAACCTATCTGTAGCAGAGAGAAACATGGTTTAGAGACTTCAACGACAGGGAAAAATGAATGAACTGTTCTCTTTTTCAGAGACTTCAACGACAGCGAAAAATGAATGCACCATTCTCCTTCATATGTTTAGCTGAAGGTTGTGGTCGGGAAGCCATCTGATTTTCCTTTAAAAGACTTATTTAATATGTGTTGTGACTGATGTTCTATCCTTGCGCGTGTATCTGTAACATCCTTTCTAATGGTTCAACAAAAGCGCCACTTGCTACAAATGTGCCAATCACACTGTTAGAAAACTCAAATTTAATCCATCCCTTTCAATAATCATTAATATTTAAATGTAAGGAAGGATTGATATCTTAATCTAATCTTTTAAGTAAAGATTAATCTAATTTGAAAAATAATATTTTAATTTAATTTCCAAAGTAAAAGTTAATCTAATTTTTTAAGAAAATATTAATATTTTAATCTAATCTTTTAAGTAAAGATTAGTATTTTAATCTGATATTTTAATTAAAGATTAATATTTCAATCTATCCTTTAAGTAAAAATTAATATTTCATGATCTTTTAATTAAAGATTAATATTTCAATCTATCTTTTAAGTAAAAATTAATATTTTATGATATTTTAAGGAATGATTAATATTTTGAGTTGATGGTTATTTGTTGGATAGAGAAATAAAAACATTTATAGGATGTATAATGGCTAAAAATCACTTTGAGGGTAAATGCGTAATAAAAGTGTATACAATGGACATGAAGATTTTACTTGTTTTAGTATGCAATGAATTAATAATAGCATTTTATATAATATATTAATGAATATAATGTTATGTTATTGTATGTAATGAATTCACAATGGGGTGATGGCTAAGATTTGAAGTAGATGGTAGATATTTTCTTCAAACAATACGTTTTTTTCCTTGAAGTAGTGAGGCGGTGTGGGTCTACCAGTTGTTGATCCGACAACGTTCATGAAGGAGTTATCATGGCTGAGGAAGAAGAGGTTGACTATGATATAGTTAGCATTGAAGGCAGACCGGTTTTCGGTAATATTCTTGCACTCATATATTCTAGGGATAGCAGGGATCCAACTCATGGGGGATTGAATTGGCACTTTGTATCTTTTAGAGATGTTTCCACGGTGGAGGCATGGTCAATGGGTTTGCGGTCAATCAAGTTAGTTTCCCCTTTATCAGGGCCTTTGGAAATCGTTTTTGTTCCTCTACCTTGTTAAGTAAGTGATGGAGGTTTTCCAGATATTCTTTGGGGGTTTTCCCCTGTTGTTTCTCCACTTTCTGGTGACTTGCAAACTTCTCTAGGGTCAGGTCAGCTTGATTTACTCAAGGTAAATGTCCCTTTCCTGCATAACAGTTAAGGTTTAACTAGAGTTGGGTCTTCAGGTTTATTGGAGAACTTTTTCAGGTGGAGTCAGGTGGTTTTTAGTCGGTTTAAAATCCATTTCCTAGTCCCTCTCCCCAAATTCTATCATCATCAAGATACAGGTGGTTGTAGGTTCAAGAGTCAGAGGTTGAGGGAAGGAAGAAACAATTGTTAAGGATTCAAACACTCCACAGATTGGGATCCAAATTGAGGGGCATGAATAAAGAAGGATAGGGTTATAAAAAGGAAACAACCCTCTGCAAATTTAAAGTTGGGTTTAGGGGTGGATTGAGGATGCACCAGGTAATGACAATGGCATACAGGACATTCGTTGGAAGGAAACGAGGTAGGAAATTCAATATAAAGACATTGGAGGATTGGATGGCTATAGAAGTAAGTCCCCTTGTGTCAAATTCACTTAATATTTTCCTTCTTTCAAAGGGTTGGATCCAAAATGATTTTCACTCCCACGAGGAAGCTCTCACAATCTCATAACGTGTCTAGAATATAGAATTCACACAAGTTATTTTTATGTGTTGGTCCCCTCTTTTCGATTTGAATCAGGAAAAAATATATGTGGTCCCTATTTGGGTTCGTCTACTTTGTTTTCCCCCAAATTTGTGGAAGCCAGAGATTTTTCAGGATGTGCGCAAAAATCTGGCCTCATATTTGGATGAAATTTTTTCCATTTGCAGACAAAATACAAATCAATGGCTACGGTGTTTGTAAATATCAACTTAAGGGAAGGGTTATCTAAATATCTTGATATGGAAGAAGGCATAATTAGTATTCAACCATTGGACTATGAGGGGGTTCATTTTCGTTGTCGAAGGTGTCACAAATATGGCCATACAATGAAATTTTGCAATTTTCCTCTTAAGAAGAAGAAGGCCTTAAAAGGCCCCTCTCATAATTAGTCTTTAGTTACTCAACATCCTTTCATTCCTTAGTTTTCTCAGCCGACGTCCTCTCCTCCCCTTCATCCTAAGTAGCATCTTACTAGAGCGACGACCTCTCCTTAGGGTCCATATAAGAACACAAAGGGAATTATGCATGGGAATGAAGAGGGAAACCCACTTCAAGCAGATACTCCATATAATATTTTGATCTCTTCCCTTCATACGTCTTTCTCTTGCCCCCCCCCCCTATTTCTTCTCTTGTCGATTCTTTTTCTGAACTTGGAAAAGATTGGGTTTCACTTTCTTGATCATGTGGCCTATCTCTGGACTCTTTTTCTTCGATCACATCTCTTAGTCTACCTCAAGTTTCCCATGTATTTCCTGTGGAATTTGGCATTCCATCTCCTCCTTTAGTCTCATTTTCTTGAGCCCTCTTTGAGGATTTGCCTGAAAGTCTTATCCTCCATAATCTCCGCAACAAAAAAATCTTAACTCAACCAGGGGAATTTTCGAGGGATCTTGGGAAGATTGATTTAAACTATGGGGTTAAAAAAAGGCAAAGACCAAAAATATCACCTCTCTAAGGTGAAAGAGAAGGCTTAATTTGACCAACAACTTAAAGACACCAATTTATTAATGGGGCTCTTCGAGCAGTGGTTGACTAGGGAGGAGTTTACCAATAAAAATTCTTTCTTTTAACTGTAGAGAATTGGCAAGCTCCTCCAAAAAGCTTGACATCAAGAGACTGGTTCTAAATTACAATCCATAAATTATGATATTGCAAAAAATGTTGGGTGAAAGTATAGATGTTGTTCGTCTCCTAGAATCTTTATTCAGGTCCTATATGCTCATGGACGTTTGGGTGGCTTGGTTATTGGGTGGCATTCACATTGGTTAAAACCTCTTAATTGTTGGAGCATTCACTCTGGTCTAGGGCTGAAGTTATTTTCCTCTAATTTGGATATTTATTTCTTTTTAGTAAATGGTATGGGCCAAATTTTGATCGTAAGCTATTATGGGACTCTTTCTTTGCAAATCCCTTCATATTATGAGATTCTTTAATTATTGGGGGGGACCTAAATTTTTCTTTGGGAGAGTTAGAGTTGTGGGGACTTGGGGCTATGCCTGACCCCCTTTCTAGCTATTTTATTCATAAATTTGTTGCAAAGAAGCTCCTTGATATTGATCCTGGAGAGATCAAACCTACTTGGAGAAATCTTAGGATTGGATTAGAAAGAGTGGCCAAAAGACTAGATCGTTTTCATATGGCAGAATCTGTGGTGGATAGGCTCAATCCAGTTCATCCATGGATTAGGGACAAAGGTGAATTGGATCACTCATCTATAGTTCTAGACATAAAAGGAGGAGTAAAAAATCTTGCAAGTCCTTTCAATTGAACTCCTCCTCACCGAAAGAAGATGAGTTATTCTCTATATTGAAAGAACACTGGAAATCCTTTGATCCTTCAGTTCGTCTTTCGATGGCTTCTCAATTTGAACAAAATTTAAGGAACATAAAATCAAACCTTAATTTTTGGGCTCATCATAAGAGGGATAAAGAGGTAGAATATCTTATGAAAGTGGAACATGAAATTTGAGTTCTATCTAAGGAGGGGGGGGGGGGGGGGGGGAAGGAAATTCGATTTAAAGTGGAGGTGAAGTGGCCTTTCTTTGACAAAATAGGTCCTAGCGAAGGATGAAAGTACAAAAAAGATGCTGGCTATCTAACAGAAAATAAAACACGCATCTCAGAAGGGAAATGCTAAGGGTAATATTTCTGAAGATAGAGTGCATTGCGAGGATTAGGAAGAGAATTGCCTTCGAAGTCCTCTAAAAAGTATGCCCCCTTACCAAGATCCTTACTGATGACGTAAGGGCCTAGCTATAATGAGTCGAACTTCCCGTGACCAAGGACAACATGGGCCTGGTCATATACTAGAACAAGGTCGCCTTCGTGAAAAGGACGAGGTTGGACTTTTCGGTCATATTGAGCTTTGGTGCGTTTCTTGGTCGCTTCTATGGTTTGCAATGCAACATGGCGGTCTTCAGAGGCACGCTCAAGCAGGATAAGTCGTTGTTCTAGAGGTTGGGTGTCAGGGAGAAGTTCAACAGCCAGATGAAGGGAAGGGATTTCACACTCGATCGGTAAGACAGCCTCCTCTCCAAAAACGAGGTGAGGAGGGTTATGGTTGAGGGGCATGGGTTCCCCCGAGCATGCTGTGGTCATGCCAAAATGTATTTAGAAAAATGGGAATCTAAACACATTTTAATGATGTGATGTGCCATTTGTTCTTGTTATGGTTATGCAGTTTGAGAAAGGAAATGGAGGATTACCAATCTATTTTGGTATTGCATATAGGGATCAAATGGACTTTAAGTTTCCGAGTTCGCATACCTGGTGTCACTATCCCAAAAAGAGGATTTGGAGATAATGAACTGATGCTCTCGTAGAAAAGCTATAGGTTGGTCAACAATAATTTCTAAGAGACTGGGTTGATGATGTAAGATGAGGGAACGATAAGGGGTATCATCCCTAGAGTGATCTGAAGTGATATGGGACTCTAGAGGTTCTTCTAAATGTGGAAGAATACTGGGACTAAAGTCAACACGACCAGATACACTAGGAGAGTGGTGGAGAATTGCTTCTCTTGGTCTCTCAAATGTGGGTGCCCCCTTACACAAACATTGGGTTTCAATGTAATGGCCACAAGGTGGATGTGGTGTGAACGCCTGGGTTCGATGTAAGGGGGAATAGATAACGTCAGGGGTGGGGATTTTTTCCATAATGTCGTCATCGCGATAGAAGATGGGGTGACTGGTGGAAGAAAGACCACCTGACGTGGTGAAGTGACTTGAATCATCATCATGAGAAGAGAGGTTCACATGCGCATCGTCACAAGGGGTGACCGAAGAGTAAGTAGATAAAGGATCTACCGATGTTGAGCCCAAGATGATCGTTGAAGGAAGGTCAAGCGAAACAACAGGGGAGGATTCAGATGGAATGTTCCCTAAGGGTCTCATGGATGATGATAGGTAAAAAATGCTGGACGAAGGCTCCGTCATCTCGACATCAGGAGGGGGAATGTCAATGGGAGCAGTCATATCGGGTATTTCTTCTGAAGCAGAATGCGCAAATAGGGGAGAGGTGGACTCCTTGCGCTTGGCCTCGAATTGGTGGACCGCGGCGATAGAGGTGCGGAAGTCCTCGAGGCGGGGACAAAGATGGGTGTAATGGCCATGGAGATCACACAAAGCACAGGGGTGGTTGGTGTGAATAGTCTTGGGGTTCTTGGCCGCGGTCGCGGAAGGAACAGAGGCTTCCGGGACCGTGGACTCAGGGAACGCGACATTAACCATGGGCTTGAGATGAAGCAATTCAGGACAGGTATGGGTGGCGTGACCGACAACATCACACAAAGCACATTGGATGGTATGCTTTGGAGGCTGAGGAGGAGCAGGGTTTGTCGGGGCAGCCTTGTCCTTTGATGCCCCCTTGCGAGCTTTGCCCTTCTTACCCAAAGTGGTCGCAACAGGAGGTGGTTCCTGTTGAGGTGACTGAGGCACTGAAGCAGCGGGAGAAGTCATGGGGACCGGTTGAACCGGGGTCAAAGCAATATAAGGTTTGGGTTGACCAGGCAAGGTGGGGGCTGGAGGATCAAGGTACCAAATGGGAATCCCAAGGGTCAAGTTAGGAAGAGAGAGGGTGGCCATGACCGGTACCATGTACACTCCTGGTGGGGGAGCTAGGAACGGTATCTGACTAGAGGGGTAATGGCCAGGTGGGACCGATCCTAAATGGCTAAGGCTTGGAGGAACCATGCCAGGAGGATAAAGAGGCTCATGAATACGAACTGCAGGTGAAGGGCTAGGAGAAGGTTGCGGAGGGCAAGGTTGCTGACTAGCCGAAGCTGGTTGCTTGAGAGCAGCCCGAGACGATTGCATCATGCAAACATTTGATGAGCTGGGGTCAGAGATAGGAGGAGGAGGAAGACCAGGGAAGGTTCTGAGAAAAGAGGAGTCTTTGTAGACGCCAGGAGAGACACTGGTCAAGGAATCGACGGTTTGCTTGTTGGCTACAGAAGAGATGGTCATCTCAGGTGAGGTCTGAGATTTTGGCTCATGATATGTCAACTGGTCAATGGTGAATATCTTTCCATTATGAGGGAAAGACATCTTGCGGAAAACCGCGGATGGGACATCAGACATAGCATAGGTGTAGCTTCGCCCCAATAGAATGTTGTAATCTAGCGGGGTGTCGATGAATTTGACGTCAACGCAAACAGTCTTACCGACAAGGGTGATAGGACAATTACGAAAGAGGCCAATGGGCTGGGAGGTGTGGCCATCCCATGCTCGAAGGGTGATCGTGGAAGGGGCCAACTCAGGAGAGCCAAGTTGCTTCCAAACCGAAGCGGACATCACACAGGTGGATGCCCCCTCATCAATTATCCACCGAGAAACGTTAGCGTTCCAGATTTTGACTAGGTTTTGGAAGGCTACAGAAGCAGGAAGAGGAGGATGTTCTGATTGATGGGCGTCAAACACAATCATTTGGTCATCAGCAGGATCTACAGCACCCACGGCAGATAGTAGAGCCTTCTTTTGGGAAGGGCACGACTGGAGGAGTTCCAGTGTGGAAATGGCAGCAGGAGATTGCGCCAAATCATCTACTATGTTATACGAATGAGCAACTCGACCAGAAGTAGCATTTAGATGTAACGGTCCTTTAGGAATCTTGGTATGGACCTCAACTTTGGGTTGAGGGATATGTAAGGGACCATTGGTTGTCGAAAGAGGCTCTGTAGAACCGGAAGAAGGGGACTCGGGGGCAAACTGAGTGGGAGGCTTGGGGTACTGGCGAGACCGAGTTTGAAGGTTAAGGTCGATGGTTAGAGGTGGATCAGAGTTCATCATGAGGATCTGGTAATTGGAGGAACCAGAAGGGGAAGGTGGAGTGGCCACCTGTCCGTCAGGTGGTTGGGTAGCCATGAATCCCTGCTATGCATCCACCTGCTCTTGAGGGGGCGGTGACTGCTGTTGCAGGGGTTGAGAAGGAAAGGGAGGCGAAAGCGCATATGCTGGAGGAGCTGGCGCACCAGGCTGCGGATAAGGGTAATGGTTAGGTTGGGGAACATTGAGGTAAGCAGGAGGTTGGGAAAAAGGATGAGGCATGCCGTATCCTGGATGCATGCTACCGGGAGGGGGAGAAGTGCAGGAAGTGGTGCCCCCTCCCCCAGGAAAACTATAGCTCATGAGAGGTTGAGCGGATGGATGAGAGATAGATCCAACGATACTGTCGGCGGCATGAGGTGCCCCTGGTGTATGGGCATCACCAGGTCTGGGGAGATCAGGTAGGACAGTATGATCATAACCTGTCTGAGCGTAGATCAGGTCATACTTTAACGCCATTTGGAGGGCATCTTCTTCGGTTTGAGGAAAATGTGATGCGACATCTTTCCCGATAGGGGACAAGAGAGATCTAAGGAACCAGTCCATGTAGACACAGTCTTCGAAGGTAGGAGATTGACATAGGCTCTTTCTTCTCCGCCATTCCTGGACATGATCAGATAGGCGGGTCGCAGATGATTGACGGAAAGAAGTCAAAAGTTCGATACCAGTGTCATAACGAAGGGGAAGCTGGAAGTAAGATAAAAAATCCCGGGCAAGAGTTGCAAAGGTGGTATGGGAGGAAGTGGGCTAATCAACATACCACTTAGAAGCTTCGCCTGTAAGCGTGCATTGGAACAATCTAAGACGAACAGAGTCATTGGTAATGGAGGTAGAGGAACACCACATGTGGAAAGATCGAACATGATTTGAAGGATCTTCTCCAGCACGGCCTTCAAAATTTGGGATGTCGGAAGGGAGCTTTGTCGGCATAGCAGGCCAACTAGCGTCATGGTGTATAGGGTCGTTTATCAACCGGTCCAAATCGGGGAGGCTGAGGCCTGCCAAGAAGGGGAGCAAGGGTGCAGCCGAGGTAGTTCCTGTGGTGGTTCCGCTAGTAGTAGTCCCGGCATTAGGGCCGAGATTCCCGCTAGTGTTAGGCCCTGGACCAGACATAGTGGAGGTGACAGGGGGAGAACCAGAAGGAAAAGGAGAACCCAAAGAATCAGAAGAGGAGTCGGAGTGCGGACTCAGAGGAGGACTGGCTCGACGACGGCGGGACGGAGCAAGTCGATCGACCGGAAACTGAGGGTGAAGGCCAAGAAGTCTCCAGAAAGTGCGCCTTGGGGGCGCAATGATGACAACACAAACACGGCACAAGGGGAAGAAGAGCGACCACAAGGGCACGGAGGGGCAGAATCAAGTGATTACAATGTCGAAACAAGGGCAGATAAGTGCAGTGTCAATTGATTTTAAAGTCTTTTCCTGGCGGTGTAAACTAGGCTCTTCTTCGCTTAGGGTGAGTGTGTGGCATGCGTTAGTTTTAATTTTTAAACCCTTTTCGTTTTGAGAGCAAGAGAAAAAGTGTGTTGCGTAACTGAAAATAAATCTGCAGAGAACAGTATATAATGCTGAAATAACAGAAAATTAACAGCTACTATTGCATCGATTCAACCCAAAAAGGCGGGTCTCTCAAAACTAATCTAAAAGAGGGAAAAAATCTAATCAAAACACACTAAAAAGAGGCCAATAGATCTAGGGTCAAAAGGGACAGGGATCTAAAGGAGAAAGCTGCTGAAAAGAGGTGCAGATCACAGCCAAGAGGTAGAGGCAAGGTGGCTGGAAAAAGGAGGAAATTAGCAAAAAGTGGAAGGGATAGGGAGGAGGTCCTAAATGGAGGTCCAAACAAAAATACAAGAGGTGATTTGAAAGGAAGAAAAGCTGATTTAAAGGGATCTAAGGATGAGGTATCAGATCTGAAAAAGGGAAGGCTGAAACTTTGAAAAATCAGACACCTGAAACAGCGAAAACTCTTCCACCAAAAGTGGAGGGTACTGAAGCCCTAGGGGGCTAGGTTCCCACTTAGATGAGCAAAAGCAGATCAGAAACAGGTCGAAACGGCTGAGACAGAGGCTGGAAAACCCTGACAGAAGCTTCATAAAAACCCAGAAAAATTTCAGAAAAACAACAGAAAAATGTCCAGGTCGCAGTTTTTGACCTGTTTTTCGCTCAGGTCGCAGTTTTGGGGCTGTTTTCTACGACTTGAAGCTCCAGGTCGCAGTTTTTGGGCCAAAAAGTGCGACCTGCACTTCTGGCACTCTCGGTGGCAGATTTTAGAAAAAAAAAATGTCGTCTCAGCTGCGGCTGATGTCTGTCACCTGCGCAATAGGGCCAGAAACACGCGGAAGTTAGAAATTTTAATGATTTAGGGTTTTATGTGAGAAAAACAACATAAAAATAGGAAAAACAAAAAGCTGAAAAGAAACCCTAGGGTCTGAAGTAGCTGGATATGCAGGAATATGAAAAACGACAGCGGTCGTAATTTAAAACCCGTGTGGAGTCGCCATTTGTTAGTATGAATCCCTTGTCGAAGTGTACGAAAAAGGACCACTTTAGCTACGCATAACTAATAGCCCTAACAACAAAAGTGGTTGCCAATATCTTCAGATCTGCGGTTAGTTAGACAAGAAAAGAGCTGCAAAACACCAGATCTATGCATGAAAAGACATTAAGCAGTAAAAACAAGGGTTTGCTCCATATACCAATAGACAAGACAAGAACAATTTTTGAAAGAATTTTTTATATTAATCGGGCACCTGGGAGGAAAACAAGAAGGCGTATCCAATTCTCCTCAGTGGGATGGGTTCTTGGAAGTCCTCAGCACTTCAGATCTAAGATTTCTCTCTCTTGTTGGTGTAGAAAACCCACACAAAGAATGGAACTCAAAGGGAGCTCACACAACAAATGGTAGAAAAGAGTGACCAAGTGTATAGATCCAGAGTGATCTAATAGGCAACAAAAGGTGAAGAATGGTAGGAAAAACCCTCCTATTTATAACAAAATATTTGGTCATTCTAGATCTTGGTGCATGATTAAAATAATGTTAACCAAATCTAGATCCACCTTTTATGGAATATTTTATTATATTTGTTGGAGGAAAAAGGTATTTGACTTGGGTCAAATCCCTTGATTAGTCAAAAATAAATAAATAAATGATTTATTTATCTTTTTAAGGAAGTGGTTGGAAGATAATCAAATAAATAATGATTTATTTAATTATTTAAGGAAGTGGTTGAAAGATAATCAAATAAATAACGATTTATTTAATTATTTGTGGGTGATTTGGTCATATTTAACAAGGAATATTATCTAAATAAGATTTAAATAATTATTCCTAGAAAATAATAAGATAAATAAAGGTTTATCTAATTAATTTCTTTGTTTTTGGGTTAAACATGACTGGGAATAATAATTAAATTATGGTTTAATTAATTATTCCATGAGGAAAATAAAAAAAATATAGGTTTGTTTAATATTTCCTTTTGGGGTTTCCTGTTTGGACCATAAACAACCTAATAAATGTGGTTTATTAAGTTATTTAACATAGTGAAGGCAATTTTACTTAGGGTAAAATTGGTCTTACATGGTGTACTTGGGTCCATCTAATGATAATAGGTTATATGACCAAAAAATGGTGTAACAGAAGGTTTTACCATAAATGATTCAAAGGAATATTTGTTGTCTCTTAAGAAAAGGAGGAGGGATATTGGAGTCTAGGGAAGAAACTTAACGACTCAAAAGTAGAGGGATATGGTTGGAATGCAGGGATGGAAACACAGTTTTTTCATGCTTATGCCAAAGGGCCAAAACTGGAAAATTCCATTTGGAGCATGAAGGATCCAGAAGGCACATATATATCCTCATTTGAAGGATTTTCAAATATGGGGAAGACACATTTTCAAAGCTTGTTTAGGGAGGTTGATGAAAATACAATAATGGAAATGCTCCAAGTAGTTCAGTTATTACCTGGATATGTAAATGAAGAGGACCAAGACTAAGATTCTTTGTTAGTTGAGGTATCTTTGGATGAACTAAAATAGGTCCTTACCACTTTTTAGAAGGACAAAAGTCTCGGTCGAGATGGGTGGGTGGTCGAAGCTTTTACGGCTTCGTTTGAGTTGATTGGGGCTGATATTATTCAGTGGTAAATGAGTCCAAAGAAAATGGAATAATTTTGGCTACCTTCAACTCCACTTTTATTCCACTTATCCCCAAGGTGGATAACCCTCAATCTTTTGAATATTTTCAACCCATTTTTTTGCTTAACAACATTTATAAGGTTATAGCAAAAGTTATTGCCTAAAGAATCAAGTCGTTCCTTTCAAGGTCTATCTAAAAGGAAAAATTTGATTTTTTGGAAGGGAGGCAGATACATGAAGTTATTAGGGTAGCTTAAGAAGGATTGCACAATATAGAATTCACAAATTGAAAGTGAAAATTCTTAAAATTGATCTTTCTAAAGCATTCGACATGGTCAATTGGTTTTATCTTAAACTTGTTCTCACTGAGATTGGGTTTTTACCTACTTTTGTCAAATGGATCATGGCATGCATTCAATTTTCTTCTTTGTTGATCAATGGCTCAACATCACCATTTTTTCATGCTAAGAGGGGAGTGAGACAGGGTTGTCCCTTATCTTCGTTCCTATTTATTCTAGTTGTAGAAGGCCTTAGTCAATTACTATTTGTTGCTAAATATTGAGGTGGGTTCCATGGAGTAAGTATCTTTCAATGTCTTGCTGAAATTAACTTACTTTTTTTTGATGATATACTCATCTTTTGTGATGGGTCTCTCGGGATACTGACAATTTGTTTGAAGTTTTAGGAATTTTTGGGAAAGTGAATGGCATGAAAATCAATGACAAAAAATCTACTATTTCCAACCAAAATCTAGGGTATGAGGAGATGATGCACTGCAGAAATTATATGTAGATTAAAAATTGCTCATGTAATTTACTAAAACATAAGAATCAAATATACTATACTCATACGTGGAAATAAATTCACGATCGGGAAAGGAAATCATAAACATGTGACGTGATTCAACACACATACACAAATATTTATCTAAGTGATAAGATTTGGATCAAGGACCTAAGTGATAGCTCAAATTTTGAAGTGTTCGAAATTATGTCGAACTTAAGCTATCATATAGATCTCATCTTCCTGATTCCGGCGCCGTGAATGGTTCGAAAAACCAACACTGTGTGAAGGAATTATTGCGATTTAAAAAGTCCAGTAAATTGCAATTTTTGACCTTTGACCAAGTTTGACTGGGAATTTGAATATTCAGAAAAAAAGAATATTCTAGGGAATATTCCTCAAAATATTCCTAGAATATTCCTCGAAATATTCCCCAGAATATTCCTCTTAGGCCAGTAGTTGAAGGACAAGTGTCACTTTATTATTCATTGTTTAGTTGTATGATGTTTTGAAGGTCCAATGGGAAGGCGCCACGTGGCCAGCCCTGGGGCTGCCACGTGGCCCTTGAATAGTATAGAAAAATTATGGTTGGGACTCCGCGGGATCAATCGCGAGACCTCCTGCATAGCACGCGGGGCTCTTACCATTTCCCCTATGGTTTTTTCTTAACATACATAGGATTTTTGTTTTATTTAAGGTTGAACGAAATCCGATTTGGGCGAGCAGAGGGGCCAACCCCTCCCCATGTGGGCATCGCCCCATGACCCATGGGATAACACTAACAACGCAATTATTTTCCAGGTCGCATGGAAGGTTATCACATGGCACACTATGATTAAAGTTGTTCTGAAGGTTTTCGTAACGCGAATTAAACTCCAATGCAATTAAAATTTACCGTGGCTTCAACATTGGGTTTCGCCCAACGGTCTTCATGACTGCAGTTTATGGGTTGCATGTGCCCAACCAAACCATACATTTATTTCTGTAGTTAGTATTGGTGGGTTTTTAGCCATAGTGCCCAAATTTAGGCCGATTTCCTAAACTGGCTCCAATTAAAGTGCAATGCTCCATTTTTAGTGGAGTTGTTTTAGGTGTAACTGGACAAAAATTGATTAGGCTCTATCTTGATCTAGATTCGACCATTCTGAGAGTGTGAATAGTCAATTTCGACTTTATTGGATATTCCAGACACATTGGTGAGGTTTGAAGAACCATCAAAGGAATTATGAGTGTGATTTTTCTTCAAAGAAGTTCTAGGGGCCACTAGGGCCACCAGGAGCCAAGAATAGAAAGAGGCTTAGCCAGGGCAACTAGAGGTCTCACTCAATAATCCAATAGTCAATTTTTTATGTTTCATACATTTTGGAACTAATGGTGCATTTTTTAGAGCCATTAGAGGATTTATGAAGGCCAATATGCTTCAAAGGCCGCTAGGACCACTAGGTGCCAGTAAGAGAATGAGGCCTATCCAGAGCAACCAATATCCATTATCAGCAAACCAGTAGCATATTATGACTATTTTGAGCCTTATGAATCAAATGGAAGGATTTTTAGAAGATTTTTAAGACTTCTGAAGGTCGATATGCTTCAAGGAAGTTTTCAATGAACCTAGAGCCAAGGGGTGCCCCTAGGTGTTGGAGGCGTAATCGGAGAAGCCAGAGGCCAATTTATGCAAGTGAATAGTCTATTATGACTATTTTTTACATTATGAATCAAATGGAAGGATTATAAAAGCCATTTGGAGACTTTTTAAGGTCAAGAAGCCACAGGGAAATTTCAGGCAACCCAGGGCCAACAGTGGATGGAGGCCTAGATTGGGGAGGTATTTCTCATTTTGAGCAAATGAACAACCTATTTTGGATGTATGATATATGATGGAGATAGTAGAAAAGGTTTTAGGGACAAAAAATTATTTCTTAGGTAGTTAGTGCCATAGAGAAGCTCAGGGAAGCTCAAGAGCACCGACAGAATGAGTCAAGTCTAAGGGCGCTGAGGTTCATCTTCAGAGAGATTTCGGCGATTCAAAGGGTATGATGGTATTCTAAACCCAATTTTACAATCCAAATAACCATTATAGCTGAGCTGGTAACTTGTAAAATAATTTATACATCATAATCCCAAATATCCAAGTTAGTTGACAAGAGTTCAAGGAGGCGTAGCCCACGATATTCAAGTGAAATCCTTTATTAAATTTGTTGTTATGTGTTGATGATTATTTGATGCACTTTATGAATGTTGTACATTCTTAATATGAGCAAAAACAAATGTTATTAAAGAAATTAAACAGTTAAAAAAAACATACACCTGTTTCAAGTATTAATTTCCGCACAGTCATGTATAAACAAGATATTTTAACTGTTTAACTGAGTGGGAGGTGCTTGTGCATAAGCATTTCAAGTTATCTGCCCATTTTCAGATCAGGTTGGTATCAAAGAACTAATTTTCTTGTTTGACAAAGCACTAAGTTGCTTGCTTGACAGAGCATACTTCCTTTCTTGACAGAGCACTAGTTTGCTTGTTTGACTTGAAAGGTGTTTAACAGTGCACAGAATTTTACTGTTTGCAAATTAGTTGATGCTTACAAGTTTAAGTTTGTTAGAGGTGAAGGGGAGATATTTTTTGCTAAGTCCAGAAGAGGAAAAGAAGGAAGAATTTTGAAAGCATTCTCCTTATCCAAAGGACCTCAAGGCAACCCTTGAAGCACAAGAGGGCTTGTTTGCAAAAGGTTGCTTGAAGAAAACTTGACTCTACAGCCATTTTGTTCAAAAGCTTTTCAATTTTTTTTGGAAGCTTTGGAATTGTTGATTGAATTTCTTTAATTCATTGACATAATTATGACAACTTCATCAAGTGAGGTTTCAAAATCCTCCTCCTTCACAAAGATTCTTTGATGAAGAGATGAAGTGAGACTTCTACATCCTGAAGGATAGGGTACAAATTATGTTTGAATATAGAAAGGAAAGCACTAGACTTCATGAGAAATTGGTTTCTATGAAGCAAGAGAAAGAATTAATTCTTCAAAGAATGCATGAGATGGAGATGCAGCTCCATCAATCCCAAGAGGCTTTGACCAAGAACATGCTTGAAGCAGAGGCAAATCATTCAAATTTGTCTTCAAATTCCTCTTCAGAAAGATGTGTAGGTTCATTTTAAAAGCACACTAGAGGTATAGGGTCCAAGTTGATGTTAATAATGAGCTATGAAGGCAAGGGTTTAGGCAAACATGCACAAGGCATGATTGATCCTATTATGGTTGAGGAAAGACCTAAGAAGTTTGGTCTAGGCTATGTTCAATCTTATGGCGAAAAATCTAAAGCCATGAAGGCATTTGAGACAGCTCAAAGAAGAACTTTTGTTCCAAGTTCAAATCCACAAACATGTCAAGTTTGTTTTAAAGTTGATTTCCATTGTTTGAAGCCTATGTTGCAGCAATATTTTAATGGAAATGCAGCTTATGGCAAGCAAGAGAGTTCGGACAGCTATCATTACATGACCACTGATGTTGGTCTTCAAAAGAAAGCTGGAACCTCTACAAGTTCATCTCCTGGAGATGGTAAAAAGGATGGACATGAAAAGCAACATGTGAGGTATAATTCTTCCCATAGTCAAGTTGATTATGTTTTTTTTAAGCATGGAAAATCTGCATGCTTGAATGGAAGAAAGAGTTTTTTTTCCTATTGTGGTTTGTGTAACCATGATGTTTCAAAATGTTGGAAGAGGATGAAGGCATATAGGAAATAGTTGTGTTGGCCACCTATAAAATTTGTTCTATCAAAAGGTGGCCAAAACATTGTTTTAGCCTTCAAGGAACAGTTTCATTGCAGAAAGTGTATCTCTTGAAGGCTCCAGAAGACATCATATCCTTGTTTCAATCTTCATTGCTGTTCCCATTTCAAGCTCAGAAAATTCTGCTGAATTCCATGAGAAAGACTGCTGCAAAAATCCCCCTTTTCCCCTTCCTGCACTCAAAAACTAACCTTCATTTTTACTCTCTTGTTCCCCATCAAGATCCCTCATTCTCATAATTTTTCCATCTCCCCTTCATCAAAATCCCTTTCATAAGGTTTTAAGATCCTTTTTGGCCTTATCGAAACCCCCAAAACCCTTTGAAAACCATTGAAAATCTATGAAAAAACCCATTTCCTTATTATTAAGGGTTTAAGCCCCCTTGGGCCAGGTCTCTAACCATTTACTTCCATACGCCCTGGTGCTGGAACCAGGTGTTGAGCCATTTGGGCGCCTAACCTTATTTTATATTATCCCGCCTGAAAATATTAAAAACCTTATGATTTTTCTGAAACTTTGGGTTTTTTAATTATTTTCTGAATTTCCATCGGTGCAAAATTCTAGATTAATTTCCGTCGTCGATCTGATCTGCAGATCGACTGTGTGGAACCTATCATGGTCGGTGGTCCCCGCTGCGCCAAACACTGTGCAGAAACTGGTGGTATCCATCACACCGCCTTCTGAGGGTTGGTGGTATTTTTCATTTTGGAGCGATTCCATACAACAGTTGACGCGTGGCACCAGCACTATTTGAAAACCGCCCCCCCATCGCGCGTTAACGTTCGTCCACAGATCCGGTGCGATATTTTTGTGAACCGTCCGATCTAGGGCGGGCCATTCGACGGTAGTCGCTCCTCGAAGATGCGCGGAAGTTAACCTAGGCAAACAGTGCCCCTAGCCCACCGTACGTCGCCCTCCGACGCGTCCTCAACCATCGATCTCCTCCTGAGATCGACAGTCCAGATTTGATTACATGCTTTGTCGTTGCCCGGTCCCAGTGCCAAATCAACATCCACGCGGTAGATTTCTATTGGGTGGGTCTCCATGTTTTCCTCGTCCAGTCAGCATTTCCGGACTCGGGAACTTTACTTAACATGATTTAATTGGATTTTTGATGTCTGGGTGTATTTTCTAAAATGTATTGGCACCCGATCTCCACCGTTGATCGTGTGGGCCGATCTCATCCGATGACCCACGATCATCCCGAACCCCACACACTATTTTTCACCGAAAAAAGGTTTTTTAACCGATTTTCTCCAAAATCCGACCCCTCCACGTTATTTTTCGCCTCCGCTTACCACCGTCGATCTCTGCGCGATCGATGGTTCTGATTTAAACTTTTCTTCCACCGTCTCTTTGACTTTTCCCGATCGATCTCGACCGTTGGATGATGCCATCCAACATTTATGCTCCCTCCACATGCCTTCTGAAGCAGTTAGCCTATATATGCAGGATTTTTTAATGGTTTTTCATATTTTTGCAGGGTTTAAATGATTTTTTTCGCCATGCTGAAGAAAAATTCACAGGTCGAGGGTGACGATCCTCCCGCCTGCGATTCACCACAAAATCACTTGTAGGGTTTTAAATTCGCATTTTATCAATGAATTCATGAGTCATTGATGCCATTCGACCCCTGTACAACCCTGCACACCAGAAAACACAGTTAATTGAGCACCGATCAAAGAGTATCAGTGTCGAAGACAGAATGAACCAGAACAGGAGTTTGAAGACCTAAAACACAGTTCTCAAGTAAATTAAAGGTGTTTTAGGGAAAGACGAAGAAATCTGTCGAGCTGAAAAACCATCCACCGCCATAAGCATGGGCCAATTGAACCCTCTCCAGCTCCTAAAGACACCTGCAGCCTCACAGAAATCAATGAAGCTTAGTCATTACCTGAACAATAGGTGTTTACCTGAAGACAGCCGAACAATTAACGCAAATCAAAGAATCTTATCTCTAATTGTCGGCAGAACCATTTTAGAAGATTAAGAACAGTTCAGAAGCACATCTTTCGATCATTATGCCTCGAAAGGCAGGAACAGATGTTATGGAGCAGAGTTAGAAATGATTACATAATTAATGATACTTAATCCTTGGGAAATCCTCCCACTTCCACATTTCTCTATAAATACCTTTGTAGAACATAAGAAAATGTTGGTCTCTGGACAACTGAATGCATGTAATGTTTTCTGAAGCTACTGATGCACTGTGTGCAATTTTAAGGTAAATAAGCTGATATGAGAAGTTTGAAGTTGTAGAGACCCTCCGGGCTTGTTGATTGTAACTGGTTTGAACATCAAATACAAGCTGCTGATTTATGGGATCCTGATTTGTGTCAATGGTGATGTGTTTCTCACTGTCAATTGCTATTTTCTTTAAGTTTTCATTATGTTCATTTTCTCTGATAAGGAACAGCAAACATAGAGCTAGGATTTACTCTCAGTAGTACCCTACTCTTACTGAAAGATTTATTTTCTATGTTTTTCTCTTGTCAATACCGAGTATATTAAAGCAGGTCGGTTTCAAAGCACTTGCCTGATCTAGATTGCTCATTGTGATGATCATCAGTGTTTTCCTTTAGAATATGCTGAAAGAAGATTGGTTTCAAAGTACTCACCTGATCTTAAGCTGTTCTAACTGTTTTTTAATGTTTTTTGACTGAAAGTACTTCAATGCAGGTTATTTTAAAAGTACTTACCTGATCTCAGAATGCTTTTATATTTTGTTTCTCTAAACTCAAAGTACTTCAATTCTAATTACTTTAAAATTACTTACATGATCACAGATTTCTTTTATGTTTTGTCTCTCTAAGCACATGTTGAAAGCAAGATAGTTTAAAATCACTTAATTGATCTTAGAATGTGCACTATTCTTCATTTTGTGTTGTTCTCCACTTCCTATATGTTTCACTCCATAAATCACCTTAAGAGATCCTTTGACATGAGTGACTTGCCACATGGATCCTTCCTGAACCTTGCTGTCCTATTAAAATCCTCCTATGACTCCATAGCCCAATGGGTTAAAACTATCTTTGCCTTTTCTATCAGCCAAATCATCCCTTCACTTGCAGACATCTTCACCCTTCATTTTGAACTGCCTTCACCTTAATCATGTCTTTTCCCAAGCAAAACAAAAAAAACAAAACTCATGCTCTTCATAACTAGCCTAATACCACATTTCAGGCTTTAAAGATCACATCTTTAAACTCATTCATAGAGAGATCCCTCTCTGGATTCAGGAGGGCTAGATCCTTGAATCCCAAAGTGGTTTGATGTTACCCCTGTAGTTGGACTTTTGCCAACCTTGCTAATTATAGAGACCCTAACAAGTTGAAGCGAAGGAAACTTGCAAAGAAGGTGCAAAATACTTGCACACATTGCCAGAAGAAGGGACATGTTGTTGCCCAATGTTGGACATTGCATCCAAATAAGCATCCCAAGAATTCAAAACAAGAGGATAAAAATACTGGCGAAAGTGGAACAAAGATTCCATCATTGATGTGAGAACAAATTTTTCACATGAAGAATATTTTCAGTAGCAAAAATTTCCATGGAAGTGGCTTGGTAAGAAGTGGTTTGACTTCTTAACTTAGTAAGACATACATTCATTTGTACATATGCAAATTTCAGTCATGTACGCATTTCCATTGGAAAATTACGTTTGTTTGAGCCACCTTGGATCGATGATCAAGGACATGATTTTCAACTATCTTCAATTGAAGAATTCTCACCAGAAAATTTATGGGCTAGTTCAAGGAAGCCACAGTTCTTGACAGGAGGACAAGCGCATCCAATAAGGGAAGTGTTGACTACCTTCAAGTTGGGGCTCAAAGAAACTAATCCAAGAAAGGAAAAGTGTAAGGAGGCTATAAAAGTGAGGGTGTTGTACTCTCATCTACTAAAAAGATCAGGTAATCAGTCTTTTGGGGAGGAGTGATCAGATTTGGATCAAGGACCTAAATGATAGCCCAAATTCAAAGCGTTCGAAAGTGTGTCGAACCTGAGCGACTGGATAGATCTCTTCTTCCTGATTCTGGCACCACAAATGGTTTGAAAAACCGACACCATATAAAGAAGTTATTGTGATTTGAAAAGTCCAGTAAACTGTAATTTTCAACCTTTGACCAAGTTTGACTAGGCATGTGAATATTCATCAAAAAGAATATTCCTCTCAGGCCAGTAGTTGAAGGACAAGTGTCACTTTATTATTCGTTATTTGGCTATACGATGTTTTGAAGGTCCAATGGGAAGGCGCCACGTGGCCAGCCCTGGGGCTGCCACGTGGCCCTTGAAAAATATAGAAAATTTGTGGTTGGGACTCTGCATGATTGATCGCAAGACCTCCTGAACAGTACACGAGGGTCTTACCATTTCCCCTATGGTTGTTTCTTAACATACATAGGATTCGTGTTTTATTTAAGGTTGAACGAAATCCGATTTGGGCGGAGGGGCTAGCCCCTCAGGCCAACCCCTCCCCATATGGTCTTCGCCCCACGAACCATGGGCTAACACTAACGACGTAGTTATCTGCCAAGTCCCATGGAAGGTTATGACATGGCATGCTACAATTAAATTTGTTCTGACAGTTTTCGTAATGCGAATTAAACTCCAGTGCAATTAAAATTTACCGTGGTTTCAACATTAGGTTCCGCCCAACGGTCTTCATGACTGCGGTTTATGGGTTGAATGTGCCCAAACAAACCATAAATTTATTTCTACAATTAGTATTGGCAGGTTTTTAGCTAGAGTGCCCAAATTTAGGCGAATTTCCTAAACTGACTCTAGTTAAAGTGTAGTGCTCCATTTTTAGTGGAGCTGTTTTAGGTGTAAATGGACAAAAAATGATTAGGCTCTATCTTGAGCTAGATTTGACCATTATAAGAGTGTGAATAGTCAATTTTGACTTTATTGGACATTCCAAACTCATTGGTGAGGGTTGTAGAGCCATCAGAGGACTTATGAGCATGATTTTTCTTCAGAGAGGTTTTAGGGGCCACGAGGGCCACCAAGAGCCAGGGCAGCTAGAGGTCTCACTCAATAATACAATATTAAATTTTGGATGTTTCAGAAATTATGGAACTAATAGTGAGGTTTTTAGATCCATTAGAGGAAATTTGAAGGCTGATATGCTTCAAAGAAGTTCCAAGGGCCACCAGGACCACGAGGTGCCAACAAGAGAATGAGGCCTATCCAGAGCAGCCAATATCCATTCTCAACAAACTAGTTGTATATTATGAATATTTTGAGCCTTATTAATCCAATGGAATTATTTTAAGAATCTTTTGAAGACTTCTGAAGGTCAAGATGCTTCAGGGAAGTTTTTAGTGAACCTAGAGCCAAGGGGTGCCAGTAGGTGTTGGAGGCGTAACCGGAGCAGCCAGAGGCCAATTTATGCAAGTGAATAGTCTATTATGACTATTTTTGACATTATTAATCCAATGGAAGGACTAGAAGAGTCTTTTGGAGACTTATGAAGGTCAAGAAGCCACAAGGAAGTTTCAGGCAGCCTAAGGCCAACAGTGGATGGAGGCCTAGATTAGGGAGCCAAAGCTCATTTTGAGAAAATGAACAGCCTATTTTGGATGTATGATATATGTTGGAGATAATAGAAATTTTTTCAGGAATAGAAAAATATTTATGAGGTAGTTAGTGCCGTAGAGAATCTCATGGAAGCTTAAGAGCACCGACAGAAGGAGCCAAGTCTAAGGGAGCCGAGGTTCATCTTCAAAGAGATTTCAACCATTCTAGGGGTATGATGGTATTATGAACCCAATGGTACTATCCAAATAACCATTGGAGTTGAGTTAGTAACTTGTAAAATAATTTATACATCATAATCCAAAAGAGCCAAGTCAATTGACAAGAGCTCAAGGAGACGTAGCCCACGATATTCGGGTGAAATCCTTTACTAAATTTGTTGTTATGTGTTGATGATTATTTTCTGCACTTTATGGTCATTTTACATGCTTAATATCAGCAATTTTTTTTTTTCTTAAAGCACTTAAACAATTAAAAAAACATACACATGTTTCAAGTATTCATTTCCCCACAGTCATGTATAAGCAAGATCTTTTAATTGTTTAACTGAGTGGGAGGTGTTTGCACATAAGAATTTCAAGTTATCCACCCATTTTCAGATCACTAGGGGAAAGAAATTTCTCAAAACCCTTCCTATTTGTATTGAATTAATCATAAAATAGAGAATAAATGCAATGCTTTCTCAATCTTGAGTAGCCTCTGCACTAGTAAGTCTATCTCATTGCCTCACAAATTGATTTTGGCCAATTTATCAGCCTGCCAAGTTCGTATTCCCTTGTGTTGTTCATTGAGGAATTAGGCCCCTATTAATTAGGAAATTCATCAATCTTGATTACGTAATTCCTTTAGGCCAATCTCTGACTGCATGCACCACATGTACAACTTAGAATAATTTACAACTGATAGTACATTGCCCTTGAACTCCAATCTCAAATGGGTGACTTGAATTCTCTACGTGAATCAGTTATTTTGGGTTAATTTATTATTTAAATGGGTGATCACTAAAGTATACACCCCATTATGGACCTTCCACTAGTTCTCTAGCAGTTAGAACTAGTTTAACTAACCATAACTCAATTTAAATAAAACATATTACTAGAAATTAGCAATTAATCATATTGAACTAAAATCAAGTGTCTCCAACTCAAATTAGTTGATTTAACTGAGTGAAAAGTTCCATGTCACCTAATTTAACTACCTCCAAGTATTTTTTTGAAATTGAAATTTGAATTTTAATCTAGTTTTACTAAGGCAAAGTCAAAACTAGATTTTCTTATTGCATTTTCAACACTCCCTCTCAACAGGAAAGGGATTTTCTGATACCCCTAGCCTACCTCTATGGAACTTGAAGTTTCCTCATCACAAAGCCTTTGTCATAATATTTTCATCTTGTTCTTCTGTAGGAATGTACTCCAACAACATAATCTGCCTCTGCACACAATTTGGTAGATAGTGATACCGAATATCAATATGCTTGGATCGATCATGAGATGTATTATTCTCAGAGAGCTTGATACAAATTTGATTGTCACAATAAATCATAGTAGGATCCATCATCTGACCAAATAACCCAACAATAATCTTTCTCATCCAGATTTCCTCACATGTTTCTTGACTTGTAGCCATGTACTCTGCTTTTTCTTAGTAGTGCAACAAATGTATGCTTCCTATTGTACCAAGAAACCGTTGTTGACCCAAGACTGGAAATTCCTCCTGATGTGCTCTTCCTATATGATGGAACTCCTACCCAATATGCATCTGTGAAGCCTTGCATCTTCACTCCCTATTCCCATCTATACCAAAGGCCAAACTGAGCAGTGCCTTTGAGGTATCTCAACACGTGCTTTGTTGCCTTACAATATAGTTTGATTGGCTTAACCATTGCTCAAATAAGCTAGTTAACTTCATACCAAATGTATGGTTGTGTGTTCGCCAAATACATAAGTGAACCCACAAACTTCCTATAAATAGCGGCCACTTCCTCACCTAAAGTGGCATCCTCCTTCCTCCAACTCCTGGTTAGAGGAGTGTCCATGTGTTTGCTACTCTCCATGCAGAAATTATTTAGTATCTCGTTGGAATACTTGCTTTGAGATAAAAATAATTCCCCATATCCTTGATATATTTCCAATCCGATGAAATAATGCATGATTCTCATGTCCATATCAAATTCTCTTGCAAGTTTCTATTTTTAAGAGCTGATCAACTTCTCATCATTGGTTAAAATTAAATCATCGACATATAATACTATAATCAATAATTTACCTTCAACAACAATATGATAAAGGTTTGCATCTGCTTCACTTTTGGTGAAGCTCAAACTGGTAAGATAGTTTTTGATCCTGGTTTACCAAGCACGGGGTGCTTGTTTCAATCCATAGAATGCTTGCTTGAGTTTGCACACATGCGACTCTTTGTTAAAGGTCTTAAAACCTTTTTGTTGTTCAATGTACGCCTCCTCCCAAATAACTCCAATGAGGAATGTTGTCTTCACATCCATATGGTGGATCTTCCATCCCATCTGTATTGCAAGTGCTAGAATTGATATAATGGAAGAATATATTGCTACTAGAGCAAATGATAAAAAATGAAATGAAGGTATTATTGAATGAATTGAAAGTTAGTTTATGTATTATTATGTAACGGATTGAAATTATGAAAACACATGAAATTGATAAAAATTTGCATTAAGAAAAAAGAATGGAGGTCGAAAATAGAAGCAAGAAAAAGAAGACAAGTTGATAACAGAGTTCACCCCTCCTGGGCTATGTCTGCGGGTTCGCTTCCAGTCTGACCAATTTATTAAGATGCTCAAATTCTCAATTTTATATTTTTACAAGCTCCAACTCATTAAAATAATGCTTCCAATGCATCTAGAAGGCCCCAAAACCACTGTTTAGGCTTTTGAAATGCTCAATTTGGTCTTGAAATGGCCAAATTAGGCCAAAAATACTCTTTGCGTGCAACTTAAAATTAATTTGGTCTAAAAACTATTCAAAAAAACCAATTGTGGCTCAATGGTTTGGTGCTTTGGTTATATAGTGGAGGTCAAGTGTTTGATCCTCAATAGGTGTGATTTTGGAATGATATACCGGTGGTTGTATTGCATATAATTAGTTTTTAAAATTTATGGTGGCGAGGTCAATAGACCTGTCACCCCACCATATAATATACAACATATATATTAATTTTTATGGACCTAGGTCATTACCCATAGCGCAACGGTGTTCTGATAACGTTGGTGGTTGATAACAGTGTTGGGGGATATGGCGGGTTCCCGCCATATCCCTTCCCCCTATATGTGATGCCATACACCTTAAATAAAACATCCCTGCTACACATAACAAGTCTCTTCGGAAATGTAGTGGTAAGGTGTGGGATTACTTGCGAATAAATTGTCGGTTCAAATCTTGTCGGTTTTGTTGGTCGATCCGTAACAAATTTTGACTAATTTAATAGGGCCACATGTCGCCTCAAGATTGGTCCAAATTCAACCAACCACATGACGACACTTGTCAAAACCTAAACGCTCCATGTTTTAATTGAAACCATGAGCTTGGAACTTTGACCATCGAAACCATGAGTTGACCATTGACTGTGGAACCTTGAGCGTTGACCATTGACTTTTTTGTCTTGCTTGGACTTGAACTTTGACTGGTTGTAACTTCGTCATACAATGTCCTTTTTCTCTCATTCAAGTTGCGTTGGAATAAGAACAACAATATCTACACAATGAGCCTTGTTTCAACTGCATATGATAACTAAATTTTGAGCATTTTCTGGAACTTTGACCATGTTTTGGATCCTCTAGATCAACAAAGGTTTCCTCATAGTAAATTCCCTCCACCTGAGAGAACCCCTTGGCCATAAATATAGCCTTATGTTTCTCAATGTTTCCATACACTGCTTTCTTTACCTTGTAGATCCATCTCGAACCCAACATTGATTTTTCCTCTGGTCTTGGGACCACTTCTCAAACAATGTTTTTTATAATGGAATCATATTCCTCTACCATAGCATCAACCCATACTGGTTTCTCTACAACTTCCTCGAACGAAGATGGCTCAGTCTCGATAAGCTCACTCATTAGATCCATGTAGCCAGTGTACCAATCCGATGACCTCCTCTACCTGTGCTAAGAAGTGGGTACTCCCACAATCTCTCTAGCATCATGCAATAATTTTTCAGCTTCCCTGGTTCGCTTCCTTCTTTGGATGTCTCTGCATGAGTGGATGTCTCCACTCTCTACTCCTTTGCTTGTGGTTGTTCCGTAACTTCCTGAGCTTCTTCCTTTGGAGCTAAAATCTCATGATATGGATGCAAATAAAGGTCCCTCTCAAGGGAAAACCTCATTTCCTTCTCCTCATAAATCTTCACATCCCTATGAAAAATTGTCATCCCGAGGGATGACAAGTACACAAAGTAGTTTTGAGGTGTTTATGTGTACCCCACAAATATGCCCAACTTTGTTGTTGGCTCTAGCTTTTTCCTTCATTCCTTGGAAACATGATAGTAAATCAATGATCCAAAGATCCTAAAGTGTGACACATTTGATTTCTTCCCTGAAAAATCTTCTTCTAGTGTACTCATTCCAAGAATTAGATGAACTCTTATTCTGCAAATAGACCATTGTGTTGCATGATTCAACCCACAAGTATAATGGTAGGCCTTGGTCATGTAACATCTCCCTTGTTGTTCCCACAATACTTTTGTTATTCCAATCATCAACCCCATTCTGCTATGGGTTGTGGGTTGTTGTCAATTCTCGTCGAATTCCTTCCTTTGCACAAAATTTTTTAAACTCATTCAACACACAATCACCTTCATTATCACTCATCAAAGCCTTTAATTTCTTGCCAGTTTATTTCTCAACAAGTGCTTTAAATTCAACAAACTTGGAGAATGCCTTGTATTTATTATGCATGAAGAAGATCCAACACTTCTGTGAAAAATCATCTACAAATATAACATAATACATATGCTTGGTAGTGGAGGCTATAAGAAAGGTCCACAAACATCAAAGCAGATCCTTTTAAGGACTGCCTACACTTTACTGTCTTGATCATTGAAAGTGGATTTTGTGTACTTCCCCAAAGTACACCCTTTACATGTATCATGTTTTTCTAGTGTTCCTTTGGGGAGGCATGTAGATATTTGATGCATGACCTTCAAAGTGCTATGATGCAAATGAAAAAGTCTTCTATGCCATAATTCACCTCCATCCTGCAACTACTCTGCTTTTGTGCTCAATGTTACACAGTCTTCCACATCTAATTTGTAGATGTTTTTCACACAAACCTCGATCCGCTTCACCTATCCCATGGCCATGTGTCTTAGGCAATCCTTCCCTTTGTATAATATCACATCGTAGCCACAATCTTCCAACATAGCAACTGAAATGAGATTCTTCTTTATACTCGCAACATATATGTCATCCTTGAGTTTGAGAGGGGATCCAGAGTCCCCCTGAAAAGTAACTATACCAATACTGGTCGCATTATACCTCCCATAATCTCCATCTCAATGTGCATCTAGAGGTCTTTCTCCTCCAAGTCACTGAAAAATTCTTTTTTGACTGTCATATGGAATGAGGCACCATTATCCAATTACCACACACTACCCATCACCGTACTCACCATGCATGTGATGAAGGTGAAATGAAGCTCAAAATGTGAATCCAAAGCTTCACCCGCCACTCCTCCTAAGTGTGTCTTGTCCGCTTTCTTGTGTGGACATTTTGTGGCATAGTGTCCTAGTTCATGACCGTGAAAACACTTGATTTTGGAAAAGTCTTTCTTCTTACCCCTTTGACCAAATTATGGTTTGGATTGGGATTTCTTCCCTTTCCCTTTATTTTCCTTTCCCTCAAAGGCACAATTATCCTCAACCTCACACTTTGATGAGGTCCCATATATGGTGTTTTTCCTTATCTCCTCGTGTACCAAATTGGACCAAATGCATTCCCAATTTGGTAGCTTCTCCCTCCCATTTACTGAATCTTGGTAGATGTGTCAGCTCTTGGGAAGTCCTAGAAGGGATAGGCTCGCAAGATCATCCTCCACAATAGTAACCCCAACTCCTCCAAGTTCATCATGACATTATGTGAACCTGCATGGATACTGCTGAATAGATTTAGTCTTCTGCATCTTGATATTTTGAAGCTTATCTTTGAGTGCCAGTTTCCTGTGGTCGTTGTTGTTCTGGAAAAAACCTATCAGTGCTTGCCACATTGCATATGGGGTTTCTTTCCTATGGATATTGGATACAATGTGGTCCTTCACACCCTCCAATATGATTCTCCTTCCCTTGGCTACACACTTCCTCCATTCTTCTATATCCTTGATGTCATATGATTCTTGTTTTGGAATTTCATGCTCAAAAAATTCCTTCAACCCATTGTCCTATAGTACCATCTCCATGCAGTCCTTCTAAGAAACAAATTTCAAGCTACCCTCAAGGGAATACTCAAGCCTTAGACCACACAACACCATACTGCTAGATCTGAAGAATTTATCCTGCAAATTTTATCCTCTCGCAATAACGACTTCAAATGCTCTTCTCTACTATGAATCCTGCTCTGATACCATGTAGAGATTCTATGTAGATTCAAAACTACTCATGTAATTTACTAAAACATAACACTCAAATATACTCGACTCATTTGCGGAAATCAATTCACGATCGAGAAAGGAAATCATAAACATACCACATGATTCAACACACATACACAACGATTTATCTAGGGGAAAACTACTGCTTAAAACCCCTTCCTATTTGTATCACATTAATCATAAAATAGACAAGAAATACAATGATTTCTCAAGCCTGAGCAACCTCTTTACTAGTATATTCTATCTCATTACCTCACATACTAATTTTGGCCAACACTTAACCAATTTCCTAGCCTTCTAAGCTCTTATTTCCTTGCACTGTTCCTTGAGGAATTAGGCCCCTATTAATTAGGAAATTCCTCAATCTGTATTGCGAAATTCCTTTAGGACAATCTATGAATGCATGCGCCACTTGTACAACTTGGAATAGTTTACAAATGATAGAACATTATCATTGAACTCCAATATCAACTCGATAACTCAAATTATATGCATGCATCAACTATTCTCGGATGATTGATTAGTTAAATGGTTGATCACTGAAGTACACACCCCACTTCGTACCTTCCATTAGTTCTCTAGTAGTTAGAACTAGTTTAAATAAAAATAACTCAATTTAATTGAAATAAATTGCTAGAAATTAGCAATCAATCATACTGAATTAAACTCAAGTGTCTCCAACTCGAACTAACTGAGTGACAAGTACCATGTCACCTCAGTTAACTATCTCCAAGTATTATGCTAAAATTTAAATTCGAATTTTAATCTAGTTTGACGAAGGCAAAGTCAAAACTAGATTTTCTTGCTACATTTTCAACATGCATCTTAGAAGATCATTCCCTTTTGAAATGAGAGTGTTTGTAGAAGGCCTAAAATACCTGAGTTTCCATTTGAATCCAAATGATTACATAAATGCAGATTGGAGCTAACTCTTGGTGAAACTAGACAAAAGGCTTAAAAGTTGGATCTTAATGTGGCTTTCTAGTGTGGGGCATTTAGTCCTTGCGAAATATGTATTGGAGGAAATTCTAGTATATTTAATGTCTCTAGCATGGATTTATAAGGGTACCTTAGAAAAATAAAGAAAAATTTGTTTCTGTTTTTTGTGGGTTGGCCAAAAGGATCATTTTTTGGGTCAAATGGCAGTGTATTTCTTGGCTAAATCTTTCAGGTGAATAGGGCCTAGAAATATTTTTCTCTTTCTCATCATCTTTGGAAACCAACTTGTAACCACCCCTCCAAAATTTACCCACTTTTGCCGAGCTTCCAAGGTAAACATGAGCTAAGGGCTACTATGACATGACTCAACTCCCTAAGTATAGTTTAGGAAGTGGAATCGACAATCTGAAACTTTATTAACCTTCCTTAAGAGCTACAGAACCCCCATGATCCAAACAACCACAGGTGCCATAACCCTGAGTTAACTTGCCTTTTTAGTGATCTAGACTCCCAGTCGCTTGCATAAAAAGGCAAGCCAATGACTGTAACCCTTCAGTCACTTGGATAACCCTCCCTCCCAGCGACTGTAGTGTAGAATTCTCAGTTTTGGGCATGCAACCTTGGAATTTGAGCCAATTTTTTTAGGGCTAGGATCCAGACCTCTGCCTAGAACTTGAAATTTATAGCATGGTTAATGACACAAGGACAATGCCATTAATGAAAAACTTAGTCAATAACTTGACCTACTAGGCTTAACCATGACAAAAATTTCGTCAAACACATTGCGAACATATAATTTACCGGTTATAAATGCATATTTGAACATAGGGTTCTCATGCTTATCTGATAGTCATCAAGAAGGTATGATTCTCTTTCATATTACTTGCAATAACATATGTTAGGTCATGCATTCAATAACCATTCATTTACCAATCAAAACATGATAAGAACCACAACTAGAATCTGCCATGAAACCTTGCTTATAACCAACATATAACCATAATAATAAAAATGATAGAACAACCATCAAAGCCACATAATAACAAGTAAATTTACTCATTAAATACAAGAAGAAAATAACTCTTATTAACATATGCAAAAGCCAATGAATTAAGAGACTTCCATGTACTACCCGAACATATATTGGGCTGAACCAAATCTTTCTGTCAGCTAATTACCCCTAAGCCATATTCGAAGCATGAATGTGGGACTCACAACAAAACAACGAGGGCTTCCTCGGGCTTTACCACAATCCCACCAAAACTAGTCAAGAGACTCCTAGGCCCAAAATGCTCACATATACAACCCGGCTTTACCACAATCCTTCCATTACCAGTCAAGGGATTCCTAAGCCCAAACAAGGAAAACATACACTATTGGGCTTTACCGCAATCTGACAAAAACTAGTCAAGGGATCACTATGTCCTAAAAAAGCTTGTATGCCTCTAAAATTCTTCACCGATACCTTAAGGAATTTTTCTTGTCTCCACCCTTAGGCTTTACCGCAATCTCACCATTACTGGTCAAGGGATTCCATGGCCATTGGGAATTTTTTTGAGATCACCTCACCCAATTCAAAAACCATCCGAAAATCCAAAGCTCAATCACATGAGAGAACCCCATCACACCATGGCTATCTGGAAAATGTCACAAAAAAGTTGAAACCACTGTCACACCTGGAAAAACCCATGCCAATGAAAACAAGAGAACCAAATACACACATGCATTTACCAAGTATGCCAAAAATGGCAAGGAAATCATACATGCAACTCGATACCTACAAGTAATCCCGCTATAGCTGCTTGATCCTTGCTTCCCTTTGCTTTATTGTCCTTCCTTTTCCTTCCTTTATCTAATGCTAGAGTGTTGCAAGAACACTCTAAGTGTGCAAGAGTATGAGAGAGAGAAAGGATAGAGAGAGAGCTCCAAAACTTGACTTAGAAAATCTTAAACTGACAAAAGTTGTGAACAAATCCTCGTAATCCTTTTTATCATTGGGGCCTCTATTTTCTTCATTTTCCTCTATTTTCCTTCAATTTACTCCTCACATGCAACCTGTGACCTTTCACCTTCATTTTCTCCTATTTCCCATTATTTTCATAAATAAAATGTTAATTAATGCCTCTTTACCTTTTCAAAGCATTTATCATTTCCTTTGCCAATTTTCTTAGTCATAATAAACCATATGAACACCCACTAGGATGTTTTTCCCAGCATTCAAATTGGAATAAGTGTCCCATGACCTTGGTCTTATTTTTCCTTTATTAACTTTATTGCATGAGGTTTTAACCCGGGTTTGTTACACAATTATGATTAACAATTAATCTCCTCAAAAAATTTTAAGACTCAAGTGGTCACTCAAAAATACATAACTCCTTTTACTACAGAGGAATGGATTTTACTTAAGGTCAAATATTCACTGAATATTTTAATAGTGTGGAGGGTTTTTTTAAATTTCTCTGAGCTCATTAACTCAAGTCTAGCTTGGAAATTGGGAGATGGGAAAAAAGTCTGAATTAGTGTAGACACTTGCACTGGCTACAAGGATTCATTCAACTATCTCAGTCACCTTTAACTTGCTTCAAGATAGAGGTTTCTCTAGGCTCAATCAAATTTCCCACCCCCACACTACAACTCTATAGCAGCAGGGTTAGGTGTCAACAAGCACCTTGGCGCTGGAAGGTGAGAAAAAAGTATAATGGAAAATAATCTTGATAACACTTAAGTTATCTCATGTTCATCTAACTAAAGTTGATGATGAATTAGTATTGGTACATTCTCCCTCTAGAACTTACATGCCAAATCTTGGGTACCTTCATCTTAGCTTTGGAGATCCAACAACATGAACTAGTTTGGTGTTGGAAAAAAATATGGAAGATAAAATTCCCATTAAAGGAAAGAATGTTTATATGGTCTATTATGCAATAAGGTACTCATCTAGGACACAATGCAAAAGGGATTTAAGATTTGACATGTTTGGTGTTATTTATGTAGATCTAATGAAGAAAATATTGAACATATTTTTATGGAATGTGCACCTATGGTACAAGTATGGAATATATGTAAAAATTCTTTGGGGACTGCTTGTTCTTGGGCAAGCACAAATATGGAAGGGTGTTGGAGGCATTGGTTTAAAAATCCTGACACTATTTCATATAAAGATATACCTTTGATCATTTCTTGGGGTATCTGGTTGGCCTATAACAAATGTATATTTTAAGATGTCCTCCCTCCTTCAGAAAAAGTTGTTGTGGAAGGTCTATCAATACTCTATTTTTTCTCACAACCACAAATTAAAAAACAACCTTGTTAAGTTGTTGTTGAGAATCCCGATCAAACTTTTTCTTGGGCATATTTCGATGGGGCATCCCAAGTGTATGCTCTCAAAAGTGGAGGGGGTTTTGTCCTTTTTCTTCCCTAACCCACTTATTTCATGCCAAGATGGGTTTTCATAGTGGAACAAACAATTATGCACATCTCTTGACACTCAAAGAATTGATGGTTTTTGCAAAATATAAGGGATGTGACCATATTCAAGTCTTCGAGGATTGTTTTTTAGTCATCAAATGTCAAAGAACAAAAATTGTGTCAAAGATTACTTCCTATTCCTATTTTAAATGATATTTTTAGGATAAAAAAATATTTTACCCATTTCATTTGCAACCACATATTTAGGGAGTGGAATGTTGTGGCAGATCATATATCTAAGGAATGTTTGTACATGGTTGGGGGGTCCTGACACATCATTGAGTTCATGGGGGAGGAAAACTTTCAGTTTTATCATCATTCATTTATGGATGAGGATCTTCCTGAAATTTTTGTTTAAAATCTGTTTCTAATTTTGTGGAACTAGATAATTTTATTGTAAGAATCATAGATTGTTTTGGATATTCAAAATATCCCAAGACTGTTTCTTTTATGGTTTTGTTTGGGAGATTTTGACCTCAAATAATTTATGAAAAAAATCATACGTGTACTTGCCATTTATTGGAAAATAAATATATGTTTTTTATTTTGATGCTATAGGGGGATCTAGGAAGATCCTCATGAAAACACAGTTGGTAGTGTATATGTTGAATGTAATTTTTTTTGAATGAATAAAATTATGGTTTTTTTAGGAAAAAAAATGTAATGAATTCACAATAATATTTTAATGTAATTTATTATTATAGATTTATTTTAATGTAATATAATTTAAGATAAGTTATTCATTTAGAGGGAAGTATAGCCACAAAATTACATAAGTGAGAATGCAATATATTCTAAAAGTCATTATTTCTTTTAGTGTATTTAATAATAATTTTACTATTACTTATATATTAAATTGGATACTACGAGGAGAGGAGAGGAGAGGGAATGCTAATTCCATTGGGAATTCAAAAATGTAAGTAATTAAAAGAATCAAGATCCCTTGACCGTTCCAATACCCTTCAATGTTAATGCCACGTTTGAAATTTGATAAGTATTGTTAGTTGAAACAAGGTAACTCATAGGGAAAAACATAATTGGCTACAATACGAACAACCTCGAAATGAAATATTTTCTTCGCTATGCATGGAGCCACACTATATTTTTGACCAACCCCATGTCAAAATGGTCCAACTTCACCCAAGCTTGAAAGGTCATTTGTTGCCCCATAAAAAAATTGTAATTAGTTAGCTACAGGGTATAGGTACCATAAGCATGGTAAAAGTAGGGAAGGAATAACGTGTGCTTGTGCCAACGATTACTATGAATTTTGCGATGAATCATCAATGCTCCTTTATCTTTATTGAAACATATGGAAAACCTAGTCTGATAGAAAGTGAAGTCAAGGTATAAGCAACCTAGTTTTCTATGTTTGTGCTAGACTAGGAATAATGTCTAATTAAAAGAGTAACAAGTGGTTGATGAGGTTTGGTCTAGGAGCTTAGGTTTACTCATGGTTCTTCCTCTACATATTGTTGATTAAATATTTTTCCCATTACCAAAGCTCTAGTTATTTCTTTTGTCAAAGTACAGTGAATATACAACGCTAGTCATAGTTCCGCTAACCCAACCATCATCATGATCTATTGTTTGCTAAAAGCACTTTAAGAAATTAGGAGCTGCAATGAATAAACGACACCATTCAAGTTAGGTGCGACATAAATAATTTTGGTTTACATATAAGAAAAAGAAAGAAAATTCAAATTTAATGAACAAAAAGAAGGATTATGCATTGCTTTACATAGAAAAAAAGAAAAGAAAGTTGAATTAAACAGAAAAATAAAGCTCACGGGGTATATGTCCTTCTCAAAAATAAATAATACCTCGTCCTCAATAAGAACCAAAAGGATATTTATTCATGTGAGGATCTTATGAATCATTAATGCTTAGATACCCACTAGGCGTTGCAAGGGTATGTTACCTCTTCCTATTGGTCAAACATTTCATTCTCAATTGAACAAAGTATGCATTACAGTGTAAATTATCTTCCCAGCTATAGTTGAAGGAAGCAACATTATTGTATACTACAGTGATTTAATTCGCATAGACATACTTTGGCATCTTCACTAAATTCTCCATTGACTAAGGAATAACGTAGGTAAATTTCATTGAATTTTAACATTAATATATGTTCTAAATTGAGAATAATAGTTCCTATGTATTTTATTCACAAGGTTATTACTTTAGCTAGTCATGATGGTTGTAAAGGTTCTTTAGAGGATCAAAATTTAGAAATTGATCTTCGTCTTTCCAGAAGTCAATGTGAAAATGAATTATGATAAATTGTAATGAAATTTCCTGAGTTCAATCATCTATCTAAAAGGCATATGTTGGAATAATCTCCTTTCAATTAAGAACATGTTTTAGAAATAAAAAAATTTAGTTCCAGTTCACGGCTATTGCATTGCCTCTATGCCAATTTCAAGAGGAGTTAAATAAGGTGAAAAATCTACACCCTTCCTTTTATTTTGTGTAGTGAATAAATATTTCTAATAACATCCTAACACGACTCTAAGAAAGAGTATTCAAGTAGGCCATGAGGTTAAGGCCACAAACATCTATTTGAAAATGATAGCACTGGCCTTGTGGGTTGAATGTTAATAGAGGAAACAAATCTTAGAATATTTCACTTTATATATCATGTGAAGAATTGTTATTTTCACCTGAAGATAAAAGGGCATGTGGGAAATCAGGGCATTAATTTATGTTCCCAATACCCATAATGATGTAGGAAACATGGAGGACAAGCATTAAAGCGGGTCTTCTCCATGCTTTGAAAGGGAATTGTTCGTAGATGAGAAGAATCTAAATCTTAAATAGTTACAAAGTAGTAGTTTGTGACAAGGAAAGAGTTGTCTTTAGAGGTGGTAAAACAACATCTTGGAAAATATCTAAGTGAATTTGTTAAAGCAAAATATTTATTGCAGTCAATAATCTAGCTCTACTCAACCCAAATTTTAACAAAGGTAAAAATTGAATTCATGCGTCACTTTTAGTCTATAAAAATTAATAGATTTCTCAATCAACCCTTTACACAACTATTTTGAATGTACTGACCGCATCAATTATTTCTTGCTTCAAATGGACTCTTATAAAATTTAAAGGAGAGTTGGGTATGATAAGCCTTCTAAAACAATAGGAGCATTATATAAAGTGAGTTAATTCAACTCCCTAAACAAATGGAGATGTAAAAAATGAAATTAATGAGAGACAACAACACCTAGAGTTACCATGAGTGAGAGTTCGCAGGATGTGAGGGAATGAGTTACATCTAATGGTTCTCTTAGCTACCGTATAAAAACCTAAAAGGACACTCTTTTTGGACATAGGGTTACTAGTCAAATGGACTCATATTGTGTCGAATCATGCTACTAGAATACATAATGTGTGTTGGAGATATTATATATACAAACCCAAATCAAGCTCTGCTGTATTGAATAGCAAGGAAAAAAACATAAGGCATAGCCATAATAGACAAGCGCTACCATTTGCAAATACTGGAAAATTTATATGTATGTGTGTGTGCATATTGAGACAAAATTCATAGGGCTGACCTAATTTGCCACTTCTAAGTTGACATTATATGTCTAATTTAAATATTGAGTTGATGTTACAAAAACTTGTGTTTAAATAGAGATGGTGGGGTAATTTGTAGTTGGGTTTGCAATAGTTAGGGCTGTTGGAAAGCATGGAGCTAACTTTCTACAAGTATCAAGGTTGACCCCTATTGAGCCGATTCACTTGATTTGCAAGAAGGGTATTGTCATCATTGATTTTTCTTGTTGCATGTGGGGTGACATTATGATTTTGAAGACATGAGCACCCACTTTGAGCCCTCACATCTATTAATAAAGGAAAACTACAATTATATTGACATGTTTGGAAAAGGAAGGGGATTTTGGGAATTGAACATCATCTATTATTAAAGGAAAAATTAAATTATATTGACATGACTGGAAAAGGAAGGGGATTTTGGGAATTGAACATTAACTTGAGTGTCATGTTATCACTATTGAAGAAAGTAAGATGGATGTTACCAGTGGAAGGTCGTTTTAGATAATTTGTTTCAACTTTGAGGGCTTGTGTGTAATGTCCTGTTCTAATTAAATTACCCAAGGAAGGAAGAATTGGCCTATCTAACCCTGTACGCTATAGTCAACTGAAAAGGGGGGGGGGCCATTATTTAATTTTATCGAGGTAACATTAGATAGTTTGGGGTAAATGGAAGAAAACTTGCAATAAAAGCCAAAATTGGGGAAAATGGAGGGAAACTTATTAGCCACTTAAATTAAAATTTAAGAGGGAATACCCCAAAGGGAATATATAGAAATGAGAGAGGAGAATCATTTTAATAACGATGGATTGTGTATTAAATTGCATTGAAAATTTTCACACTAATTGGATGGAATAATGTGATGGTACTTAATAATGCATCATTTATACTTATAGGTATCCAAATTCAACCAGGGTCCAAGGAATTGAGCAAATTCATTTACTTTGTTGATATTTATGGTCCATCATGCAATAAAAAGGTGTTATAGGACAATTTTAGATTTTAAACAATGGTAAAGAATATGTCATCCTAGGGGGGTGATTTGAATTTGGCAATAAAGGTTTGAATTTTTTGTTTTTTTTTCTTTTTGTTTTGGGAGGGGGATGGTGAAATTCTAAACAAGAACCCCATTTATTATTATTTATCTTAGAGGTTTGGATATGCATGGCACTATTAAGTAGAACCTATTAGCTTGGTTCCAACATGGGGGATCTTTATAAAAGGGATGAAGGGGGAATGGAGGAGATTAGGTATGGTTTTGGTAGCATAAAATATTATGGAGGATGTGGAAATACTTAAAGTCATGCATAGGGGTGGATAGATCTTCATATAATCAAGCCATATTGCGACAATTTAAAAAATAAAACCCCTAAAACCCTTTTAAATATAACCATAATCTGCTAGGAGAAAAAGGTTTCAATAATTTGGACACTCATGAATGGAAAAAATATGAAAATAATACAAGAGGCACAATTTTTTATCAATTTGCAATAAATTTGATGAAATTTTAAAAGATACTAGAAAAATGGGCAAATAAAAAAGCTTAGTAAACTCAACAAATGATTATTGAGATCAAAGAACAGGTCAAGAAATTTGTTGAAACAAATAAGGAAGTATTCTCTACAAACAAGGAGAATATTGTTTAAAAAAAATTGAAAATAAATACAAAATGAAGATATTGGAACAAAAACAAGTAGAGTGGAGAGTGAAGAATAGGGTTACTTGGTTGATAAAGGGCAACAAAAATACTAAATTCTTCCAAAAACATAAAACATTAAAGGAACATCAAAAGTTCATGGGAGAATAGTAGGAAAGATTGGATGAAGCTATAAAAAATCTCAAAGATAGCATAAGGAGTAAGTGTAGGTTTTAACCGTGTGCATAAATTATCTGCAAACGAATTCTTAAAACAAAAAATAAACAATGGAGAGAGCATAAATTATATATACACATAGATTTTCCCGTGAATCCCAAAATCGAGACTACCAGATTGATTTTCCATTATGTTCCTTTCAATGTTACAATACATATATACATGTCGAAGCATTCATAAACCCAAATCCATTAACCCTGGATTAGAACATAATTGTAGTTCCCTTAACCGGAACAACAAAATACCATGGAAACAAAACCATCATGCCCAAAACCATGTGCAAAACCCATGCAAAAAAACATAGGTAGGTCTTCCTCCTTGTTACCCCCCTACTGCGCCTGATGCAATGAATAGGTAGGGCTTCTGCCCCCATGTAACCCCCCCCCCCCCCCGTGCATGCGACTAGTCATGGAAATAATATAACACACACCCAAAATTCTCCCACTTGTTGTTTTCTTTCCCACACAGGGTGTCACAAGAGAGCTTAGTCATTGATCCAATATTGCAACACCCATTGTTTCTCTACACCAAGAGAAATTCTTAGTGCTCACAGACTTCGTCAATGCATCTGCAACATTCTTAAAAGTGTCCACATTTACCAACAACACATTTTTTTCCTCAACCATATCCCTTGCAAAGTGATACTGAACATCAATGTGTTTTTTCTTTGAATGATAAGCAGGATTATTAGCCAAGAAAATTGCACTTTGGCTGTCACAGTCTATCCTTATATCTCGTTGTACCAACCCCACACTTGAACACAATATCTGCAACCAAAATGCTTCCTTGCTTGCTTGAGTGGTTTCCATGTATTTAGCCTTTGTAGTTGAAAGAGCCACTACTGACTATCTTTTGCTCATCCAACTGACTTCTCCTCCAAATAGGTTAAACACATACCCACTTGTAGATGTTATTTGACCTAGATCTCTAACCCAATTTGCATCAACAAAGCCACGAATGTCAAAAAATTTGTCCAGTCCTAGTCTTGCTTAGTAGCACATACCATAATCACTAGTGCCACGCAAATACCTGAAAACCGCTTCACTGTTATCCAATTCTCCTTTCGTGGTTTTGATATAAACCTGCTAAATACTCCCACTACATGTGCAATTTCTAGTCTAGTACAAACCATTTCACACATCAGGCTATCGAATGCACTTGCATATGGAACATGAGACATGTCTTCTTCCTCTTCTTGTGCCTTGGGACATTGTTCAACATATAAATTTACAACTACAGGAAAATGAACCTTCACCGATATACTATCTTTCATATTAAAATTGTGCAATATTGTCTCAACATAGTTCCTCTGGTTTAACTAGAGCTTCCTCTTTTCCTAATATCATTTAATTTCCATGCCCAAAATATAGTTTTCAACACCAAGATCCTTCATGTCAAATTTAGACGAAAAATTGGTATTCAAATCCTAGATGATTTCTTTGTCATTTCTAATAAAAAACATATCATCCACATATAAGACCAAATAAATATAACAGTCACCAATTAACTCAAAATACACACAGTGATCCGCTTTTCTTCTGGCGAAGCCAAGTCCCGTATATATGTATCAATTTTCTGATACCATGTCCTTGGTGACTGTTTTAACCCATACAAAGAACTTTTTTAACCTGCATACCAATTCTTTCTTGCCCTTCACCATAAAGCCTTCAAGTTGCTTCATGTAGATCTCTTCTTCTAGATCCCAGTGAAGGAATTATGTCTTCACATCTGTCTGTTCTACCTCAAAATCAAAAGCAGCATTAACAGAAAACTAATCTAATAGAAGCTACCTAGGAAACATGAGAAACAAATATCACCAAAATAAATTCCTGACACCTAGGAATAACCTTTTGCTACTAACAGAGCTTCGTGTTTCTCCACCTTTCCTTTTGCATTCATATTCTTCTTAAACACCCATTTTCTTCCAATGGGTTTCCTTCCAACTAACAACTATGCCTAATCCCAAGCCTCATTTTTGTGCAAGGATGCCATTTCATCAACCATGGCCACCTTCCAGATTTTTCCATCATCTGCATCTACTGCTTCCCTAACAGTTCTGGGATCATCATCAGTAACAAATAAAGAAAATTATAAACACAAAGTAGATGAACTATACCTTTCTTCCTACCTTCTTTATCGAACTGATCTTCTCAAATTTGGAGTTTGTGGCTCTTCCTCTTATGATCCATGTTCTATTGTAGAGTCTGATTCTTCCTCCTTTAACTCAAACTCTATCTTTTCATGTTACTTTGGTAGGGATTCATGTTTAATAAAATATTTCGCCTCTCTAAACACCACATCTCGGGTATACATAACCTTCCTTTTTTATGGGTTCCAAAGCTTATAACCTTTGAAACCATCCTTATACCCAATAAAGATGCACCTTTCAGATTTACTATCCAACTTGGTTCTTTTCTCCTTTGGCACATGTACATATGCATCACAACCAAATACCCTCAGATGTGAAGGAGAGGTTTTCTTACCAGTCCATACCTCATGTGGAGTCTTATCCTCCAACACTAATAAAGGTGATATATTAACCAGGTAACATGCAGTCTCCACCGCCTCTGCCCAGAATTCTTGTCCTAACTTGAAATCCAGTGAGCATGCTTCTTTCCTTTTCCATCAACGTCCTGTTTATTATTTCTGCAAATCCATTTTTCTGAGGTGTGTATGGAGTAGTATTCTGCCATGTTATACCACATTTCTTACATAAATCAACAAATTCCTTCTTGCATAACTCTCCACCATTATCTGTCCTCAACACCTTTATCTTCTTCTTTGCCTGGTTTTCCACTAGAGCCTTAAATGATTTAAACTTGTCAAAGACTTCAGATTTCTTCCTGAAGAAATATATCCATGTATTCCCTGAGAAGTAATTTATAAAGGAGACTTAGTACACAAACTTAACCAGTGATGGAACCACCATAGGTCCAAACAAACCATTGTGCACAAGCTCTAATATCCCTTTCACCTTCTTAGCACCAGAGGGGAAACTCACCTGATTTTGATTCCCATATACACAATGTTCACAGAAATCAAAATCCATAAAGTAATTAGACATACCTTATACCATACCATTACCAAGAAGTATTCGAAGTCCCTTCTCTCCAATATGACCAAACCTTTGATGCCATAACATGGTATTTTATCGAGAGACCACTAAGTTTTCTGCTCCACTTTTAGGATCGACATAACTGTTGCATCCATCAATAATAGTGCTACCTAGAAGCTTGTACAAAGTTCCAATACAAACTCCTCGTATCAATACTAGTGCTACTCTAACCATCTTTCAGGTATCCTTCTCGAACACTATTTTTACAGCTGCATCATCCATCTTTCTTACAAAAATCAAAATTATGTCCAACGTAGGAATGTGCAGAACACCAAGAATATTTTTGCCTTCCTATCATCCCCTAGGATGACATCACCACCATCATATTTCTCATACTCACAGAACCACTCCCTATGAGGAATGAAGTGAAAGGATGCACCTGATTCAATCAACCATGCCTCATGATATACATGTGTACTTGAATAAGAATCCAAGTACACATCCCCACCTTCATATGAGGTGGTTTTCACCTCTGCAGAAGGAGCATCATCAAATCCCTTTCCTTTCTCAGGAGCTTTATATCTACAATAATTTTTGAGGTGCCCTTTCTTTTTGCATTTCCATCACACATTTACATGTTTTCCTGGAGATTTAGATCTCCCTCTATACTTATATCTCCCACTTGAGGACTTATTTTTGTTTATATTCTGGGACCATCCTCATACAAACAAGGCATCTCCATTCTAGTCCTCCATATTTTTCCATCTCATCTCCTCCAAAAGCAAGGATGATACTATTTCATCAAACTTCAACGTAGTTGTATTGCTACCTATTGTAACATCCAAAATATCCCACAAATTTGGTAGAGTACACAACAAACTAATGCACTTATATTCATTTGATATTTTAATATCAATAGATAACAATTGACTTACCACAGTATTGAAGGCATTCATATGCTTTTCCATCGAGTCTCCATCCTTCATCCTTAGGTTATACAAATTTTTCCGCAGGAACAATTTTTTCACCAGAGACTTAGATTAGTACAAAGTCCCTAACATCTCCCACAAATCCTTTGTCGTAGCTTCCCCTGATACATTCAACAATATCGAATCTAAAATACACAACTGTATTGTGCTCTTTGCCTTCTAATCCAACTTCGCATACTATTCATCTGACATTGGCGTTGGTTTGGTACCCGAATCTACCATGATCCACTGATCTTTATCCACCAACAAATACTCCATATTAATCTTCCACAACTCAAAACCATGGCCATTAAATATCTCAATCAATATCTTTCCACTTCTTTCCATCTTCTTTCACCTCAAGAATCGATCCCGCAGATCTGCCACTAAACAAGGTTTACCACAAGCCCGAGAAAAACCCCTCAGCAAAAAATGAATCCCCTTGAAGCCGAAACAACTCCGATGCCAAATGTATATTTTAACTTTGTACATAAATTATTTTCAAACTAATTCTTAAGACAAAAAATAAACAATGGTGAGAGCATAAAACATAAAACAAATATACACAGATTTTCCCCTCGATCCCAAAACTGGGACTACCAGATTGATTTTCCATAATTTTCCTTTCAAAGTTACAATACATATATATACATGTTGAAGCATTCATAAACCCCAATCCATTAATCCTATATTAGAACATAATCATAGTTCCCTTGACTAGATCTACAAAATATCACCGACCGAAAACCATCATGCCCAAAATCATGTGCAAAACCCATCCACAAAACCACAGGTAGGTCCTCCCACCTAATATAGGGTCCAAAAAAAATTCCCTCCCCCCTATTGCGCTCGACGCAACGAACATGGTAGATTGTTTACCCCCTGTGATCCCCCCATGCATGTGACTAGTCGTGGAAAGAATATAACACACACCCAATAGTAAGGCACTTTAAAATTTTAATCCAAGAATTTCCTAAGGAAAACATAAAAGAGATTAAATAACAAAAAAATAAAGAACTTGAAGCTAAAATCACTAAAGAGGGACTCAAATCATTTCTACAATATTTTAATAATGAAACGAGTTTGAGTCCACGTGGTTGGATGGTGGAATTTCATTTGTGTTTCTATGACTTCCTAGAAGAGGAGTTGCTAAAAGTTATAAAAGAGTAATTTATTTGGTGGGTGCACTAAATAAGCATTTTTTTCTCTAATTCAAAAGCAAAATTATTAATATAACTTTGTTGATTATAGGCCTATCTCACTATGCAATTGGGTATAATATTTCAACAATAGTTATAGAAAATAGGCTTAAAAATAATTCCCCAATTTTATCTCAAAAGAGTTGTATAGTTTTCTTTATATTAGGAAATTTCACGTGGTCGGAATAGCATGAGGACTACATATAACAAAGGAAAAAATTTCAACTATGACGATGATATTAGACTTAGCTAAGGATTTTGATAAGGCGAGGCAGTTAAATAAAAGGATTATTTTTATTCAAGTTGGGATGAGATCTCCAGTAGTAAAATGGATTATGGGGTGCAATTTCTCAACTTCCTTTGTCGTATTGGTTAATGGGTCAACATCTAATTTCTTATATATTACTAGGGGTATAATGCTTGGATGCCCTATGTCTCTCATCTTATTCTTGTTGATTGCAAAAGGTTTGAGCAGAATGGTAAATGCATCTAAAAGAGAAGGTAAGAGTATAAAAATGAGAAATAATTTCCCCTTATCTCATTTACTATTTGTAGTTGGTGTGGTTTTGTTTGGCATGGGAAAAATTAGGGAAGTATAAAAATAGAAATAAGTTATACAATAAGGCAACAAGGATGTAGGTGAATGTTCATAAATATTCATTGTTATTTAATGGCCTAAAAGTAGGTTTAGAGTGATATTTTGTTCAAATATTGATGTGGGTTAAAATATATAAAGTTTTATTTCAAGGCTACTAACTACAAATTTAAATATTGGAACTATATTTATGAGAAAAAAAAAAACATAATAACTAATTCATGCTAATGGTGGTTAAGGCAGGCAACTTTACTTTAGTCAAATTAGTTTTGGAGGCAATGCCTATTTATTGGCATTTTTTAGTATACATGCCAAAAGGAATGTTAGAAAAAAAATATAAAAGGTGCTTTAGCTCCATATGAACAAGCAAAATAGAGAGGGAATGAATACCCTTGTTTAAGTATAAGAACTTTCACAAAGCCAAAAGAAGGTAGGGATTATAAAATTTTCATCTATTTGAACAAGATTTGGTAGAAAAAATTCTATGGAGAATGACAAAGAATGATGGTTTATGGGGAAAACTGATTAAAGAAAATATATAGCTCTTTGTTCAAAGGAGGTTTGGATTAGAATTTGAGTGATAGATTTTGAAGTAGCCTCATTTATATAAAAATTATTTGTGAAATATTACCCATTCCTATGAAAATATTAGTCTAGAAGGTTTTGTTGGATCCCTATTTTTTCATCTACTAGACACCCTTTTTGTCAAACTATAACTTATTACAACATCTAAACCTAATATTGATACCACCTATTCTCATAATATTGAGACTTAGTTTCTCTTAACAAGTGTTTGGGGTAAAGTTCTTTATTTTAAGCATTTTTCCTAAGGTCTTAATGAATTAGTGGGAGTTTTGAGTAACCTTTACTAATGGAGAATGTTAGCTTGATTTTTTACTACTGTAACCATTCCAACAATTGAGTTCAAAATGTTTATGTATAAGCAAACGAAATTTGGGTTTGGTCACATGAAGGTTAATATTTCACTACTAGCTTGCATCAAAACCTACTGGTCTATGCTTATTCCTCTCTTCCACAACATGAAGGATTAAAATCAATACATGAATATTTATTCCCATATAGTCTAAGATTTACTACGCTAATCACACACACTTAAATTAAATGAACAACAAAAAGATCAAACCTTGATTCAACATTTAGCCAAAATGTATTGATGGTTAAAATAATCAATATTTGTTATATTTCATGAACGATGTAGTTGTTTTTACCCTTTGATCCACGTGAACAAAGGGGTTGGTTGTATCTCTCTAGTTTAAGGATTTATATATAGTGCATTGTTATATATAATATACGACTACGGACATAAGTATCTTCCCTAGACTGGGTGGATTAACCTAGAACAACAAAAAGACAAAGAAGATATTGTTTCCCTTAAACTAAATGGATGATTGGATGAAGCCTACCTATAACTCGTTATATGATTCACTCCTCTCTTGGCTTAAATTCTCCAATCGTAGCTCTGATCGCTATAATTATAACTTGCACAATCAAACAAAACAAGCGAACAATCTACGACATCTATGTAGCATCATATAAATACTTCATTTAATGGATTAACATGGCACATATATACATGAAATCATAACATCATATATAGGAAAATAAATAAATCTTTGCATTATTATAAATGGAGTGAATTACAACCAAAAAGAGGTGTTGACATTTTAGGAGAGCTCTTCCAAGTTGACTTGTACTCCATTGTCACAAAGTGCACCTCTAATCACCCTAATGCATGGAATGATAGCTCTTCACAACAAAAACATGAGGGTATAATCTATCTCCAAAGTCCAACCACTAGCTTGTGGATGGTCACAAATATATAGGAGAGGGAGGTAAGTTGGGAGTTCTTATTCATTTACTAATCTAGGGTTTGAGATCCACTCTTGATGGGAGGATGTGCTCAAAGGATAAGTGATGGAAACTCCATGGTAGGATAGGATAGGATTCTAATGTCTTATCTGAGGTAAATAGTTGTAAAAAATTCCGAAAGCTTCTGGAAAAAGAGGCTTCTAGAATCTCTCTCTTTTTCCATAATTTATAGAACCAACACAGGTGCAAAGGGGAGCAAAATGTAGGTGATCAATGCAAGCCATAGTGGATCAACCTGTAGGTGAACGCTGTCCAATAGGAGGCTAGGGAGTGTTGGTACTAAAATTGACTGAAACAAGGTGTTTTCAGGCATAAATTATGGGATATGAGAGTGTCATGCATAGAATTTTTTTCCATGATGATGCTAAGGGGTAAAAGGATGTTGATTGATCCATTTTGTAGGCCGACTGAGCAGATGTGACCAAATGGCCTATAACATATTCCCCCCTAAAGTACAAAGTCAGGAATAGTGACTAATGACTTAAGTGCTTTTTCTTGTGACAAGTCAGGATCAAGAACAACTAACGAGATCATCTTCTATTACAATACATTTACATCATGATATTTTTTATGAGGGAGGCATACACATACTCAGAACATAAGCTAACATTACAAGTAAAATGATCAAAATACATGTCCATTGATGAAAAATGGTGGACCCATGGCTAGATGACTATCTATATGACCATAGGCATCATACATTGTGATCTTGTATTTATCTTGAATCACAACTCGAATGGATGAAACTATATCTAAGGTCTTCAATCTCGTTCACATGACTGTCCAATGTATGATTCTAACCATGTGAATAAATGAGCTAGATTCGAACATGGTAAACACCATTTGATTAGCGAGCAATGATGTAAGTCGTTAACAAACGTGAGAGAAACCACCGATGATGTTAATGGATATCAAGGTACTGCAATACAATATGTATGGCATGAATAAATGAGTTGAAGTCGAACACCACACATAATATTTCGGTTTAAGTCCAATGATGTAAAATTTTCATCGAGAGCAAGGAAACTTGCCATTGATGTATGCAAGCACCAAGGTACTTAGAGGTCGTCTTTAAGTCAACTTCCTAGATAATGAGATGACGTCAATAGGAAGCGACCCATCGTAGGAGGGCCTTGATGTATCCCCCATCAATGACACGAAACATGTATGAGGATTTGAGACAAAATGATGTTGGTACCGAAATCGATCAGGAATGACATACACAAAATGAAGGCTTAAGAGTATTGTAGCAAATATTGACTTAATGAATTACCTTGAAAACAACATGTTGAAATGTCAGGAAGAAATGTGTGTCTAATTTAATTTTCCCTTAATAAAATTGGACTATAAAATGCAATCTTGTCTCATAATAACTTGTAATAGTTAACTGAGTGTGATAAACTCAGTTAGCTCATGAATTTCGAGTTGAGGGTGGTTGGTGAGGCATGCTGAGTGATTCTATTAGTTATGGAGTTTGAATTGCAGTTAGTGCATTAGTTTAATGCATGAGAAATCGGTTAACTCAATTTATTGAGTTAAAGTCAATAGAACTAGTTGTAATTGTTTGTTGCACTAGAGAGAGATCAATTGAATTAAATCATATTTAATTCACATGCAATGATCTGCCATGAAACTAATGATTTATTACTAATAACTGCATGCATGTAAGTTTTAGTGGAGACCCAGTTGAGACAAAGGTTAAAGGAATGTTAACTATAAACTGTATCATTATTAGGCTGCCTGCATCCTGCAAGACATCCATTGGATTTCCTAGTTTTGGAAGGTTGAAATTCCTAAAGAATAGGGATTGCATTCTATTATCACTCCAATAATTCTCAACAGTTGTGAGACTTTTTAGTTTGTTTTAAAGAATATTAGAGGTAACCACAAACCTACTTTTAAGCCTTAGGATCTAGCCTTCCTAATGCTCAAAGAGGGCTCTCTCTATATGATTTATCTTTGCTGATTTAAATTGATTTTAGGCTAGTTATGTAGAGTAAATTGGTTTTGGATTTTGATTTGATTTTGTTGTGAAATCACTTACTCAAATGGATAGATGTAGGTTTGTGTTCCATTGGGCTAATGGAGTCAATGTGTCAAGAAGCCACATTAGGATCAAGGTCTAAAGGTAAATGTTTAAAGGGAAAGATAGTTGAGTTACTTCAGATCTTCAAGGTTGATGGTGAAAATTGTTTCAATTGGGGTAAGAGAGCAATTAAGGGTTCTCAAATCCGGATAATGAGTGAAAAGGAAGAGGTCAATCGAAAATAGGGAGAAATTAAGGGTTCCTTAGTCTAGATATCAGTGGAAAACATATAAATGATAAGCAGTTCAAGACATAGTGCTTTTAACATATTCTGAAATAATACTCATGATTTATCATTTAGATTTAGAATAACATACAAGTATTGATGGAAAACATAAGAAATTGACAAAGAAACAAGTGAAAATACTTCATTGTAGTGGCCCGACACATGAATCTTGTAATATAATGATTTATTGCTTTAATCCAGTATGCTGACTTGAAATTGGTAAAATCACCCTTAAGTTCAGAATAATACAACTATAGAAATCTTTAGTAATTCATCCACACTCAATACTTCCAATTGAGAAGTATTTATACAAAAACTCATACAAAATATCCTAAAACAAATTTAGGAATTATTCATGGAAAAAGAAATATCTTCATGCAAGAAGATAGTGACAACTTTCTAACTAATGCTAGTTGTCCCTTTTTTATTGAAATTACTATTTGTTGTCTTCACTTTGTCGATAATTTCTCTCTTGGCTGTTACTCAACGAGGGCAGTGGTTGAGTGTATTTCATGCTTGTCGCTTTATCTCTGTTTTTCTTTGATTTTAACCTGTCAACTAATACACTTTAACCTGATACTCTTTAACTGTCACTGTAAAATGTGACTGTCCTGTTTTTACTGCACACTGTAAATGATGTTTTAACCTTTACTGCTCTATTTTACTGCAAACTATTTTCACAATAAATCAGTCATATTTTCCCAAAACTATGCCTCTGTAAATTTGATCTTCATCATTCTTATGAAAATCTCATCAGCTTCAATATACTTTGAGAATGTAGGTTTGTTGACAAATAAGTGTTTTTACTCATGTTGTAGGTAAAATAAATTCTCAAAATTCTTGTAAAGTACCTTCCCTGTTGGAATGCCTTGGGAGGTAGGCAGATTAGTCTGATCCTTGGCAATTTCTCTCATATTCTTATCATAGTCATCCTGCTTCATGCGTAGGGGTGGATATATCTTCATATAATCAAGCCATATTTCCACAATTAGAAAAAGAAAACCCCTAAAACCCTTTTAAATTTAACCATAATCTACTAGGAGAAGAAGGTTTCAATAATTTGGTCACTTGTGATTGGAAAAAATATGAAAATAATACAAGAGGCACAATTTTTTATCAATTTGCAATAATTTTGATGAAATTTTAAAAGATACTAGAAAAATGGGCAAATAAAAAAGCCTAGTAAACTCAACAAATAATTTTTGAGATCAAAGAACAGGTCAAGAAATTGGTTGAAACAAATAAGGAAGTATTCTCTGCAAACAGGGAGAATATTGTTTAAAAAAAATTAAAAATAAATACAAAATGAAGATATTGGAACAAGAACAAGTAGAGTGGAGAGTGAAGAATAGGGCTACTTGGTTGGTAAAGGGAAACAAAAATACTAAATTCTTCCAAAAAAATAAAACATTGAAGGAACATCAAAAGTTCATGGGAGAATAGTAGGAAAGATTTAATGAAGCTAAGAAAAATCTCAAAGATAGCATAAGGAGTAAGTGCATGTTTTAACCGTGTGCATAAATTATCTGCAAAATAATTCTTAAAACAAAAAATAAACAATGGAAAGAGCATAAAAAATGTATACACATAGATTTTCCTGTGGATCCAAAAATTGGGACTACCAGATTGATTTTCCATTATGTTCCTTTCAATGTTACGATACATATATATACATGCCAAAGCATTCATAAACCCCAATCTATTAACCCTGGATTAGAACATAATTGTAGTTCCCTTAACCGGAACTACAAAATACCATGGATAAAAAACCATCATGCCCAAAACCATGTACAAAATCCATGCAAAAAAACATAGGTAGGTCTACCTCCCCTGTTACCCCCCTGCTGTGCCCGGCGCAACAAATAGGGAGGGCTTCTATCCCCCTGTAACAACCCCCCCCCCGCGCACGCGACTAGTCGTGGAAATAATATAACACACACCCAAAATGCTCCCACTTGTTGTTTTCTTTCCCACATAGGGGGTCACAAGAGAGCTTAGTCATTGATCCAAACTTGCAACACCCATTGTTTCTCTACACCAAGAGAACTTCTTAGTGCTCACAGAATTCGTCAATGCATCTGCAACATTCTTAAAAGTGTCCACATTTACCAACAAAACATTTTTTTCCTCAACCATATCCCTCGCAAAGTGATACTGAACATCAATGTGTTTTTTCTTTGAATGATAAGCAGGGTTCTTAGCCAAGAAAATTTCACTTCGGTTGTCACATTCTATCCTTATATCTCGTTGTACCAAACCCACACTTGAACACAATATCTGCAACCAAAATGCTTCCTTGCTTGCATGAGTGGTTTCCATGTATTCAACCTTTGTAGTTGAAAGAGCCACAATAGACTATCTTTTGCTCATCCAACTAACTTCTCCTGCAAATAGGTTAAACACATACCCACTTGTAGATCTTATTTGATCTAGATCTCTAGCTCAGTTTACATCAACAAAGCCACGGATGTCAAAAATTTGTCCAATCTTGGTCTTCCTTGGTAGTACATACCATAATCACTAGTGCCACGCAAATAGCTGAAAAACCACTTCACTGTTGTCCAATTCTCCTTCTGTGGTTTTCATATAAACTTGCTCAATACTCCCACTGCATGTGCAATGTCTGGTCTAGTACAGACCATTTCACACATCAGGCTGTCGATTGCACTTGCATATGAAACACGAGACATGTCTTCTTCCTCTTCTTGTGTCTTGGGACATTGTTCAACATATAAATTTACAACTACAGGAATAGGAACCTTCACCGGTTTACTATCCTGCATATTAAACCTGTGAAATATTGTTTCAACATAGTTCCTCTGGTTTAACCAGAGCTTCCTCTTTTCCTGATCTCATTTAATTTCCATGCCCAAAATATAGTTTGCAACACCAAGATCCTTCATGTAAAATTTGGACAACAATTTGGTATTCAAATCCTGGATGATTTCTTTGTCATTTCCAATAAAAAACATATCATTCACATATAAGACCAAATAAATAACACAGTCACCAATTAACTTAAAATATACATAGTGATCCGCTTTTCTTCTAGCAAAGCCAAGTCCCCATATATATGTATCAATTTTCTGATACCGCATCCTTGGTGACTATTTTAACCCATACAAAGAATTTTTTTAACATGCATACCAGTTCTTTCTTGCCCTTCACCACAAATACTTCAATTTTCTTCATGTAGATCTCTTCTTCCAGATCCCCATGAAGGAATGATGTCTTCACATCTGTCTGTTCTACCTCAAAATAAAAAGAATCATCAAAAGATAAAAGTAATCTAATAGAAGCTACCTAGGAAACATGAGAAAAAAATTTGATATTCCTAATTAGCCCAAGCTAATAGGAATATTTACATTTTGTTTTATTTTCCATTTATGAATAAATGACTAATGGAGGACATGTAAAACTCCTTAGATCAGTGAATAAATCAATGCTCAAAGTAAACAAATCTATATTTGAGCCATTTACATAAAATCCACTTGCAGGTGTGAAAGGGGTCTAAGCTAGGAGACTGGGTCAACCTTGACCAAATCTACAACGCTGTCTAGATTCAATGTATCTCATAAATGGACAGCGCAGTTCTAGAAGGAGGACCTCATGTGAAAGGGGTTATGTGATTCAAGGTGTTTTAGGGTTTTTCACATCCTCATCTTATAAAAGGAAGGAGAAGGCTCAAGATAAGGTCATTGAATATATTACGATTTTGGAGAATTATGTCTTCTTAGAAAAATTCTAGTTCTCTGGGATGTTTAGCTAGAGACTATTGAGGATCTCCTGTTGGGGGTTCTCCATCTTTCCATTGAGTAGCTCTTGGAGGGTTTTGTGCTTCTTCTCCACTATCTGGAATATGGCCAAGCTCCATCTCTCTTTGGTAGCGTAAATCTAGTGAGGGTTTCATTGTCTAAGTGAGTTGCATCAAGTGGAACTCTAGATCTGCAAAGATCTAGCTTATATTGGAAACTCTTCTCAGTGAGTGTGTCTTTTAACCTCCTGGAAGAGTGCATCCACAGCTTGTGCTTCAGTATCAGATCTTGGCATCAGGAAAAAGTGTATATTATCATAAATAGCGCAGTTTATCTACCTGATCTGCATAAATATTGAATATTAGAGTTGCAGAGGTTTTGGATTTCTCCTGGAGGAGAGATCTCTAGTGGAAAGGATCCTTCCTTTCACTGTGGTGATCCATGGATTGGCCAACCAATCCATGTGCCCTTCAGATATGATTTATTTTCTGATGTATTTACTGCAAAATTTCTGAATACTGCTACATAACTGTGACTTAGATCTCAGATCTACTCACTGTTGTTAATCATTTGCTGAGATCCCCAAGGGGAGCGTATTCTAAAGTCCCTTTTGTATACAGATCTGAAATATATCTACCATTTTGTATGCAGATCTGTTATAGATCTGAAATTTAATAAAAATAAGCTTCATCCTTTTGAAATTTGTGCTGATAAGCTTTCTTGGTTCAATACTTTGTTGATGCACCTATTTGAGGCTTGTGTTCCATGTAAATGTCTGTATTTCTCTTGTACATTGCATAAACCATAGAATAGATGATATTTAATGTTTCTCACACCCTATTTCAACTTTCACCTTCAGAAATCACGCTATCCATGCTTCAGTAAAATTTTGCATACTTTAAGTCATGGGGAATCAGGGTTTTTAAGCCTAGTCGGGATTGGAGGAACTGTTTAATACAGCTAGGATCATTTTTTTGACCTGAAATTTGACATGGGATTCCTAAATGACCTAAGATAAAATAACCTCCTGCCATTTCCCTTATTTTTACGCAGATTTCTAAATACACTCATTTTAGGGCCAAAATCACCGCTTTTCCCCATCCTTTGTCAATAGAATTAATCTCCCTTCTTTCTGTTGTACATAAAATTTCTTCTGAGTTGTTTCTAAACAAATTTCAGAGGTATTAGCTCGCTGATACTCTATTATTCTGTTTTATACTACTGCAGCCCTTCATTGGGTAATTTTCTGAAGACAACTAGGTGTGGGAGATCTGTTTAACCCACCTAGAGTGATTTATTTTGAGCCTTATATTGTATTTAGGTCTTATACACTTTTATCTAAGATATCCAAGGGATGGTCTTGGTTTCTGAAGCACACATCCCTGAAAAATGCGTTTTTCAGTCCTGTCTTGCTGAGTAGTCCAAATTTGGAATATTACAGTGGTATCAAAGCATGATCTTTGGCTTAGCCTGTGAGATAAAAATATTAGTAGAATAAATAAAATAAGTAGAGATTAAGATGGCCAGAATTACGGAAGAAGAGATCTCCTTACTTCTCTTTCAAACTTTGAAAGGCATCAAAGAAGATATTGAACATATGAAGGGAGAAAGATGCAAGGAAACTCCTAGAGGGTTTCAAAGAGAAGAAAGATGTAGTGAGGTCTAGAAATCAGAGATTAGAAAGCTGGAGAAGATGAGCTTTTCCTCATCATGTTTTGGATCCATGAAGGACTTCCCCAAGGAGGATGAGCAGATGGAAGAGGAAGGCCCCTGCACTTCATATTCTCATCAAGGAGACAAAGAAAGAAGCAGGAGAAAGACTCCATATTTTGGAGGAAAGAAGGAGGAGAGGCTCTCAAAGGTTCTTCCTAGATCTGAAAAGAACATCAGTGAAGATCTCAAGAAGATAAGGAGGGAGATGTATAGAGGATCTCCAAATGAGTTTGAAGATGCATCAAACTCTAGATTTTCACACAGTGAGTGTGAGCATGCAACCACACACTATGATGTAAAAAACAGTCAGAAGCTCAGATCTGCCATGAGGAAGATGGGAGAGAAAGAAGAAATGACTGGGAGGAAAACTCTTAGTGATTTCTTGAAAGAAGATGAGTCTCAAGCCCTGAAGCTCAGAAATTAGTTCTGCTTTTTAGAGCCTTGCAAGGCCAAGGTGAAGAGAAGAAAGAAAAGTGATAGATTTACTCTATCTACCTTTGAAGGATCACCTACAAGATCAGCCAAAGAATGGGTGGAAGAGCTAGACACCTTCCTGCAGCTGCACCAAGTCCCTGAAGAAGAAGCCATTAGAGTTGCAGCACTACACTTGAAAGGTAAGGCCTATGTTTAGTGGAAATTTGAGTTCCTTCCTTTCAAAAATGTAAATACTTCATCTTCCATAAGTTTCACTAAGGAATTAGTGAAAAAGTTTGATAAGAGAGTTCATGGGACACCTATGGTGAAGTTAAATGAGAAGACTCAAATAAAATCCCTGCATAAAAACGCAAATCCATTTCAGAGGCCCATGGAAGAGGCTGAAAACATGCATCATGCCTTGTTAGAGGCAAGATTTCCCTCCCACACCTTTGAACAAAAGATCAGAGATATCTCTTCTTCAAAGGTGGCTCTTATGATTGGGAGGTTGCCCAATTTTGTTACAGAGATAAAGGGCAACAACGTTGTCAAATCTAGACTTGATCTAGTACCTCAAGCAGAGGAAGGAGGTACTTTTGCTCCAACAAGAGGGATTCATGTGGCATGGCAAGAAAATCCCCAAGATCTCATGTATGGAGATCAAGGCACATTTCATGATCTACATGTGCCATCAATGAGAAGGTGTAGAACCATGGTGACACAAGGAGGAGATAGGAAAGAGAATCGACCTCATTCCTATCCATTGCAGAAGGTTGATGCACCTAAGAAGGTGATTGGATTGTGCAGTGGAAGCATGGAAAGTTTTTTCCATTCATATATTCAGTCATCTCTTGTTGAGGATGTGTCATTGCATGGAGACACTGCACCAAGGAGACCACTGGATCAGCAAAAGAGGATGAGTGCTTCACCTGTTGAGGCACCAGTCATTGATTTCAGAAGAGTAGAGACCATGGAAGGTCTTGATATAGCGTTGAGTGTCTTGGGTAGGCTCAAGGAGGAGAGAAGCATTATCTCAACATCATCCACACCTACTCTCATTTCAGTTTCTGCGGTATGGCAGGAGAAGCAAGGGGAGGATAGCAGCCTTCCCTCTTACACATTTGGCATGGGAGTTGTCTATGCACATGACTCTTTGGAAGAGTTAATACAGTCACCTCTCTTCTCTACAAGGATGGAAGGGGACTCATCTATGAGTTGCTCCCTTTGCATGAGAAAAAAATATGGTAAGGGTATTGATTAATTTGATTTATCTAATGTATGTATGCATCCCTTAACCATATATGTGCAGGATGTTGCTCCAAGGAGGAGCATTCTTTATGGAAATATCTAGCTTATATTGGAACCTCTTCTCAGTGAGTGTGTCTTTTAACCTCCTGGAAGAGTGCATCCACAAATTGTGCTTCAGTATCAGATCTTGGCATCAGGACAAAGTGTATATTAACATAAACAACGCAGTTTCTCTCCCTGATCTGCGTAAATATTGAAGAGCAGAGCTGCAGAGGTTTTGGAGTTCTCCTGGAGGAGAGATCTATAGTGGAAAGGATCCTTCCTTTCACTATGGTGATCCATGGATTGGCTAACCAATCCATGTACCATTTAGATCTAACTTATTTTATGATGTATTTACTACAAAATTTCTAAATACTGTTGCAGAACTATGACTTAGATCTCAGATCTACTCACTGTTGTTGATCATTTGCTGAGATCCCCAAGGGGAGTGTATTCTAAAGTCCCTTTTGTATACAGATCTGCAATCAATATACCATTTTGTATGAATATATGTTATAGATCTTAAATGTAATAAAAATAAGCTTCAGCCTTCTGAAATTTACGTTGATAAGCTTTCTTAGTTCAATACTTTGTTGCAACACCTATTTGAGGCTTGTATTCCATGTAAATGTCTGTATTCCTCTTGTACATTGCATAAACGATAGCATATATGAGATATAATATTTCTCACACCCTATTACAACTTTCACCTTCATAAATCACACTATCCATGCTCTAGTAAAATTTTGCATACTTTAAGTCATGGGAAATCAGGGTTTTTAAGCCTAGTAGGGATTGGAGGAACTGTTTAATATAGATAGGATCATTTTTTTGACCTGAAATTTTACATGGGAGTCCTAAATGACTTAAGCTAAAATAACCTCCCATAATTTCCCTTATTTTTATGCATATTTATGAATAAACTCATTTTAGGGCCAAAATCACCGCTTTTCCCCATCCTTTGTCAATAGAATTAATCTCCCTTCTTGCTGTTGTACATAAAATTTCTTTTGAGGTGTTTATAAACACATTTCAGAGTTATTATCTTGCTTATAATCCATTATTGTGTTTTATACTGCTGTAGGCCTTCATTGGGCAATTTTCTTAAGACAACTAGGTGTGGGAGATCTGTTCAACCCACCTAGAGTGATTTCATTTGAGCCTCCTCTTGGATTTTGGTCTTAGATACTCTGATATAAGGGATCCAAGGGCTGGTATTGGTTTCTGAAGCACAAATCCCTGAAAAATGCATTTTTCAGGCCTGTTTTGCTGAGAAGTCCAAATTTGGAATATTACAAAAAATATCACCAAAATCAATACCCGACACCTAGGAATAACCTTTTGCTACTAACAGAGCTTCATGTTTCTCCAACTTGCCTTTTGCATTCATCTTATTCTTAAACACCCATTTGCTTCCAATGGGTTTCCTTCCAACTGACAACTCTGCGAGATCCCAAGCCTCATTTTTGTGCAAGGATGCCATTTCATCAACCATGGCCTCCTTCCAGAGTTTTCCATCATCTGCATCTACTACCTCCCTGACATTTATGGGATCATCATCAGTAATAGATAAAGAAAATTATGAACATAAAACAGATGAACTATACCTTTCTGCCTACCTTCTTTCTCAAACTGATCTTCACAAAGTTGGAGTTTGTGGCTCTTCCTCTTATGATTCATGTTCTATTGTAGAGTTTGAGTCTTCCTCCTTTAACTCAAACTCTATCTTTTCAGGTTCCTTTGGTAGGGCTTCATGTTTAATAACATATTTCACCTCTCTAAACACAACATCTAGGGTATACATAACCTTCCTTGTTTATGGGTTCCAAATCTTATAACCTTTGAAACCATCCTTATACGCAATAAAGATGCACCTTTCAGATTTACTATCCAACTTGGTTCTTTTCTCCTTTGGAACATGTACATATGCATCACAACCAAATACCCTCAGATGTGAAGGAGAGGGTTTCTTACGAGTCCATACCTCATGTGGAGTCTTATCCTCCAACACTAATGAAGGTGATCTGTTAACCAGGAAACATGCAGTCTCCACCACCTCTGCCCAGAATTCTTGTCCTAACTTTAAATCCAATGAGCATGCTTCTTTCCTTTTCCATCAACGTCCTATTTATTCTTTCTGCAAATCCATTTTTCTGAGTTGTGTATGGAGTAGTCTTCTGCCATGTTATACCACATTTCTTAAATAAATCTTCAAATTCCTTCTTGCATAACTCTCCACCATTATCTCTCCTCAACACCTTTATCTTCTTCTCTATCTGGTTTTCCACTAGAGCCTTAAATGATTTAAACTTGTCAAGGACTTCAGATTTCTTCCTGAAGAAATATATCCATGCATTCCTTGAGAAGTCATCTATAAAGGAGACTTAGTACACAAAATTACCCAGTGATGGAACTGCCACAGGTTCAAACACACCATTGTGCACAAGCTCTAATATCACTTTCGCCCTCTTAGCACCAGAGGGGAAACTCACCTGATTTTGATTCCCATATTCACAATGTTCATAGAAATCAAAATCCATAAAGTAATTAGACATACCTTATACCATACCATTACCAAGAAGTATTTGAAGTCCCTTCTCTCCAATATGACCAAACCTTTGATGCCATAACATGGTATTTTATCGAGAGACCACTAAGTTTTCTGCTCCACTTTCAGGAACCACATAATTATTGCATCCATCAATAACAGTGCTTCCTAGAAGCTTGTACAAAGTTCCAATACAAACTCCATGCATCAATACTAGTGCTACCCTAACCATCTTTCAGGTATCCTTCTCGAACACTATTTTTACACCTGCATCATCCATATTTCTTACAAAAATCGAATTTCTGTCCAACGTACGAATATGCAGAACACCAGGAATATTTTGGCCTTCATATCATCCCCTAGGAAGACATCACCACCATCATATTTCTCATACTGACAGAACCACTCCCTATGGGGAGTGAAGTGAAAGGATGCACCTGATTCAATAAACCATGCCTCATGATATACATGTGTACTTGAAGAGGAATCCAAGTACACATCCCCACCTTCATATGAGGTGGTTTTAACCTCTGCAGAAGGAGCATCATCAAATCCCTTTCCTTTCTTAGGAGATTTAGATCTACAATAATTTTTGAGGTGCCATTTCTTTTCACATTTCCATCACACCTTTACATGTTTTCCTGGGGATTTAGATCTCCCTCTAGACTTATATCGCCCACTTGAGGACTTATTTTTGTTTATGTTCTAGGACCGTCCTCATACAAACAAGGAATCTCCATTCTGGTCCTCCATATTTTTCCATCTCATCTCCTCCGAAAGCAAGGATCAGACTATTTCATCGAACTTCAATGTAGTTGTATTGCTACCTATTGTAACATCCAAACTATCCCACAAATTTTGTATGGAACACAACAAACTAATGCACTTATCTTAATTTGATATTCTAATATCAATAGATAACAACTGAATTACCACAATATTGAAGGCGTTCAGATGCTTTGTCATCGAATCTCCATCCTTCATCCTCAGGTTATACAAATTTTTCCGCAGGAACAATTTTTTCACCAGAGACTTAGATTGGTACAAAGTCCCTAACATCTCCCACAAAAACTTTGTCGTAGCTTCCCCTGATACATTCAACAATACCAAATTTGAAATACACAAATGTATTGTGCTCTTTGCCTTCTAATCCAACTTTGCATAGTCTTCATCTGACATTGTCGTTGGTTTGGTACTCGAATCTACCACGATCCAATGATATTTATCCACCAAAAACTACACCATATTAATCTTCCACAACTCAAAACCCTGGCCATTAAATATCTCGATCAATATGTTTCCACTGCTTGCCATCTTCTTTCACCTCAAGAATCGATCCCGTAGATCTCCCACTAAACAGGTTTTACCACTAGCCTGAGCAAAACCCCTCAACAACAAATGCATCCCCTTGAAGCCGAAACAACTCCGATTCCAAATGTATATTTTAACCTTGTGTATAAATGATTTTCAAACGAATTCTTAAGACAAAAAATAAACAATGGTGAGAGCATAAAACTTAAAACAAATATACACATAGATTTTCCCCTCGATCCCAAAACTGGGACTACCAGATTGATTTTCCATAATGTTCCTGTCAATGTTACAATACATATATATACATGTTGAAGCATTCATAAACCCCAATCCATTAACCATAAATTAGAACATAATCGTAGTTCCCTTGATTGGATCTACAAAATATCACCGACCAAAAACCATCATGCCCAAAACCATGTACAAAACCCATGCACAAAACCACAGGTAGGTCCTCCCACCTAATATAGGGTCCAAAAAAAAATTCCCTCCCCCCTATTGCGCTCGATATAACGAACATGGTAGATTGTTTCCGCCCTGTGATCCCCCCACGTGTGTGACTAGTTGTGGAAAGAATATAACACACACCCAAGAGTAAGGCACTTTAAAATTTTAATCTAAGAATTTCCTAAGGAAAACATAAAAGAGACTAAATAACAAAAAAATAAATAACTTGGAGCTAAAGTCACTAAATAGGGACTCGAATCAATTCTACAATATTTTAAGAAAGAAAAGAGTTTGAGTCCATGTGGTTGGATGGTGGAATTTCATTTGTGTTTCTATGACTTCCTAGAAGAGGAGTTGCTAAAAGTGATGAAAGAGTAATTTATTTGGTGGGTGCACTAAATAAGAATTTTTTGCTCTAATTCCAAAGAAAAATGATTAATATAACTTTGATGATTATAGGTCTATCTCACTATGCAATTGGGTATAATATTTCAACAATAGTTCTAGAAAATAGGCTTAAAAATAATTCCCTAGTTTTATCTCAAAAGAGTTGTATAGTTTTCTTTATATTATGAAAATTTATGTGGTCGGAATAGCATGAGAAGGACTACAGATAACAAAGGAAAAAATTTCAACTATGATGATGATATTAGACTTAGCTAACGTTTTTGATAAGGCGAGGCAGTTAAATAATAGGATTATTTTTATTCAAATTGGGATGAGATCTCTAGTAGTAAAATGGATTATGGGGTGCAATTTCTCAACTTCCTTTGTTGTATTGGTTAATGGGTCAGCATATAATTTCTTATATATTACTAGGGGTCTAATGCTTGGATGCCCTATGCCTCTCATCTTATTCTTGTTGATTGCAAAAGGTTTGAGCAGAATGGTAAATGCATCTAAAAGTGAAGGTAAGAGTATAAAAATGAGAAATAATTTCCCCTTATCTCATTTACTATTTGTATTTGGTGTGGTTTTGTTTGGCACGGGAAACATTAGGGAAGTATAAAAATATAAATAATTTATACAATAAGGCAACAAGGATGTAGGTGAATGTTCATAAATATTCATTGTTATTTAATGGCCTAAAAGTAGGTTTAGAGAGATATTTTGTTCAAATATTGATGTGGGTTAAAATATATAAAGTTTTATTTCAAGCCTACCAACTACAAATTTAAATATTGGAACTATCTTTATGAGAAAAAAAAAATAAAAAAATAGAATGAATAATTCATGCTAATGGTGGCTATACAAGGGAGGCAAATTTAATTTAGTCAAATTAGTTTTGGAGGCGATGCCTATTTATTGGCATTTTTTAGTTTACATGCCAAAAGGAATGTTAGAAAAAAATACAAAAGGTGCTTTAGCTTTATATTAACAAGCAAAATAGAGAGGGAAGGAATACCCTTGTTTAAGTATAAAAACTTTTGCAAAACCAAAGGAAGGTAGGGATTAGAAAAATTTCATTTATTTGAACAAGATTTGGTAGCAAAAATTCTATGGAGAATGAAAAAGAATGATGGTTTATGGGGAAAATTGATTAAAGAAAATATATAGATCTTTGTTCAAAGGAGGATTGGATTAGAATTTGAGTGATAGATTTTGAAGTAGCCTCGTTTATATAAAAAGGATTTGTTAAATCTTATCCATTCTTATGAAAATATTAGCCTAGAAGGTTTTGTTGGATCCCTATTTTTCCATCTACTAGACACCCTTTTTGTCAAACTATAACTTATTATAACATTTAAACCTAATCTTGATACCACCTATCCTCATAATATTGAGACGTAGTTTCCCTTAACAAGTGTTTGGGGTAAAGTTCTTTATTTTAAGCATTTTTCCTAAGTTCTTAATGAATTAGTGGGAGTTTTAAGTAACCTTTACTAATGGATAATGTTAGCTTGATTTTGTGTTACTGCAACCATTCCAACAATTGAGTTACAAAGGTGTATGTCTAAGCACACAGAATTTGGGTTTGTTCACATGAAGGTTAATATTTCACTACTAGATTGCATCAAAACCTACTGGTCTATGTCTATTCCTCTCTTCCACAACATGAAGGATTCAAATCAATACTTGAATAGTCATTCCCATACAGTGTAATATTTATTACGCTAATCACGCGCGTTTCAATTAAATGAACAACAACAAGATCAAACCTTGATTCAACATTTAGCCAAAATGTATTGATGGTTAAATTAATCAATCTTTGTTATATTTCATGAACGATGTAATTGTTTCTACCCTTTGATCCATGTGAACATCATGGGTTGGTTTTATCTCTCTAGTTTAGGGATTTATATATAGTGCATTGTTATATAGAATCCGGGACTACAAACAGAAGTATGTTCCCTAGACTGGGTCGCTTAACCTAGAACAACAAAAAGACAAAGAAGATATCGTTTCCCTTAAACTAAATGGATGATTGGATGAAGCCTACCTGTAATTCATCTTATGATTCACTTCTCTCTTGGCTTAAATGCTCCAATCGTAGCTCTGATCGCTATAATTATAACTTGCACAATAAAACAAAACAAGCCAACAATCTACGTCATCTATGTAGCATCATATAAATACTTCATTTAATGGATTAACATGGCACTGAAATACATGAAATCATAACATCATATATAGGAAAACAAATAAATCTTTTCATTAATATAAATGGAGTGAATTACAACCAAAAATAGGTGTTGACATTATAAGAGAGCTCCTCCAAGTTGACTTGTAATCCTTTGTCACAAAGTGCACCTCTAATCACCCTAATGCATGGAATGATAGCTCTTCACAACAACAACATGAGGGTAGAATCTATCTCCAAAGTTCAACCACTATCTTGTGGATGGTCACAAATATATAGGAGAGGGAGGTAAGTTTGGAGTTCTTATCCATTTACTAATCTAGGGTTTTAGATCCACCCTTGATGGGAGGATGGGATCAAAGGATAAGGGATGGAAACTCCAAGGTAGGATAGGATAGGATTCAAATGTTTTATCTGAGGTAAATAGTTGCAAAAAAATTCTGGAAGCTTCTGGAAAAAGAGGCTTCCAGAATCTCTCTCTTTTTCCATAATTTACAGAACCAACGTAGGTGAAAAGGGGAGCAACATGTAGGTTATCAATGCAGGCCGTAATGGAGCAACTTGTAGGTGAACACTCTCCAATAGGAGGCCAGGGGGGTGTTGGTCCTAAAAATGACTGAAACAAGGTGTTTTCAGGAATAAATTATGGGATATGAGAGTGTCATGCATAGGGCCTGTTTCCATGATGATGCCAAGGGGTAAAAGGATGTTGATTGATCCATTTTGTAGGCCGAATAACCAGATGTGACCGAATGGCCTATAACATATTTCCCCATAAAGTGAAAAGTCAGGAATAGTGACTAATGACTTAAGTGCTTTTTCTTGTGACAAGTCAAGATCAAGTACAACCAGTGAGATCATATTCTATTACAATACATTTATATCATGATATTTTTTATGAGGGAGGCATATGCATACTCAGAACATAAGCTAACATTACAAGTGAAATGATCAAAATACATGTCCATCGATGAAAAATGGTGGACCCATGACTAGATGACTATCTATATGACCATAGGCATCATACATTGTGATCTTGTATTTATCTTGAATCGCAACCCGAATGGATGAAACTAGATCCAAGGTCTTCAATCTAGTTCATATGACTGTCCAATTTATGGTTATAACCATGTGAATCAATGAGCTAGAGTCAAACATGGTAAACACCATCTGATTAGTGAATAATGATGTAAGTCATTAAAAAACATGAGAGAAACCACTGATGACATTAATGGATCTCAAGGTACTGCAATACAATATGTATGGCATGAATAAATGAGTTGAATTCGAACACCACACATAATATTTTGGTTGAAGTCCAATGATGTAAAATTGTCATCGAGAGCGAGGAAACTTTTCATTGATGTATGCAAGCACCAAGGTACTTAGAGGTTGTCTTTAAGTCAAATTCCTGGATAATGAGCTGACATCGATAGGAAGTGACCCATCGTAGGAGGGCCTTGATGTATCCCTCATAAATGACATGAAACATGTATGAGAATTTGAGACAAAATGATGTTTATACTTAACTCGATCAGGAATGACATACACAGAATGAAGGCTTAAGAGTATTGTAGAAAATATTGACTTAATGACTTATCTTGAACACAACATGTTGAAAAGTCAATAATAAATGTGTGTCTAGTTTAATTTTCCCTTAATTAAATTGGACTATAAAATGTAATATTGTCTCATAATCACTTGTAATAGTGAACTGAGTGTGATAAACTCAGTTAGCTCATGAATTTCGAGTTGAGGGTTTTTGGTGAGGCATGCAGAGTGATTCTATTAGTTATGGAGTTTGAATTGCAGTTAGTGCATTAGTTTAATGCATGAGAAATCAATTAACTCAATTTATTGAGTTAAAGTCAATCAAACTAGTTGTAACTATTTGTTGCACTAGAGAGAGATCAATTGAATTAAATCATATTTAATTCACATGCAATGATCTGCCATGCAACTGATGATTTATTATTAATAACTGCATGCAAGTTCCAATGGAGACCCAGTTGAGACAAAGGTTAAAGGGATGTTAACTATCAATTGTATCATTATTAGGCTTCCTGCATGCAACAAGACATCCATTGGATTGCCTAGTTTTGGAAGGCTGAAATTCCTAAAGAATAGGGATTGCATTCTGTTATTACCCCAATAATTCTCAACAGTTGTGAGATTTTTGATTTTATTTTAAAGAATATTAGAGGTAACCAAAATCCTACTTTTAAGCCTTACGATCTAGCCTTCCTGATGCTCAGAGAGGGCTCTCTCTCTACGTTTTATCTTTGTTGACTTAAATTGATTTTAGGCTAGTTATGTAGAGTAAATTGGTTTTGGATTTGATTTGATTTGGTGGTGAAATCACTTACTCATATGGATAGATGTAGGTCTATATTCCATTGGGCTAATGGAGTCAATGTGTCAAGCAGTCAGATCAGGATCAAGGTCTAAAGGTAAATGTTTACAGGGAAAGATAGTTGAGTTACTTCAGATCTTCAAGGTTGATGGTGAAAATTGTTTCAATCGGGGTAAGAGAGCAATTAAGGGTTCTCAAATCCGGATAATGAGTGAAAAGGAAGAGGTCAATAGAAACTAGGGAGCCATTAAGGGTTCCTTAGTCTAGATATCAGTGGAAAACATATAAATGATAAACAGTTCAAGACAAATTGATTTTAACATATTGTGAAATAATACTCCTGATTTATCATTTAGATTTAGAAGAACATACAAGTATTGATGGAAAACATAAGAAATTGACGAAGAAACAAGTGAAAATACTTCACTGTAGTGGCCCAACACATGAATCCTGTAATATGATGCTTTATTGCTTTAATCTAGTCTATTGACTTGAAATTGGTACAATCACCCTTAGGTTTAGAATAGTACAACTATAGAAATGTTCAGTAATTCATCCACACTCAATACTTCCAAATGAGAAGTATTTATACAAAAACTCATACAAAATATCCTAAATTTTTTTTAGGAATTATTCATGGAAAAAGAAATATCTTCATGCAAGAAGATAGGGACAACTTTCTAACTAATGCTAATTGTCCCTTTTTTATTGAAATTATTGTTTGTTGTCTTCATTTTGTTGATAATTTATCTCTTAGTTGTTACTCAACGAGGGCAGTGGTTGAGTGTCTTTCATGCTTGTAGCCTTATCTCTATTTTTCTTTGATTTTAACCTGTCAACTGATACACTTTAACCTGATACTCTTTAGCTGTCACTGTAAACTGTGACTGTCTTGTTTTTACTACACACTGTAAATGTTGTTTTAACCTTTACTGCTCTATTTTACTACAAACTGGTTTCACAATAAATCAGTCATATTTTCCCAAAATTCTCCCTCTGGCAATTTGATCTTCATCATCCTTCTGAAAATATAATCAGCTTCAATATACTTTGAGAATGTAGGTTTGTTGACAAATAAGTGTTTTACCTCATGTTGTAGGTAAAATAAATTCTCAAAATTCTTGTAAAGTACCTTCCCTGTTGGAATGCCTTGGGAGGTAGGCAAATTAGTCTGATCCTTGGCAATTTCTCTCATCTTCCTATCATAGTCATCCTGCTTCATTAGTTTTTCATGGATAACTAATGGATTTGGAAGGCCTTTTTGCCTTAGGACATCAAATTTCATCATAAACCTGGTAATGGAAACCTCCAGATTTTGACATTTCTCCTCTAGTTGTACCATCAAATTCTTCTTAGAAACTACCTTCCTAACTTCTAGGATGGTTTCTGTTCTATCATTAATTCCAATTTCTTCAAGTTCTTGTCTATTTTTGGAATTAAGAAACTTGATGATTTCAAGGGATTCTTCAGGTTTCTTACCAAGCTCGTATTTGATATTTTGAATAGCTTCTCTAGCAGTTTTGACTAATTCTATCTATTCATATATAACCTATATGGATGGCCAAATATCATTGACAGTTTCAATGATATTGGCCCAAAGCTATTGCCTGGATTGTGCCATGGGTTCTTTCAATGTTAGATCTTTTTCTAACTTCTTCAATTTCTCATTCAATCTGTTTTCTCTATGTTCTTCATTCTTAGCCATTATTTTAGCAAGTTTCTTTTCATCTTCAAGACCTTTAAGTTGTTCCTTAAGTCTATTAATCTCATTGGTCTAAATAGACATGTCCTGTGTAACTTTTACTAACTTGCTTGCTTCATTTGAATGTTGTGTTGTTGTTTTTGAAGACTCTGTTGCTAAATTTGTTGATGAAGTGATAGGTAATATTGTATACATGTGGAATGTAGGAGCCATTGATTCTGCTAGTGTGGAAGGTACAATAGTAGTAACTACAAGAATGACAGTGACTGCGATTGTTTCTTTCCTGACTTCTTTCTCCTGGACCAACTTGTCCATTTCAATCTCCATTTCCTTTATCTGAGAAGTCAATTGTAAAATGAGATTCATCATGTCATCTTTCTGATTCGTATCCTGTAATATTTACTTTGCTTGAGGATGTTTTATAGGGGGCAACTTTAGTTGTTTCTTTAATGAAACAATGTATGCATTTTTCTTCTTTATCAATTCCTCTGCAACTTTGACATTTTTAGGATCATATCGTACTTCAATCACTAATTTCTCCAAAGTTTTAATTCTATTGTATTTTTCCTGTGAAGATGATTTTTCCAATTTGAGATGATCTCTGATATTTACAAGAGTGTTTTGTAGTTTTTGTTCACTCATGGCCTTGGTGGTCATTGTAGAATAAAGCATCTCCCCTACCTTCTTATGAAACTCAATTTGGTCCATAGGATGAATATCCTGGACTGGGACTTCAAAATCTATATTTTTGTAATTAGAAGATGACTTAGGAGTTTGAACTACGGGCTAAAGAAATGTCATCTTCATCTTTTTATTCTTGTAGTCAAAGGCAGAAAGTAGCCTATTCTGGATGCTAGGAGTTTGTTTCAGATACTGAGAATATATTTATGTTTTAATTTATTCATTTCTGGATTTTATTTCTTTGTATCTTTCTTTGATATCCATCTCCTTTTTTACTGGTTTTTTGGATGAGGAAAATTCAACATTGTGTTGCTTCTAAATAAGCTGGGTGTTTGAAGTTTTAGGCTACTATTCTTCTTCAATTGTTGTAGGAGGTGCATTGTATTTTGCTACTATTTTTGTATTAGTCACCTCTATTTTTTCCACTTCTTTATTGGCAGGAATTAACTTTTGATTTTTACTGTATCTCAATTTAAATTTAGTTTCAGTTGTAGCCTCTGCAGTGTATGATCCTTCCTCCCTACTTCTCTTTGAATTCTTGTCTTCTTGAGCTGGATTCTGCAAATTTTGACTAATCTCACTTTTCTTCTCTGCCTCTATCAAGGTGTTTTCCAACCATTCAGAATGGTTGGAGAATTTATCAATCTCTGGTTTCTTTTCATGTATATAAGGAGCGAGTTTTCACTTAACTCTCATTTTACTTATAACTCCCAGGGGATCATAATACCACAGAAAAATATGACTAAATTTAAATTCCTGCAAATGATTTTCAGCCTCTAGAACTGCATCTCTATTGTTACATATAAAATGGCCAACCTGATTTTTCAATTTGAACTGTCTTTTTCTTTGTTGCCAAGAAATTAATTGCATTTGAATTAAGAATCTGCCTTATGTATTCAAGGGAAAATAACCTCATAGGGAGGTATTTGGGCAGTTTATATGGAACAAGACTTGATCCATATACTCTTATCTCAGTATGATTTTGGTACAAGTACCAATCTCCTGTTCTATTATGCTCTAAAAACTGTAGGACCTTCTTAATCTCTTCACTAATTCTGGGTTGCCTACTGTTGTTCAGAAAATTGACCATAGGATGAATGAAGGAATCAATAAAATCTGTGTATGTGAATTCAGTGGACTCTTTCCTTTTCAAGGAAGTCCAAAGGATGACTGATTGTGGGTTTCCTTCAACATCAAGCTTTTGAAGGTTTATAGAAAATTTCTCAGACTAAAAGTATAAAAACATATGGAATAGGAATGAGGAATACTTGAAAACACCTTTAGAAGGCATTTTGACCGACTATTCATGAATATTGTCAGCAAGGTATTGGGAAAAATTAAAAATGGTAGCAAGAGGCTGACCAGGTGTAAAAGTAGACAAAAAACCTAACACTGCAACATCAGCATGTTCATCTGTAAAATAACCAAGAATGAAAGACAACATAGAGATGATATGTCTTGTCCTTTCAGAAAATTTTGCATAAGGGTATGGAGGATTTATCTTGGGAATTTCTACAGAAGAAGGCATGAAGGTATGGAATATCTGGAACCTCTTGGGGAAGTCCAGATTCAAGTATAACTGAGTGAGGGCTTCAATGGACAAAGGAAATTCATCTGAAATGGATTGGATCTGAATCATTTGATTGATAGAACCAGTTGTAATAGTAAAAAGAACTTCTTTTTTAGAGTTCACTATGGCTCTATGATTAGGAAAATAACAGGAATGACAGAGTCTAATTACTTCAGTGCACTGGAAGGTCTGTGAGACAACATATTTTGTAAAACTTGACTCCCAAATAAAAACTTCATCAGCCTGATCTATGGATTTTTCTTGGCTCCAATAGTGTAGCTCAAGAAGGTTAAACTTTGTGACTGTGTCAATAATCTTGAAGTCTCTGTCAGCCAAGGGTATATGCTCTACATCTACAATAGGGGGTTATAGATGATTGACACTTACAATGTTTTTTGAAGCCATTGCTTTGCTTGATTTATCAATTTTATTACTCTTTTAACTTTAGAAAACCTGATTTAGGCTTGTAGGAGCACCTCAGAAAGATTATAACAGTTTGCAGAAGAAATGAGGATGAAACAAGGGTTTATCTATGGTCTGCAAAGGTATAACTTGCTCAATTGATCAAACTATATTTTCTGTAACAAAAGGTAATTTCCAAGCTTCAAATTTCTGTAAATAGATGCCTAGGGTCTATATGAAAGACTTGGAAGGCAAGGAGGCCTTCTTCAAGGGCACAGAGCTTAAATTTCTTTAGTTTATTCAATCTCTGTGATTTTAAATAGTCTTAGGCCTCAGAATCTATGAAAATATGCCTAAGGTTTATAGAAAAAGCTTTAGGAAGCAACAGGGTTTTATTTATGTTTGTAAAAAGGCTCCTAAATGATTCAATTAGTTGTATTAATTCTTTAGATCAAGGAATAGGTCTTTTCTTTTGAGGAATACCTGGGAAAAATGAAGATTTTGTTTTGCAGAAGGGTTCTGGGGTTGAAGAAAGAATTCTGAAGCTCTGCTGGTGTTTATAAGCTTTATTTCGGTTATGAAATATTTTGCATCATCAAAGGTCTCAAATTTTGGTGAATTGGGCTTAAAATGAGGTTGACGACGTGATCTGGTAGCGTAAAAACTAGTCGACACTGCTTCTTCAACAAAAAATGAAATGAAAGGGATAAAAGGGTGCAAATGGGAGGTTATATACATTTTAAACCAAACAATGTTTTGTATTAATGCACAGTCATTTCAAATGGGCAGGTGGTTTGGGCGTCGGGGGAAAAACTGCTTAGTTTTTTTCGCAAGCTCGAAAGGTGGTTGACGGTAATGTTTGTGGGGATGAAATCCAATAAGAATCAACCACGTAGCTTGGAGCAGATCTTAGAAAACTGCATTTTTTGCAAGGCTTGGGGCGTGTTAACAATTGAGCAATGAAATGCGCGATAAGATATGCTGGTCATCGAATCTGGTGGGTGAAGATCTTACGACTAGGAAAATACAATGAATGTATCAAGATTTGATGGCGTGGGTCCCGAGACATAAAATATGTGGTAGGTTTATATGTATTGGTTGGGTTTTTTAATGATATAACCAATAAGGTTAAGGTAAATGTAATGTTATAATAGGCGGGGATAATAAAAAGGGTCTGGGATTATATAACATGTGGAAATATTAAACCATAGTTTAAATAAAAATAATGGGTGGGGAATGATATATAAAGGAATTATATTAATATGGGGTAAGGGTTTATATTGGGATGTAATACATTAGGTTAATTTGTTAATAATGTAATGTAACTGTGGGATATGTGTAATACAATAAGTTTTAGAGAAATACTTAGGATAAAAGTATTATTGGGGTTTTCGGTATTTTTTGAATAAAAATGGAATTAATAAAGGGGTTTCATTTTTCTTAAGTAAAATGTGTTTTTACTTAGGAAAAGGGAAAAATGAAGGGGGAGAAGGTATTTTTACAAGGGAAATTAGTAAATGAAATGACCACATTTCTGATGTCCATGCTTGTGAAAACTGCTTTCTGCCTACCCATCTACTACCCTAACATTTTTACTTCATTTTCATGGGTGCATTTGAGCTTGCAAACCCTTATTCATTTTTCTTTTAAATAGTAAACTAACTAATTCTGTCCTTATTTATTCTAAGGGCTCAGATTAAACTGTTGACCTCCTTATTATTCTCTACCTAACTACTGATCTGCCAAGTTTAAACTGTTTGGCTATATCTTTATTCTCTATCTAACAACATAAAATTTAAAGCATTAAGGTCAAGATTAAGCAGTTTTGACCGTCATGGGTTGTGGCATTTTAACAAGCTACACGCAATATTTATTTTGCAGTAAAAGTAAATAGTAGTGGCATTTGGATTTGCATCACTTTCATGTTTTATTTTTATCTCTTTTTGTTTTGGGGTCCATTTTTATATTCTTTTTGATATTTTCTCTTTCAAGTCCTTTTATTTTTCTTTTATGACTTTTACCCTCTTTACATTTTTTAATTTTCTAATATGGGAAAACTATTTGCAGAAAGAAAAGTATGTAGATATTTACAAGACTATTTAAAGTCAATTCAAAATTATGAATCCTATTGTTATAGGACCCTAACATTGGCTTCACATGGGGATGGCATTTCCTGGTGAAATGTCAAGAACTTTGAGACTAGTAGCCTTTGAATCTGACTGTGCTGGTCTTGAAACTGTTTATGAGCTCTGAATTATTCATACTTATGATATTTTTTTCTTCAAAGCTTAGGGCCTTCTCTCTGGGCTTCAACTTTGCTAGAAAAACATCCAATCCAATCTAAAATATGCAATGTTATGTACAATGAGTAAAGTAAACAAATTGAACTATTTTTATTCTGGAGAATAGTAATGCTTCAACATTCTACCATTGACAGGTCCACCTGGCAGATCTGATCCATCCAACTTCTTCAAAAGAATGCATTGTTACCTTTGTAACCATACATGACATAAGGGCCTTTCCATAAGAAATCAAATTTCCCATGTTTACCTTTCTCTTCTCTCCTAGAATCCCACTTAAGAACTTTGTTACCTATGTAAAAATAATCTTCCTTTGTTTTCTTGTCAAATATTTTTTTAATATTCCCTTGAACAACTTGAGACTTGAGATAGACATCTTCCCTGGTTTGTTGCAAGTGTATGGTTTGATTTATCCTTCTCTGGATACCATTGGTTTCAACCTGCAATTCTTGGATTATTTTCATCATTGGTACTCCTACAGAGGATGGAAAAACAATATCCATTCCATAGACAAGATGATAAGGAGATGTACCAATAGATTTCTTTGTGGTAATTCTATCTGCCCATAAGGCATTGACTAATCTTTTGTTCCAGTTTTTCTTATTGTCTTCTAGTAGTTTCTTGATGATATTCACAAGGCTTTTATTGGAGGATTCAACAAGACCATTACCTTGAGGGTAATAAGCGGTGGAATGGCCAAGAGTAATGTGGTATTTATTACATAATTCAATCATTTTTTTAGACTTGAAAGCAGTTGCATTATCATTAATGAGATTTTAGGGGCATTCAAATCTAGACAGTATGTTGTTTTCTAAAAATGAGATTATGACAGTATCAGTAGCTTGCCTAAAAGGAATGGCTTCTATCCATTTGGTGAAATAGTCTGTGGCTGTCAAAATCCATTTGCGTTGGGTTGAGGATGCAGGGTGTATTTCACCAATGAAGTTAAGACCCCATTATTGAAAAGACATTTCTGTGGAGATGGGTTTAAGGAGTAAAGGTAGCAACTTTTTCTTCCCTTCAAAGATTTGGCATTTGTGACAGAAGGTCACATACTTTTTCACATTTGCAAAAAGTGTAGGCCAGTAAAAACCAACCCTCAAGATTTTATCTGCAATTGACTTCCAGTAAAGGTATCCTCCATAGTCACCTGCATGGAACTCTTCCAAAACTTTATCAACTTCTTCTTTAAGCAAAAATTCAATAAAATGCCATCATGATCTTTCCAAAATAGTGCATTATCTACACAATTTCATTTCCTTTAACTTTAAAAATCTAGCTTTAGTTCTTGAAAATCTAGGAGGAGCTTGTAAGTTAAGTAATACAAATATGATATCTACATACCATGGTGAGTCTTAAAAGGCTTCACTGATCTCTGGAGTCGCCATATCTTCCTGATCATCTAATTGTGCAATAAAATTAATATCCAAGTCCTGACAGTTCGATTCAGGCATGAGTTTGACTAAACCTTGGTCTTTAATGAGTTTGGCGGGCTTAATTTCCATGTCATATTCCAAAATGGTGGCAATCCACTTGCCTCTTTTACCATCAGGCCCATTCTGAGTCAAAATGTCCTTCACTACTAAATTAAGAACATAAGTTATGATATGTGAATACAAGATGTATACTCTAAAGTCTTTGATGGCCTTCACTAAAGCTAGTGCCTACTTTTCTATCATGTTATATTTCAGAGTAGCATCTCTAAGTGATTTTTTGAAAAAAGAAATGGGTTGTTCATGTAATATCCCCAAATTGGGATTGCTAGAAAGGCATGCCTGAAAAACTCATTTTTTAGGAATGTATGCTACAGAAAACAAGATTTTCCCTTGGATATTTTAGATCTGATAATATAAGATCCAAATCCAAGAGGAAATCAGAAACCAAGCAAACTAGGTGAGATAAACAAGCCTCTCACACCTAGAATGGCTGGAAAAATGCCCAATAATGGACTACATCAATATGTAAACACAATTCTGGAGCTGAATCAAGCTATTCATCCATGGAATGTGTCAAGAAACACTTTAGCATCAATTTTATGTACAACATCAAGGAAGATAATCCATTCCCTCAATCAAAAGTGGGGAAAATTAGCATTTCCAGCACCAAAAACGTTAATCTATGAGATTTGCGTAAAAATAAGAGGAAATGACGGTGGGATCCTTTATCTTAGGTCATGTGGGACTCACATACCAAATTTCATCAGAAAAAAATGACTCTAGCTATGTTAAACAAATCTCCCGACTTCATATCAACTTAAAAATAGCCAAATCCCATGACTTATTGTATGTAGAAATTACTGAAGCTTTCACAGCATGATTTTAAGAGGGTTTCAGATATGATATGATATAAATATCATATATAGAGTTTATTACATCAATACATGGAGAAAAACAAAGATCTAGCCTCTTTTATACAAAATGAGATAACCCGGCAGGGGTTTCTTGACAGCTTGAGTACAAGAGAAGTATATCTGAATATTTAGTCTGAAAAATAATGCATTTTAATGCAAAATTACATGAATATAACTGAAATAAGTATAATAGGGATTAGAATCCCTTTTCCTAGCTTTCCGGGGGAAGGGTTGGCCCTTGCCCAAGGAAACTAGCCAAAAATCAAGGTCTTAAACCTTGTTGCAACTTCTCTCTGAAAAATGACGCAATTCCTGCAAGGGAATGCACTGTAAAAGTGAATATATGCTTTGGCCCAATGCCAAGATATGGAAATATGCCCGGGAGCCTCCCTTGTTGATCCTCCAATGGATAGACAAGCTCTCCACTAAAAAACAAGCCTAGAAATGGCTCAAAGAGATCCTCCTTTGCTGCACCCTACAACACAACCTAGCTCTAAACAAAAACTGTGCTAGAGGTGAAGGAGGTAGCTTGGCCAAAATTCTGGAATGAGGAAATGTAGCTCAAGAACGTCTCCTTCCCTGAGGATGAGGTAGGGATTCCCGACCAGGAACACCCTTGTGCTAAGCAGCACTCCAACCCTGCTAAACAACAAGAGGAAGCAAAGTCTCAACAGACCAAAGAAAATAATAATACAAGCATGAATACAATGGTTGTGCTCCTCTCCACAATGGGTCCCATCCATATGTGCCACCTAGCCCATGCAAGTTGTCCTCCATTCAAACTGTGTAGTCCATCATGGAGATACAATGTATCTAGACAATGTATGTGGACTTGGTCAAATATGAATGAATCAACATGATCCAATCATGTTCACACTTGTAGGTGCTCAATCCAGCTGCTTTATTATTCCCCTTTTCACATGAGGAATGTTATTTTCTATTATACAAAGGTTAGTGGGCCTCCCTACCCATTTTATTCATCTACTGCTAACTATAATGTTCCTTTTAGCTTGAGGCTAAAAATTGGGAACATTACAGTCCTCCCCTCCAAAATGTTGCTTGTCCTCAAGCAACTGTATAGAGAGAGAAAAATTTCCCCCCTTCTCCTCTTGTGGCCTCCTCATCAATAGTCCCCACCATTTCTCGAGATTATATGCAACAAATCTACCCTCCAATGTCTCCTCCCAAAGATGCATGAAAAAATGGCTCAGATCATGAAAAGGTGGAAGGTGTAAGTGGAAACCTTCTTGCTGTCTCATGGCCTCCTCAAGGTAGGAGTGATGATACACATGGGAAATCTCATTCCATGCTATCATCCAAATGAAATGAGCCATCCTATGTAGCTCATCAAAGAAATCTGCAACCCCGGTTTTATGCAATGTGTTGGGGCTGAATGGAGAGTTTATGTTTCCCATCCAAGTAGTTTCTCTCTCCATTTATAGTAAGTATGAGGGGGCTGCTGATATTGGGCTGCAATTTCATGGCCTTCAAAAATGGCCCAATCTACCCCACAAGATAAGTCAACCATGAAGTGCCTCCTCCAAGAACGCAAGTTCACCCAAGGGCTCCTCCTACATGAAGGAAAGAGGTGTGTTGTGGCAATCATGGTGTGCCCATTGTTTCTCCTGAAACATACAACATGGAAAATAGGGAGAATCATACTCCCAATGGGCATCGCCATCTCCAATTCCACTCTCCAAACAAATCTTCCCATGAGTACAAACATATCAGCAATATATGGAAGCAAATACTATGAAAAAAATCTGTCAAATGACAACCAGAGAGTGAATCAAAGTTCCACTCAAGGAACCAGCATAGTGCATTCCATGCCTGCCTCAAAACAAAAAATAACAAGTGCTTCACTAGCCACTTGTTTGCTGCCACAATCATCTCATAAGATGGAAACATCAAGATACAATGTGGTGCCAATGGTGCACACCAAGAATCATGTGGCTTCCCCCACAAACCACCAAAATGAATGCCAAAATCAATGCTACAAGTAGTTGCAAGTACATCATCATACAATCTGTAAGAAGATATAATCCTTCTTGATACATAATGCTGCTCAAACAAGGAAAAGAATTACAATACAAAATGTGAAATTATACCTCCTCCATTATGTACTTGAGATATTGAGCTGAAATGGCTCAACTGGAATCTTTCCCTTACCTCCAATGAGTAGAAAAGTGGCCGTGACCTCCTATCTATCACCATCCAGCCTATGCATCTCTCCATATGCTGAAATATGTCATATTGGATTCCTTCCCAAGTGAACTCCTCTTCCAAAGAAATATATGCATCATAATGCATGGAAAGGAAGTCCTCATGTGCTGCAAGTAGCAACTTCTCCTTCAGACTAAAATCTCTAGTCAAGAATACTCTGCCATGTGAATAGATGACCATATCATCCACCATATACTCATCATATCTATCGGGGTCATCAAGAATCATGCATGCACCAAGATCCTTGGAGTACTCTACTAAGAGTTGAGATCTCCAATAAGGATCAATCCTCCTAAGAGACAACACTAGTGATCTGGCATGTGAAGCTCTCCTCATGCTACTACCTGCTACTTTGACATCCCCCATGCCAAAGTCATCTTCCAAAATCTTTACCCCTCCTGAATATGAGAGTGGTGAACCAAATGACAAGGTGTCTCCCACCAACTCTAGATATGGTGGCCTCCCAGGTGGAATGCCTCCATGTAATGAGACATCAATGTCAAGAGTGGACTAAATATATGGATGGACAGACTTGTCCCTGCTCTTACTGCACAATCTAGCCTCCCTCTTCTATGCATCAACCTTCTGAAATGGATAGGTGTGTATGCTCCTCATAAAATGATGTTGGTCATCCTCCCTATCTCCTCCTTCCATCTGCATGGTTTTACAATCTCTCAACAAAGCCACATGCTGATCATAGGTTGTGCCTTGATCTCCACACATGAGATCCTGGGGAATATCTTGCAATGATACAAGAACCCCTCTTTTTGGATAAAGTGCTCCTCCTTCCACTGCATGAGGCACTAGATAATTTCTAGATGTGACAACGGTGTTTCCCTCAACCTATGCAACATGAATGGGCAACCTCCCAATGATTGGATCCTGTTTTGAAATAGGGATCTTCATATCTCCTTGCTCAAGAATATGAGATAAAGGTCTTGCCTATAACAAGGTATGATGCAAGATATCAGCCTCCTCCATGGGTTTCTGAAGTGGAATGGAGTTTATAGTTTCATCCATCACATGCAAAGTTTGTGTTTTTTTGAGTTTGTTTTTCTTCTCCACATGTGTTTCAGAAATCTTCCCATCAAATATTCCCACCAATGCTTTAATGAACCTTGCATAAGAATAAGTATTTGCATTCTTTAAATAAAAAGACTCAAATATCCACCATTCATAGGTCTTACCTCCAAAATGCAGTGCTGCAACTTTGATTGCATCATCTTCAGAAATTTGGTGCTGCTACAAAAAGGTGTCTAGTTCCTCCACCCAAGCCTTGGTTGAACATGCAGGTGAGCCATCAAAATTAGATAGAAGACATCTACCCTCCTACTTTCTTCCCTTCACCTTGATCTTGCAAAAATCTGAAAAAGTAAGATGATCTCTAAACCTTTCAGTTTGGGATTCATAACCTTGCAACAAACCACTAAGAGTTTCCCTCTTAGGAATTCCTCCGTCCTTCATCTTTCTCTTGATAGATATAGGCTCTTGAATGCATTGTGCAATATAGTGTGTGGCTGCATGCTCACACTCCTCCTACGAAAATCTACAGTTTGATTCAGATTCAAACCCTATTTGAGATTCTCTGTGCATCTCCCTTCTTATTTTCTTGAGATCTTCATGAATGCTCTTTATAGATTTAGGAAGAAGCTTTGAAAGCCTATCCTCCTTTCTTTCTACATATAATGGAGTCTTCTTTCTGCTCATATTTTCTTCTTGGAATAACATAATGGCTGTGTTCCACAGGCTAAGCCAAGATTATGCTTTGATACCACTGTAATATTCCCAAATTGGGATTACTAGCAAGTCATGCCTGAAAAATGAATTTTTCAGGAATGTATGCTACAGAAAACAAGATTTTCCCTTGGATCTCTTATATCTGATAATCTAAGATCCAAATCCAAGAGGAAATAAAAAACCAAGCAAACTACGTAAATAAACAAGCCTCTCACACCCAGAATGGCTGGAATAATGCCCAATAATGGACTGCAGCAATATGTAAACACATTCATCCATAGAATGTGTCAAGAAACACTTCAACATCAATTTTATGTATAGAAGCAAGGAAGATAATCCATTCCCTCAATCAAAAGTGGGGAAAATCAGCATTTCCAGCACCAAAAACGTTAATTTCTGAGATTTGCCTAAAAATAAGAGGAACTAATGGTGGGATCCTTTATCTTAGGTCATGTGGGACTCACATACCAAATTTCATCAGAAATAAATGACTCTAGCTATGTTAAACAGATCTCCCGGCTTCATATCAGCTTAAAAATAGCCAAATACCATGACTTATTGTATGAAGAAATTAATGAAGCTTGCACGACATGATTTTATGAGGGTTTCAGATGTAATATGATAAAAATATCAGATATATAGTTTAGTACATCAATATATGGAGAAAAACAGAGATCTAGCCTCTTTTATACAAAATGAGATAACCCGGCAGGGGTTTCTTGATAGCTTGAGTGTAAGAGAAGTAGATCTGAATATTCAGTATGCAAAATAACACAGTTTAATGCAACATTACATGAATATGACCGAAATAAGTAAAATAGGGATTAGAATCCCTTTTCCTAGCTTTCCGGGGGAAGGGTTGGCCCTTGCCCAAGGAAACTAGCCAAAATTCAAGGTATTAAACCTTGTTGCAGCTGCTCTCTAAAAAATGAAATAGTTCTTGCAAGGGACTGCACTGTAAAAGTGTAGAGATGCTTTGGCCCAATGCCAATATGTGGAAATATGCCCAGGAGCCTCCCTTGCTGATCCTCCAATGCATAGAAAAGCTCTCCACTGAAAAACAAGCCCAGAAATGGCTCAAAGAGATCCTCCTTTGCTGCACCCTACAATACAACCCATCTCTAAACAGAAAATGCGCTGTAGTTGAAGGAGGTAGCTTGGAAAAAATTTCAGAATGAGGAAATGTAGCTCAAGAACCTCTCCTTCCCTAAGGATGAGGTATGGATTCCCGACCGGGAACACAGTTGTGCTAAACAGAACTGTAACCCTGCTAAACAACAAGAGGAAGCAAAGTCTCAACAGACCAATGAAAATAATAATCCAAGCATGAATACAATGGATGTGCTCCTCTCCATATATAGCAAGTGCTCCTCTCCACAATGGGTCATATCCATATGTGCCACCTAGCCCATGCAAGTTGTCCTCCATTCAAACTGCGCAATCCATCATGGAGATACAATGTATCTAGACAGTGTATGTGGACTTGGTCAAATATGATTGAATCAACATGATCCAATCATGTTCACACCTGTAGGTGCTCAATCCAGCTACTTTATTCTTCCCCTTTTCACATGAGGAATGCTATTTTATATTCTACAGAGGTTAGTGGGCCTCCCTACCCATTTTATTCATCTACTGCTAACTATAATGTTCCTTTTATCTTGAGGCTAAAAATTGGGAACATTACAGTTCATAACCCTTATCATTTTTCTACAATAAAACTGTAACAATAGTATGTTCTGAAGCAAATGAAAAAATAATGAAATATTTTTTGAAATCATGACTTATTAGGACTCGTGTTTTTGTAAGGGCCTGTTTTATTGATTCAAATGATTGTTTAGCCTCTACTTTCCATTTAAATGCTGAGTATTTTTTCAACATGTTGTTTAGTTCTCTAATTAATTCTGCTAAGTTTGAAATAAATCTTCTGAGAAAATTGATTTTTTCTAAGAAAGCCTGCAATTCTTTAATATTCCTAGGATGACTAATGTTAAGAATGGCCTCTATTCTTGTTGGATCTATCCTAATTCCCTCTTTAGATATGATATGCCCTAACAACTTACCTTCTTCAAGTCCACATAGAGTCTTTTTAGGATTCAAAGAAATACCAAATTTCCCCCATTTGAGAAACACTTGTCTGGGATGATCTAGATGTTCATTGTCATTATTTGAAAATACAGTAATATCATCTAGATAAATCACAAGAAAATCATTAATTTTTTTAGAAAAATCTATGTCCATAGCTCTCTGGAAAGTAGCACCTGCATTCATTAATCCAAAAGGCATTTTCACATACATGAGAGTACCCCATGGAGTAGTAAATACAGTCTTTGGTTTGTCTTCTTTTTTAACTAAAATCTAGTTATATCCAAATAATCCATCAAGAAATGAAATCTTAGATGAACCAACCACCCTCTGTTAAATATGATCCATCTTGGGGAGAGGGTGATTTTCTCTTAAGGACACTTTGTTTAAATTCCGGAAATCAACACACAATTTCCCTTGTCTTTTTCCTAGTGGGAACTAGGTTTGAAACCTAATCAGAATATCTGATTGGTGAAATGATCTGGGCTTCATACATTCTCTTAACCTATTTTTCAATTAAAGGCAATAAAACTGGATTAATTCTTCTGAGCTTCTATTTGAAAGGTTTTTTATCTTCTTTTATGGGTATTTTGTGTTGTATATGCTAGTGTCATAAGATTTTAAGTCTTCGTAACTCCATGCAAATATATCTTGAAATTCCTTAAACAGAGATATGTATTTCAATTTTTCTTCTTGAGGCAAGGCTTTTGAAAGTTTTATCATCTTAGGCTTAAGTTCTGTTGCTATATTGTATTCTTATATGTCAGATCTTAATGGTTCCATCTTTTGTTTTCTTTCAACATCATTTGAATCAAAAATATCTTCTAAAGGGGCTAATCCCTTGGGTAAAAAATTATTCTTAAGGTTTAAAATATCATAATCATCATCAACTAATTCTTCTATTTCTATCTTTTTTAAATTATCTATTTCTACTTGAGTAAATTTAGTGGGTTTAGTGAAATCTAAATTATTTACATCTACAACATTTATATCAATCTCACTATCTATGGTTTGATCTACTATACAATCTGTGTCTATCTTACAATTCTGAAATTCTCCTTTAGCATTCATGAAATGATAGATTTTATCATCTTGTGAAAATATTTACCAATATTTTAGATTGTCTGGTATTGTAGGCCAGTGTTTAACTTCTATTGTATATTGATGATTGGGTTGAAAAGGTAGATTGCAAGTACCAGAAAAAGCTGCTAAGCAGTGTGCCTGTATGTTTTGTTTTCTAGGAATTACAACAAAGTCACATTTAAGCAATTCTTTGATCAAATCTAAAACTATTTCTCTATTTTGTCTTAATATAGGATTATATACAAAATATTCTCCTCTAATCTGTTTCACAATTAAATCAGAGTCTCCCATGATTGAAACTCTTTTTCCTCCTAGATTTCTGACAATTTTCAATCCTAAAATCAGAGCTGCATACTATGCCATGTTGTTGGCACATTTGAAATTTAATCTAAACGCATGACCTTCAGAATGGTTCTGTTCCATGTTATGTATCCAAACTCTTGCTCCTGCTCCTAATTTGTTAATTGATCCATAAAAGTCTAAATGCCACATTGATTCGTGGAAAATGTTTTCACTGTCTGGGTATTTCTCTTTCTGTTTTAATTCTATGTTGTTCTCTATACCAGAATCAGAGTTACATAAAATGAATGAGTCCATATTAGTAGGTGTAGAATAAATGGGATAATTTTGAGGTCTTTCTACACTACTAACCATGTACTTTATCAATGTCTCTCTGTAAAGTTTCTCGGACTGACCAAAAACTGATATTGTTGCATAAGACATGTTAAGTTGTAGAGACCCTTGCATTTTAGCTCCCCATGAGCGAGATAACAACATTCCATACTTAGGAGGGATGTCAACTACTACAATATCCATGATCATGCTTTTTCCAGGGTATTGAAATAAAGTGACACATAAATGTTTGATTAAACCTAAACATTTCACTTTACTAGAATCAAATGAGAAGAGATCTTTATAAGGTCAAATGATGTCTAAATTAAAGGTTTCCATTATTTCTTTTGGCATAAAATTGTGTGAAGCTCCTGAATCTAGAATTGCATTAAGCAATATTTTGTCATGAACAATTAGGCTAATGTAGAAAGGAGTGGCTTTCTTTGGATGAACAGGATGAAGTCGTTGATGCACCGGTTTGACATCAGGATACATATTAATAGTGTGTTCAACTATACTAGTATCTATGCCTGGCATTTCCTCGTAAGACCAAGCGAATATGTCACAAAATTCACGAAATAGAGAGTGATATAATTCAAGTTCTGATGGAGAACAAGATACACCGACATGAATATTTTCTACAATGACAGGTTTGGTCTAAATATCGATAGGAATGGTTTCTTAAATATTTGATAAATTTCGCTTAGAATCGATTGCATTAATTGGAAAAGAATTCAAAAAGAAATTTTTGATGGATTGGTGATATAGTTCACTAAGATGGTTTTCTTCATAATCTGGAAGATGGGAACAATGATGATAATCTTCCCATGGTTCTCCTTCTGACATCATAGCTTCCAAATATTTTCATCTATCAAAAACATTGAGGAAAATGGATCGGATGGAGTACCAAAATCTAAGGAACGATCAACCCAAACACTCGACGACGCTGATTTCGGATTTGCCGCCCAAACCAAATAGATTGATTTCTATGCCAGCTCAATAGGGTTGGGTGGTAAAAATTCATCCAACGTAGAAATATCAAAATCACCCGTACTCTTCCTTAAGCCAGATAGAGTGGAAGAGATCATGTAGTAGGTCTCTATAATTGCAATTTATGCCGACGTCACAGGCGGCGATAATGCAAAGGTTCCCATGAGAGTGGAATCCTTTAAGAGTCCTACACCAATGTTCTAAATTTCTAGTTGGGGTAAGTGAACAAATGGAACGCTCCCAATTACCTGCGAAGCGAAGGAAAAAAAGGATAATTTATTAATGACTGTGATTGTACCTTTATATGGAAAGGAAATCATTCTAAAGTATGTAGAAACAATTGCAGTCATCGCATATACCCATGGTCTTCCAAGTAAAATATTATATTCAAGGGGTCTGTCAACAACCTCAACATCAATATTCACTATTTTTCCCCCTAGTTCAACATGCAGGTTATTAATAATACCACAAGATTTATATGTTCTTCCATCAAAAGCCTTCAATGTCGTTGATGATTGTGATAATCGCGGTGAGCCAAGTGACTTCCAACAGTTTAGAGACATAATCCATGTAGATGCTCCCTCATCAATAATATCGCGATGAACAAGGTGATTGGGAACATTTAATTGTATGGAGAATGCCAATTCTACTGGTAGCTGCGGTACATAGCCCGTATGATTAAAGAAGACAAGATTAGAATCAGTAGGATCAATTCCACCAATGGTCGGCAATAAAGCCTGCTTCTGGGAGGGAAAATTTTGTAATACCTCAAGAGAAGACATAGCTGAAGGGGATTGAGCCAAATCTTCAACTATATTATAATTTTGTGCAGCTCGTGCTCGAGGATTATATGTTGATTTATGAATTATTCCCTTTGGTGGCTTAATTTTCAATTCATGAATAATAGTAGGTGGTACTGATTCAGTAGAAAGATTCATTTTCGAGGTAGTAGGTTGATTAGTGGCCCGACTACCATAATATTTATGATGCATTGAAACCAAAATATCTTGTGAAGGTTTTGTGGTGGATAACATTAACACTTGGGAACTAGGAGATGGATCCATATCAACCAAATTGGTGTCTGGACTTGGAAATGGGCCTGTCAACATAGCTGATGCATTGGAAGTCTTGATGATTTTTGAGACTTTAGCACGGTGAGGAAAATCCCTAACAAAATGTTCCTCGTTACAGATTATGCATGGATAACGAGGATTCTGTGGTCCATACAGTTGATCAGATGATCTATCCCGCGGGTTAGAAGTTTGCTTTTTCTTTGATTTTCCCTTTTTCTTACTTCTTGGTTGCTTGTCACTCTTGCCTTTGTCAAATGACACGGAATTAATTTCAGAAGTAGGAGCAGGATCATATGCAATAGCGTGGTGTGTGTTTGCAGTTCCTATCAAGTTGTCTCTGGCATGAGAGTCCTTCATTTGAGGAGGAACATTAGATCGTGGCACATTAGGGATTTCTTCATAGAGCGTGCCAGACTGAGTGTAAATCAAGTCTAAATATTGGGCACGAGCAATAACTTTCTCTTCCATGACGACACCACCCTTAGCCACATCCTCAGTTATAGATGGTAATAGGGACTTAATGAACCATTCAGCAAGCAGCTGATCCAAAACAAAGGTCTTAACCATTCGTCGACGACGACGCCACTCATGAATATGATCAGAAATGTGAGTAGCATTAGTTTGTTTGAATTTGGTCAAGAGTTCTGTTCCATTTTCGTATCTGATCGGTAACTAGAAATGGGTCAAAAATATAGTAGCTAACACAGTGAAATTGTCAAAAGAAGCTCTAGGTAACTCAATGTACCATTTAGCAGCCGGACCTGTGAGCGTACGCTGGAAAAGACGTAGTCGAACAGAATCAACATTCAGGGAATTTGATGAACACCATAAATGATAAGTAATAACATGAGTCAACAGATCTTCTCCAGGGTTTCCATTGAATTTAGGAATATTAGAGGGTTATTTACGGGGTATCACCGGCCACCAAGGAGCATAATTGATAGGATCATTGGTTAACCAGTTTAAATCTGGTAATTCTAAGGTTGCAACAAAAGGAAATTGTATATTAAGGTCAAGTTGAGCATAGCTAGGGTAAGATGGAATTGCTTGAGCAACAGGTCTTTTAGCACCAGAATATGGAATCTGTGGTTGGTAACCCAGATAGGGGTTGTTTTGCATAGCAAACGCTTGAGGATTCTGTTGACCAAAACCTGGATATGATACTTGTTGAAATGAAGTTTGAGGCATTTGCGCCTGTGGCTACCAAGGGGTCTGTCCACCCATGTTATAACCCAAATTAGTATAAATTGGATTCGGTTGATATGTATAACTAGGTTGCGATTGTGAAATCCCATAAAATGGTAGACCAGCTTGTGAATAAAATATTCCTGATACAGGTTATTGTAAATTAACCAAATTATTTTGAGTTTGTGGACCCAACATTTGATGATATTGAGTTGAAGGACCCACCTGATAAGGTTGATGTACAATATTTTGATTCTGTAACATGGGTAGAGATTTATTAACCAGTGGTAATGAAGTGGATGTAACAGTTTGAACTGGTTTATACGAATGTACAACCGTTTGTGTTTGGATAGGCAGAGTGGGTTGCCATTGAAAAACATTCAATTCAGGATTAGTTTGACCAAAACGTGGCAGAGTACTGTCATATTGGGTGACCAAAGGTTTCCCCCCAGCATGAGGAGAATAATAAGACGAAAAATAATTTTCTCCAAATGATGGGAGACCGATTGATATGGTACTTAAAGGAATTGACCCAAAAGGACCGAATTGATATTCCCCTGATGATGTATATAATGAATCAAGTCGTTCAGTACTAACGATAGGATTACCAGTTCAAATACCAAATGATGACATTGGTAAAGACCATGGTCTTGATGATGCACCAAAGAAAGTGCCAGATAATGATTTGTAACTTTTTGGGACTGTAGGGCCACCGTGAAAATATGACTCTGTTGAGGTCGTGAACATCGACAGAGTAGCAAGGGTAGGATCTAACGTAATTGGAACAGCAGACCCAACCGAAGATGTTGGTTCAGACATGGTTGATTGACCAAACTTATACCCTTGAAAATCGACGTGAGATTGAATGGGAATAGGATCAAAAAAAGTAGATGGAAATGATTGAGGAAAAGACTCATACAGGTAAAGGTCCCCCCCAAAATTGGTTGGACTTAAAGGTGTATCGTCTTGTGGGATTTCTTCAGTCGTAATTAAACCAGGAGGAAGAACTTCACCGCCAGGCCCAAAATATATTTCAGATGGTTGACTGTGTGATATAGGAGTTTCAGTGGCTACAGAACTTTGCGGGATGACCAAGGTAGGAACAACTTTCGGTTTTTCAACTTCTAGATTCAGATGTTCTGGCAAAGAAGAGACAGGATTTGGATCAATTTGCGATTGAACAACATCGGGTCCAGGAGGTATGGTCTCATTGATTGGATGGATCGTGACCATGGGTAGCTGTGAAGACTTCGTTTCGACAACAGTAGATGAACCGGGATGTGTGGAAACAATTTGATCCAACTTTGGGTTAAAATATGATGTTTCACCAGAGGTACGGATTGTACTTGATTTAGCAGACCGTGATCGCCTTCGCCTACCAGAAGTAACTTCTGGTGGTAAAGGTGGTTTTAAATCTAATCTACGGGAATGAAAGGGGATAGAATTTTGTTCTTCCATGATTACTGATTTATTTTAACCAAAAAACAAATAAACAAAAAGAGGGTAATGCTAGGAAAAAGGGTCTACCAAGAAATTGTGAACTATAGAATACCTCCTGGCGAACCAAGAAGTACAGGCATGTAATCTCCCCGAATGTTGTGTTCAGTGTATCACAATTTCAAGGCGGCCGACTCGGTTCACTATGGATGGATAGCACCTAAAATTTGTCCTCCAAAATATACCCGAAGGTACATGGAGGCCCAAGTCCGTATTAACATTGTCTGATGTGAAACCGCACAGTGAGAGCACCCCTTTATACTTATTGTACTGTAACACCGCCCGATATACCCAAAATTATGTGGACGAGCTACGATATACTTACATACGTGGAGTGAGGTATCACACTCGGAATGTATCGTAGACAAGTTAACGACAACTGCTATGTTTTATGATGCCGGAACACGTCTCTAGCCTAGACCTTCTAAATTTTATCGTTATGGTTCCAATGCGTTGTTAAGTAAATTGAGATTAATTTTATGTTGACCTTGCTTAACAATTTTCCTTTCAAAGGTTCACCACGATGATGTGTATGAAATTCCTAAAATGAAAGCCAAGAATGATAAACAATCTTTCACTTTCATCTTGTTCAATGAAAATCCTAGCTACTAAGGGAAGAGAGCAAATAATTTGTGAGCAAACAAATTAATGAACAAAACAAAATCAATGAGCACAAACTAAATGCACATTTCCTAATGTTCCTTTTGCAAAACACACACAATCCTACATGCAAATGCAAGTTTCTCTTTTCAATTTCCTTAATGTTATAAATGTAGAAAAGAAACTAGGTGCACTAGATCAAAAATTCAAATGCTTTTTACTTTCGAGAAATGAAGAATACAAACAACAATTTCTCTTTTGAAGGAAAAATGAGGATTTCAACAACAATTTCTCCTATCAAGGAAATGAAGATTTTATGACAATTTCCTATTTTGAAAGCAAATTATTCTTAATGCAACCATAAAAATACTTTGAAATCAACTTTTCAATGATAAAAAAAACTTTTGTAAACAAACATTGAACAAATTTTCAGCCAAAGGAGGAAGAAGTATATAGAGTCACTGGTCAATTGAGGATCAAACTTTTCAAAACACATCAGCAAACAAAACTGAAGCAAGTTGCAAAGTCAAATTCAAGGGAATTTGGGTACTTTCAAGAGTCAACGCAGTCTCCAAGGGGAGACAGTGCTCTACAACGTAGGCTAGGAAGGGAGACAGTGCCCTGCAAAGCATTGTGTCCAATCTAAGGCTGCGTTGGGTGCAATATAAAAAGAAAAATATTACTGTTTAACTCATTTTCTTTGCAAATTAAGCTCTGAAAAAGTTTAATATTTGTGTGTAACAACTACTGGGTGGGATAATAGATCAAATCAGAGGCTTAAACACCTAGAACTAAGAGAATTATCCCTAGTATGGTCGCCAATTAGTTGGGCCAGAATTGTGAATTACAGATAAATCACACTTCCCTAGATAGGTGCTAGTCTAGAACAATAGGTGAAAGACTATACGACTATTTTTCCTAACTCAAAACAGATACATAGAGAGGATTGGATGCTTACTTGATCAGTCGCTTCCAAATGGCTCCTTTTGTCACTTCCGTTGTAGCTTCAAATTCAAGCGGTTTGTGCAGAATGCTTCCTGCAAGAAATAACACTGAAACAACAGAAGATTCAATAATATAGATATCTATTCAAGTTATTTTGCTAAATCAGTAAAGCATAAACCATATACATCATCTAAGATCTTGAAATATGGAAAATCAAAGCCAATACAAATGCATATAGGGAAAAACAAGCAGTATTCTTTATTGATGATAGAAGGAGAGGTTACAGCCAAGTGACCGATTTGAAGTGACCCTTCGAACAACATCCCCAAGCCTCATCATAGTATAAATCTCTCCAGTAGTAGCTACACAAATCTAGCCCTCAATTGAAAATCCTCCAACATTTCTCTACTCAAATTATTCCTCCCCAAGAACTCAGATCTGTGCTCAATTTATAGATGAACTGTAGGTAGTTTTGAAATCAATGACTTTCCAATAATAGGCAAGACATGTTTCAAGTCATGTAGATGTCAAATGGACACTTGGATCCGAATCTTGACACATGTGAACTCTTCTAGAAGGCAATGGCCAAGTGGAGATTCCGGAATAATGAGAATTTCGCTCCCAATGTGACCAATGCACCTTTGAGTGTCGAGAAGTGCTCTGAAGAGTATCCTTGCATGGGGCTACCTGCATATGCAACACACTTAGGCCCCTTAGAGCCTGCGTTGGTGAGCTCTCATATGCTATATAATAAGCTTCAAACCATGGAAACCTTTTCTTGATGAAAGTCTTGCTTGATTTGTCTTGTTTCTTGTCTTAGGGCATATAGCAACTGAAATGATAGGGAATGATATAACCTTGATCATTGGTCCTGGAGATGATGTCCAGTTAACCAGGTCATTGGGAATGGTGCCCAAATTGACTTATAAAAAACTCCTTGCACTAAACAAAACCAGAGAATAAACTCTAGCTCTGATACCAATATGATATGAAATGAATGTATTAGTTTTGTTGTGCTAAGTGTATTTTCAGTTTATAAACATGTGCATAATTAGTTCATTATTTTTCTTAAGGATTGAGGTGTTTTTCCATGAAATGTAGATGATATTAGGTGAATTAGAAGCATAAAACATGCTTAAATAACACTGAATAATAGTGTAAAACATAGAAATAAATCACCACATGATATTTACACAACAGACATGATGAAACAGTTCACCCCTCTAGGGCTACATCTGCTGGTCCAGCTCCCAAAGGCAAATCCATCTTTCATTATGCTAAAAATTTTGCAAATACTTGTAGTTACAGTGCTCTAATGGTTGTTTTATCTACACCAATGGCTCGATAATGCTCCAATTAGTTAAAAATGACTCTTCCTTCACTCATAATGGGCGAAAAGTGAGTCTCCTACTCTTTTGCCTAGTTACACCTAGAAAAGCTCCACTAAAAGTGGAGAAATCCACTTATCTGAACTTAAATTAGGCAATTACTGCCACTTTGGGCGTGCCCGCTGTTGGGTGATAAAGGTGACTATTTAAATGTAACCTTAATGCTTCTCATTAATTATCAACCCAAGGTAAGTCTTGTTATTTCAAGAGTGTAAGAAAAGTATATGCAAGTGACATCGGAGGTTAACTACTCAAAATCAACATAAGGGAGACTGTCTAATTCTTGAATTTCAATCAAACCAACCTGGAGGTGAATTATGAAATGTTTCGGACTATTCAAAGGAGCTAACTCTATCTAAGATGATGCAGAAATAGCTACTCAAGACTAAAAAGAATAAATTGCAATTGAACAACATGCTTTGATGAATTAAACAACTACCTTAATGAAGTGAGCAACAATTCTAATAAATTGAACAACAATCAATTATTCTAGATTTTGCAATGGAATTCTCTTTTAATCAACTAATAACATCCTTCCAAATTAAACATCAACCAAACACTCATAATTGTGATGAAAATATCCAAGCATTGACTATATGAAGAATTGAATAGCAATCGTGTTGAAACTAGTCTAACAATTGTAAAAGCATTGATTCCAGCTAAGAGGACATGAATGGTAAAATAGTCTCGTGAAGAGGAAGTTATAACATCACACACTTGCAATTAACCAATTAAACGATATATTATGAAACGCAATAGATAACTGGAAATGCAAATTCTGTACATAAACATATAGCATAGAAGTAGTAGGAGAACCCCCAGGGCTGGGCCTAAAGCCATTAGAAGCCTACTTCTAAGGAATACTCAAAGGTTGTTTATTCCAAAAATACCAAATTCTTCATTAATCCACTGAGCAATACATTAGTAAAAAACTTGACGATACTGTACGAATATGTTTATTATAGGAAGATTATATTACAGTCACCCCTCGTCTTGTTCATATTCGGCCTTTTATAGCTTAAAGGTGAATTCAAAAGTAGTAACAAATCCTTCTCATTATGAGACCCTGATGCTTCATGGCTATTGAATGAGCACTCCAAGAGTGGGTGTGCCTCTACATATTCCGCCGATTCATAGGAGCCGATATGATTATGTTAGCCTTCCTTGTCTGTTGTCTTTTGGTCGTTCAGTCAGCAGTTTGGTTGCTTTGCTTCCCTATTAATAAATACAATGAAAAAATAGTTTTTACGTTATTAAACACTCCTTTTGTCATTAGTCCACTCTTCCCTAATTTTGAATTATTTTCATTTACTTTATTGCTAATATGAAGGGAAAATATATAAAAGTACATGACAAATCATGGTAAGGATGGGGGTGAAATGTACCTTCTTCTTGCCCCAACATACTCCCCTACTTACCTTTTTGCAGGTCGTCATGCAAAAAAATGGTTGAGGTGTAGCTGGCTTAAAGGATATGCAGGGTATACCTCTTCTTTATAATTCTGAAGCCATGTATCTGTTTAATCTTTGAAAATGCAGCGTTTGTGTGCCCCTCTGGTAACTCATAATCGTGATGATAGTCTTTAGGGGGGTTCCAGATGAGGGGGCATCTGTATCTGCACCCTATCCAGGTAGGCCCCATGTTCAAAATTAGGTTGTTGTATAGAAGGAACCTAGAAGCAGTAGCTTTGAAGTTCCTGTAACCAAATGGCTCCATATTCTTCACATTATTTGTAGAGTCTAGCCATCTATGTTTGGCTTCTGCCAATGCTTCTTCCTGAATGTCCTAGAAGTATGTCCTCCCATTCTGCACAATATCCCTATGAATAGGTCCCAATTTGGATATCAATCCTTTTAGCTGCATGAATTTCTTATGTTGGGTAAATAGGTACAGGGGTTTAGAAGGTTCCTCTCTGACCCATAGATCTAGGCCATTCTCTCTTTGCGGAAAGGTGTTGTAGGCCTTAACCCACCTATTTTGGTTCTTGGCAAAAGACAAAAAAGCCTAGAACTGAATGTCTCCTATGAAGGGGGTGGGGTTACTATCCCTATCCTCCTCTAGAAAGAAATTGTGTAAATATAATTCACATAAAATATGTTGGACCTGTTCATCCTGCTCATTGCAACACTAGACAAATTCCTCAATGGTTTTAAATGTAGTGGGCTTCCCTGCCCTGATAGCCTTGACTTTCAACAATAAATATCATTCCACTAAGAATAAAGCATAATTAGTGGTTGGTGCCCTGCACGTCAATACATATGAGTAAAGAGAGAAAACCACACTGGTTTGCTTCTTGGCTTGTTCCACTTGATCCTGTGCTTTATTCACTTTTGTCCTTTCTTCCTTGAGTTGGGCAAAGGTTTCATCCTCAGTTGCAGAAAGGTATTTGAATCGCTTTAGTAGTTCTTGATGTTCCTGTAAGGGTACTACTTCCTTTCTTCACTGGGCCAATTCATGTTGAACTTGAATTAATTCGTTGCACAACTTTTTATTGGAAACCTTTTCTACTAGGGGGGTATAGGCATGTGTCACCTTTGTTTGAGGCCCCTTATCTTCTGTAAGTTCCAGATTAGTCTGCACAGAGGCTTCAACAGTGTGTACCAACTTCATTTGTACAGAGGCTTCAACCTTATTCATTAACTCAGTCTATACAGAAAATTCAGTTGTATCTATTAAATCAGTCTGTACATAGGCTTTAACATTATCCATTATATCCGTCAGTAAAGGGGCTTCAACAGTATTTATTAAATCACTCTGTACAGAGGCTTCAACATTGTATATTAAATTAGCTTATACAGAAATTTCAGCAGTATCTAACGTTTGGGTAACGAAATATATTTGGGTACCCATGGTATCCAATTAATTCTCAGGCTTCCGAGCCTTGTTTGCTTCTTCCAACTGTTTCCTCAGGTGTTTTATCATTTTTCTCAATTTCTTGCACTTCCTGCTCATTTTCCTGAACCTAATCTCAATTGATTTTTCTTTCGGAAACGTTTTGGCAGGAGAAGGAGGAGCAGTGGCTTCAGTTTCAGAAATGGTTGTGCCAGTTCTAAGGTTATCAAAAATAGTGTTTTCTTTAGGCGTCCAAGAGTTTATTTCAACATTAATGTCTTGACTAGGTGAAATAATATTTCCTTTAGGTGTCAGGGGAACTGTCTCAATGCTTGTATTTTTTTTCTAATAGAACAATGTCTCCTGACTGGTTTCTAGATTCATATATTCCTTCTATCTGGTCTTCCTTACTCATCCATTCATTATCAAGGGGAGATAAAACCCTCGAAGCCAACAATTCATCATGGTTAGGTATGATTTTAGTGTGGTCAGAGCTGCTAGCAGCGGCAGATTGGTTGAACAGGTCCCTTTGCTTTTCAAATTGCTCAGATGGGCTTCCAATTTAACGAGATGCTCTCATTTGCTCAAGTACTTGAGCCATTTCTTCTTTGTAGTCTTGTAAAGACATATTCTAAGGGCTTTAATTTGGTCATGGGATGGTCCTGCCTCATTTAGAAATTCATAGGTGTATTTTCGTAGTTGCAGCCTTTCAGACTGTCTCTGTTTCACTGGTTCTGTGGTCGAAATGTGGGCCCTCTTCCCTCTTGCTCTCTTTGGTATGGTTATTCTAAGGAGTTCAATCTCTGCTCTGACAGGGTTGTCTTCAGGGGTAGGTAGGGCAGGATTAACAAAGTTTTCCCAAGTTATTTGGTGTTTGCCTAGCTCATGAATGATGATAATTTTGATCTAGCCATGGTGGCTGACAAGTGCTTGGGGGTTTCTGGCTTTTCTAATTCAAAAAAAAGTATTGTGCAATACAGAATTTAGGAAAAAGGGAAAGTTAACTAAAAAATTTCTCTTGAGAATAGCTAATAGTTTAAGTTGGCGGGACTTTACCACATCCTGGCGTCCGTCGCATGTGATATATCTTTGAATGAACACTGCCAATTCTTGCCAAGGCTGCTGCAAGGATGTAGGATTAATACCCTTCCCTTTTTTCTCTAATGGTTTGACTGGGTCCTAGTACACTGAGATTGCTTCTTGTAGAAGGACATGTTTTTCATCCCATCTTTCTCCCTCTGTTGATAGTCTGGAGACCTCAGCGATGATTTCCTCTGTGACCGGTATGATTCTTCCTCTAATTATAGTATGCCATTCATGCAGGTTTTGTAGGAATTCAACTGTTATCTCTGTCCTGAACCCTTGCAGTTTGTGTAGATATGGAATCCACCCAACTTGATGGAGAATGGTGCGAGTTGATTTTGAGACTTGGAAGGTTGTGAGTTCATTGCAGAGAGAATTCCCCCCCATGGCTAATGTCTTATCCGAACTGGTTTCTTCTTCTTTCTGTGTTTCTTTCGGCCCTATTGGTTAAAACAAAACATTGCATGCATTTTTTTTACACATATATTATAAAAATGCAACCTCATATCGTAAATGCAATGATCTCTTATTCCCATCAGCGTATCCAAAAGGAGTTGCATGGGTAATTCACATGATTATTCATTATGGATATTTGTACCCACTCCATCAAGAGAAGGGCGTTCACGACCTTAAGCTCAAGAGAAGAATAAATATTGCAATAATCATGAATGCACATGAGGCAAGGGTCAAAAATTGGTAATCATCGCAAATGTACGAGAGAAGGGCGTCCATGGCCTTGAAGCTCAAGAAAAGAGGAAATATTGCAAGAATCATGAATGCATATGAGGAAACAGTCAGAAGTTGATAATCATCATAACTGTACATTAGGTGGAAATGATCAAAGAATTATTACGTCGGGATGTCCTATTTTGGCAGTGTAGCATGATGAAAGCATTACAAGTAACGGATTATGATTGGTGTTGACATCCCTTAATTCAAACATGAAAATATAATTCACTCATAGTTGATTAGGAGGGTAGGTAGTGATAACACTTATTCAAGTAGTGCATTTATTTCGGGAATGGATCAATAGGAAATAGGGCATATAAAAGTAATTGGATATTGTTATAAAAATACTTCCATACCACAAGCAGAGCCACTACTGACAGTAGGTGTTCATAGCCTCGACAGGGTTGCTATTTTAACTCAGAAATGAGCCAGAATCCTCTATTTAAAAGTAGACATTTTTCTTATTTTATGAAGAGATCAATATGCTGGTGTAGTGGCCAGATAGTCATAGTGCCATTCACTGGGATTGTAACAGATTGATCAAGCCGGCTCGTGATGAGACCTCCTGTCCTTCAAGCAGTTGAGCTGTCGAGAAGGTCACTACCCTGGTGTGTTGGACATTGTGGTAATGTCACCTGTTAAACCCTTATGATCATGGTAGGTTGGCTCGTGATGAGACCCCCTATTCTCTCTTAAAAATTTTCACATAGACATAATATTTTTCCTTTTGAAAAGTAGGCATTTTTCTTGTTTTATGGAGAGATCACTGTGCTGGTGTGGTGATCAGATAGTCATAGTGCCATTCACTAGGATTGTAACAGAGTGATCAGGCCAGCTCGTGATGAGACCTCCTATCCTTCAATCAGTGTGAGTTATCGAGAAGGTCATTACCCTGGTGTGTTGGTCATTGTGGGAATGTCACCACTTAAACTCTTATGATCATGGTAGGTTGGCTTGTGATGAGAACCCCTATTCTCTCTTTAAAAAAAAATTTACATGGACATGATATTTTATTTTTATACAAGGAGGGAGGCTCATTAACTCCTTAAGAGTTAGGGATGGTGTGATAAGTAAAAATAATGCCAATACAATTAATACTCTTTATTCCTATATCCTCATGTCAAGGAGAACTACTACTTGAGAGTGTAGAAATATATACCAGCATAAAACTATGGAAGTGAATTATGTGATAATATATTTAAACAGGAGATGTACAGCCCTTCATTACATAGATAAATCATGTCAGCTTCCGTAGTAGAGATTTCCATCAAATTTCAAAGGATCACAATATTAGTAATATCACTGCTTTTCTCCTCTTCAGGTGCCAATTCCTTTCCAAAAATGGCTTTTATGGCAATGATTTGTAAAGGGGAAGTGGATATTTTAAAATAGATCATCAAAAGTAAGAAAAAAACATGCTTAGAAAAGAAATCATCCATTCCATTCGATTGAACAACAGCTGTTCAATTGGATTGGACAAAAGTTGTTCAATTGGATTGGATAGAAGTTGTTCAATTGATTGAAAAAAAAAATTTGCGCAAAAACATTGTCGTTCAATTGAATTGAATAACAATTGTTCAGTTCGATTGAACAAAAGATGTTCAATTGGATTAAACATCAGTTGTTCAAAGGTTTAAACAGAAAAAAATAAACACAAAAAACACGGTCGTTCAATTGAATTGTATAGAAGTTGTTCAATTCGATTGAACAACAGTTTTTCAATTGGATTGAACAATAGTCGTTCAAAGGTTTGAAAAACAAAAATAAAAACACAAAAAATATTGTTGTTTAATTGAATTCAACAGTAGCTGTTCAATTCGATTGAACAACAGTTTTTCAATTTTATTGAACATTATTCGTTCAAAGGTTTGAACAGAAAAAAAAGAAACACACAAAAACACAACCAATCAATTGAATTGAACAACAGTTGTTCAATTCTATTGAACAACAGTTGTTCAATTCTATTGAACAACAGCTATTCAATTGGATTAAACAGCAGTGGTTCAAAGTTTTGAATATAAAAACACACAAAAGAAAGGATAAGAGAAAAAAAATGTAGTTGTGAGCATGAGAAAGAGATGGAATGTAAAACAATGAGAAAAACTATAAATTACAGGAAACATATATACAATATTTACAAGCGGAAATAACAAATTTTCATGAACTTAAAGCAACGGGGCCATCACCCCATCCAGCTAAAATTTGGATGGTGGTATTTCCACGCACCTATTTGCAGAAAGGATCTTTTCTAAGTGGTTTATGATAGATGCGCATTCGATGTCCATTGACTCAAAAGGTGGAGCCAGATCCATCTATGGTAGTTAAGGTAATTGTACCATTGTTGTGTACTTCCTAAATTTCATATGGACTGAGCCACCTTGTTTGTAACTTACCCGAGAAATCTTGGAATCTGGAGTCATAGAGGAGTGCCTAATATCCTTTCTGGAATGCCTTCTTTTTTATGAGGTTGCCATGCCACATAGCTCATTTTTGTTGAATAATTGCAGTGCACTGCAGAGCAAGTAGCCGTGCTTCATCTGATTCATTTATTTTATAGAGTATTTGTCTAGGCCTCCGTCAAATCTAGCCCCACTTCCTGGGTTGTTCTTAGAGTCTTTATTTCAAATTCAATAGGAAAAATTGGTTCCCTTCAAAATACTAGATGGTATGGAGAATATCCAATGATGTTTCACCATGTTGTTCGGTAAGCCCACAAGGCCTCTAGTAGTCTAGTAGCCCAATCTCGGCGATGTGTTGAGACTGTTTTAGTGAGAATTGCCTCAAGGACTTTGTTGGTGCTTTCAACATGCTCGTTCGCCTACGGGTGGTAGGGAGAGGTGACTCTATGGGTGACATCGTGGTTCTTCAAAGTGGCCGTAATTTTATTTCCCACAAACTATGCCCCCCCATCAGTTATCACTTCTTGAGGTAAGCCATACCACACAAATAACTCAAAAAGAAAATTGATCATAGATTCTTCTGTAGCTCTTGATAAAGCCACTGTTTCTATCCACTTCATCACATAATTTGTGGCAACCATTCTGTAGGTATTCTGATTTGATGACAGGTTGAATGGTCCAACAAAGTCCAATGCCAACCGTTCGAAAGGTTCCACTACTAACTGTGGTTTTAATGGCATTTCGTCAACCTGGCCAAGGCAGCCCATTATTTGGCAACTATCGCAGGCCTGGAAATATTTCTTGGCATATTTAAAAATTGTGAGCCAATAATAACCCATTTGCAATACTTTGTGCCCCGTCCTGCGATCTGAAAAATGGCCACTAGATGGTTCATCATGACAGGCCCTTAGGATATCATAAATCTTGTCTTCTCGGATGCATCTACATATATTCATATCAACTCCTGTATAAAGAAGATATCCACCGATCCAGGAGAATCTAGCACTGCGCTGAACAATCAGCTTTTGTTCCTTTGATTTCAGGTTTCTTGGCAGCTTCCCTACTGTCAGATAATTCGCTACATCTACATACCATGGTGTTTTTACTACTATAGTGAACAAATTCTCATCAGGAAACTGATCGTCCACCGCTAGTGGGTCATCTGACTTTGGAACTCTAGATTGGAAATTTGCAACTATGTTCTCCTTCTCTGGGTGGTCCTTGATAGATATATCAAAATCCTATAAAAGAAACAACCAACGAGTCACTCTTCAATTTGTAATAGGTTTATTGGCTAAGTATATAATGGCGTATGTTGGAATGGGGTCTCCTAACAAGCTGCGAAACTGGTCCATTTTGGATATTTTTGATATATTTTTAATTAGATTTAATCTAGCGGAGGGGGTTTGGGTTGGTCAAAGACCCGAAAGTGTTGTAATGGGCCAACAGACCTTCGAGTCATAGGAAAAAGCATTGGAAGCTACCATGAAGCTCAAAAACACACCCAAGGAAGATGCGTTGGGGGGAGTACAGCAGATTCAAGAGAAACTCGGAGCCATGCACATGGAAATAAAGAGCTTGCAGAAGGAACGGGAAAAAAGAGTTAGCACAGACCTCTGGTTCATACGGTGTCGAGTGTCTGGCCACACCAGGGACCAGTGTCCCCTATTGGCAGATTACCTATAGGCAGGGGGGCCTAGTCCCCTGTGCCCTGGGTCCGGCGAACCTGCGCTCTGGTGCGATGACTGCCAAGTAGCGGGACTACATGATACAGCCTAGTGCCCCCAGCTAAGTACGGGTGATATGAAGAAAAAATGGTGCAGTTTTTGCTGATCGGTAGGGCATGATGAGTAGAATTGTTGCACATATGAATTATTGGTAGATCGGGGAAACCTCTATAGGGTACAATCAGATCCTGCATCGCTGAGATCCCTCGCGAATTTTGGTGGCTCCCTAGCAAGGGGCAGGGGAGGTCGGGGAGGAAGCACAGGACGGGATCGGGGGCAGCTAATCTTCTATAACTGTGAGGAGATAGGGCACTTCGCCAAGGACTGCTCAAATCCCGCCAGGAAATCCTGCAAATATTGTTGGCAGCTGAAGCATGAGATTGAAGACTGCCCGATACTGATAGCCAAAATGCAAGAAAAACATCCCACCCCTGCGCAGAATGTGAAAAGGGTTAAAAATGAGCTATGCAGCAGGATGGTCACCCAGCAGCAAGGGAAGAAGTGCACCTCCTAGAACAAGCACCACAGGCAGGCCCTGCACAGCTTCCGGCACACCTTGAGAAAGAGGAAGAGGTTGAGCCCTTTCTAAAAGCATGCTTGAAACTGCTACATAACCAGCCAACTGTAGAAACTCTTCAATTATTACTGGATAGCTGCATAGCCCAGGCCAACACAATTCCTGAGACCAGAGGTGTCCACCGGCTATATGGCCACAAGAAATGCACCGGAAGGGAAATGCGGTTGACTGTGCAAATTGGCGACTACGAGATGGACCAATTTATTCTCGATTTATGGTCGGATGTGAATGTACTACTAAAGAATACATGGTAAGGAATGGGAAAACCTAAGTTGGAATGGTCCACTATCTAGCTGTGCATGGCGAATCAACAGAAGATTGTCCCGCTAGGATGATTGCCAAGAGTCATGGTAGATATCACGGGAGTAAAAGTCCTAGCTGACTTTGAGGTCATCGAAATCATGGACGATGCGGATCCGTACCCTGCACTACTTGGGCTGGACTCTGCTATAGAAATTGGGGATGTCATCAATCTCAAATAGCGCAGCATGGTGTTTGAAAACAATGGTACATGCATCATAGTACCACTAGATCCAGCAGAAGACATGTGGTATACAGAACCAGCCTACGAACAGGAGGAACTAGACCACATTTACAAATTGACTACGTAGGATGAAGACAGGGTTAAACCCACAATGGATGGGATATTCTGGAGAGATAGTGAAGACTGCTCTGACGCTGATGAGGAACTGAAGAATTGGCAAAATCGGTTACATGCGGTTTTGGCACTGCGTTGCCCCTGGGTTGTAAGAACCCTCTACTACATTTCCTCTGAGGTAAGAGATCTACCCCACTTTAATGAGGCTGGTAATATCTAATAATTCCTAAGAATGCTGGAAGCTAGGGTACCAAGGGAACGATGACTCTGGGCCCTTAATCTGGCTATGCGTGGGACACCCGCGCATTGGTGGGACACCCATAAGAAAGCATTCCTAGACTGGGAAATGTGTCGAGAAAGGATGCTTCTACGGTTCGCCCCTCCAGCTGACATACGCACCAGGATGTTCCTCGGACCTGGGGACCCTCGTGCACATCTGTGTGTCTGGATGACCAAATGGTCCGACCAAACTACAGAAGAATGGGTCCATCTATTTTTTCATGCCTTGGGTCCTATCCCGGTCACTTGGTACTTAGATGCGGAATTGCACCAACACACCCACCAATGGGAAGTGCTCAAAGAGGAATTTGTTAGAACATTCAGATTGATTGGGGGGACAGAGATGCTCGACGTAGCTCTGCAGGACATTGATGCGTCTGTCTTTAAGAATTCTCCCCACCACGCTGCCCCCATGGTCCTGACATGGGAAGCGCAAATGCAAGACATAGCCAATTGCCAAAGCTTGGCAATTGATGAGGAAGAAGATAACCCTCGAAACATTTCCGTTCAGGAATCTGAAGGAGAATGCGTTGTCATGGGGCCATCACTATAGAATATTGACATAATGCAGCCCCTTAAGTTTCATGACGTTAATATTTGGACGGAGGAACACCCTAAGATGGCTAAGGTTGGGGACTATTGGGATGAAGGGACTGTAGGAAAAATCGCAGAATTACTCACGGAGTATCAGGACCTATTTCCGACTAAGTTCTCTGAGCTCAAGGGCATCACCGGGGACCTCGGTATTATGCACATCACTTTGAAACCTGAAGCATGCCCCGTCAAGCAGCGGCCTTACCGACTGAATCCGAAACACAAGCAAAAGGTCAAGGAAGAGCTGGATAAAATGCTTGTTGCGGGTATCATTGAACCAGTTGAGCAGTCGGATTGGGTAATTTCAATGTTCATCCAGGAAAATAATACCAAGGGGGAGATACGCATTTGTGTGGATCTGCACAAGTTAAATGATGCATGTGTCCATGACCCCTTTCCTACACCCTTCTCCAATGAAATCCTTGATAGTGTGGGCAAACATGAGGCTTATTCCTTCACTGATGGGTTCTCGGGGTACCATCAGATCTGAATTGCACTTTAATATCGCAGTAAGACTACTTTTGCGGCTGAATGGGGGTCCTTCCAGTATACAGTCATGCCCTTTGGTCTCAAAAATGCACCTGCTATTTTTTCAAAGGTCGTAGTTGCTGTATTCAAGGAGTTTATTCACAAGTTCCTAGAGGTTTATTTCAATGACTGGACGGTTTTTGGCTTAGTAAAGGAACATATCTCTAACCTACGACTAATGTTAGATGCGTGTTGAAAACACCAGATTTCCTTGAATATTAAGAAATGCATCTTCTATGTGCCATTTGGAATCCTGCTCGAACACATAGTCTGTCGACAAGGATTGATGGTTGATCCTGCGAAGGTAGCTGTAATTATAAACCTGGTAGTCCCAACGACGGAGAAAAAACTGCGTTATATTCTTGGCCACACTGGATATTACAGGAAATTCATTCAGGGGTACACTCTGATTACAGAACCTATGGAAAAGCTACTAAAAAAATATGTTTCTTTCTTTTGGGTTGATGAATGTAAGAAGAGCTTTGAACTGCTCAAGGAGAAGATGATCTCTGCCCCCATACTAATATTTATGGATTGGTCAAAGGAATTTCATGTACATTTGGATGCATCAGGAATTGCCTTGGGAGCTATTCTCACTCAGCCTGGGGAAGGCGATATCGATCACTCGATTGCCTTTGCGAGTCGAAAACTCTCGGGCGCAAAACAAAAATACTCCACCACTGAGCGCGAACGGTTGGCTATGGTCTACGCGCTACAGAAATATCGGCACTATCTACTAGGTGGACACTTTAAAATGTTCACTGATCATTCGGCTTTGAAATACCTGGTCAAAAAGCCTGTGTTGGGGGGAATATTTTCCGCTGGCTATTGCTATTTCAGGAATATGATTTTGAGATCCTCTTCAAGCTTGGAAGGTTGAATGCAAGACCGGATCATCTGTCTCACATTGAAACAGGGGAAGAACCTACTAGTTTGGAAGAAGGCTTGCCATATGCGCAGTTGTTTACCATTAAGGTGGTCAACGCACACTTTGCTGATATGATTGAGTTCCTCACAACAAGCATGGCCTCGATTAGGTATTCGGTGTAGCAGAAGAAGGAATTGGTTACTCGAGCAGTGGACTTTAATATCATCGTCGATCAGTTATATAAGCTAGGCACTGATGAAATACTACGCAGATATGCCCTAGAACATGAATGGCCTGTAGTTTTAGCAGAAGCACACGAAGGTGTCGCAGGCGGCCACTATGCAAGACGCACAACGGCAAAAAAGATTTTTAGGGCTGGGTTATGGTGGCCTACCTTGAATCAAGATTCTTACACCTATTATCAGTCATGCGACACCTGCCAGCACACAGGACGACCTTCGCGGTGAGATGAGATGCCTTTACAACCTCAAGTAGCTTTGCAGGCTTTTGACAAATGGGCCATCGATTTTATAGGGCCCATTCACCCGCCAGGAAAAAAATAGGTGTGCGCTACATTATCACCGCCACTGACTACGTCACTTGATGGGCTAAGGCACAAGCATTGAAGGATTGTACTACGGATACTACTGCGCACTTCATCTTTGAGAACATTCTGACTAGGTTTGGTTGCCCAAAGATCCTAAAGAGTGACAGAGGTACAAAATTTTTCAACCAAACGATTCAAGCCTTGAATGAGGAATTCTAGATCCACCATGCAAAGAGTACACCATGCCACCCTTAGGCAAATGGGGTGAGTTTGAAGCTTTTAACAAAATTTTGGAATGGGCATTAACTAAGGTTTTCAACGCCGATCGTAGTGATTGGGATGTTCGCATTCCCTCCATTCTGTGGGCCTACCAAACGACCTATAAGAAGCTAATAGGCAGAACCCCCTTCTGGATGGTCTATGGAAAAGAGGCCATTATTCCCATCGAATACGTTGTTCCTAGCCTACGCATCGCTGCTTTTACAAATATGGCGGACCCCGATATCATCGAGGAATGTCTTGCACAACTTGTGGCTCTAGAGGAAGATCGGTTTATTGCTAATTTTCATCAACAGGTTCAGAAGGCTTGTGACAAAGCCTGGCACGATCGACATATTCTCCATAAGACATTCGTCGCAGGTGACCTTGTCCTTTTATACGATAGCCAATTTGCGAAACATCCAGGAAAATTCCGCCAGCACTGGCTGGGTCCCTACACAGTTAAGGAAATCATGAATGGTGGAGCAGTCCAACTAGCTACCCTGTGCGGAGACATCCTACCAGGCTTTATCAATGGTAGTCGACTCAAGCCTTACCAGGTTCAATGACTATATGGCAGCTGCAGTGACTCGAGACGAGTCACAAGATTGTGTTGGGGGACTGTTGGAATGGGGTCTCCTAACAAGCTGTGAAACTGGTCCTTTGGATATTTTTGATATATTTTTAATTAGATTTAATCTAGCGGAGGGATTTTTGTGTGGGTCAAAGCCCCGAAAGCGTTGTAATGGGTAAAAGGGTAAACCAGGGGTACGAAAACCATGGGTTGCGGACCATAGGAAAGTCTATGTTAGATTGTTATAAATAGAGGAGAATTTTGTATTGTAAAGAACAAGAACGATGAAATATTGATGCGAATTATGGTTTAAGCTATCTGTTTGGGTTTTGGGGAACGAACTCCTGCTAGCCGTGTGCACGGAGATCCAAGTCCAGCTGTGTGCGGACCCTACTGTGTGCACAGGTTGGGAAGGGAATTGTAAGGGATAATTGATGAATGAATGAATGAATGAGAAGGATTGATGAAGTACTGAATCTGTGAGTAATATGTGTATTAATTATTGGTAATTATTGTGCTGTCTATTTCTATGTTTAAGCTACGAAGCTCTGTGTAAGTGTGTTTCTGTACTTCGATCTATTCTGTTCTATTTATGCACTACCAGATTACTGTTATAGCAACGTATATAATTATAGATCTAGTGCACATGGATGCGAATAGAAACCCTCTTGGTTGTGTTCAGTATAAGGTGATATGGGCATTGCAGGACCAAACACATCACTTCTTGTCTTACCTATCCTTTCTCAGGGTGCGGAAACCTAGTTCTAGCACCCACCCATACTACTTCGAGTGAGACTTTGACCTGTGAAAGCAGGTCACTGCCAAAGGGCTAGTAGTATAGGGGTTTGTTGGAAAACCTTGCACACCGAACCTGGGTCAAGACCCCTGGAGCCAATAGCGTAGTTATCGGTATATATGAATACTTGATAGCCAATTATATAGTTTTTAAATTTATTAATAGCATAAATGACAAGCAAGAACTCCTTTTCAGTCACTGTATAGTTTAATTCAGCAGAAGTGAGATTCTTGCTGATATAGTAAATAAAATAGGGCTTTTTGTATTCTTATTGACCCAGAAATGCCCCTATCGTTGTGTTAGATGCATCTGAGGAAAGGTGAAAGGGCAACTCCCAATTGGGGTCACATAAGACTGGTGCAATTGAGACTAGTTTCTTCAAATTTGAAAAAGCAGTGTCACATTTATCAGACCAATGGAATTCAACATTTCTAGTTAATGCATACAAGGGCGTAGAAATTTGTGAGAAATTATTTATAAACCTACGGTAGTACCCTGCATACCCAAGGAAACTACGTACCTATGTCTAAGTACAATGTGTGGCTAATAAAAGAATTACCTCTATCTTTGTTGGATCTACCTGTATTCCAACTGCAGAGATGTAGTGCCCTAGGATTACTCCTTCAGTCATCATCATGTGACATTTTTCATTTCTCAAACACAATCTGGTAGCAATACATCGTTCTAATACTTTTTCTAGTGTTTGCAGTGCTTTATCAAAATCATCTCCATATGGAGTAAAGTCGTCCATGTAAATTTCGAGTCCTTCATTTATTAAATCAGAAAAAATGTTGAGTATGGCTCTTTGAAACATTGCTAGGGAATTGCATAACTCGAATGGTAATACCCTATAGGAAAATGCACACCATGGGCAGGTAAAGGTCGTTTTATCCTTGTCTTCAGGGGCTATCTGGATTTGATTGTAACCACTGAAACCATCAAGGAAAGAGAAGAATTTCTTTACTACTAATGTATCCAAGACCTGATCAATAAAAGGGAGGGGAAAGTGGTATTTTTGTGTTGCTTTATTCAGTTCTCTGTAATCCATAGATATTATCCACTTCCCATTCTTCTTAGGAATGACTACTAAAGGACAGAACCGTTTGTTGTCTGAAGTAGGATAAATGAAGTTTACATCTAGTAGCTTTTTCAATTCAACTTTTACAATGTCTTTCAGATGCGGGTTTAACCTCCACTGAGGCTGTCGAATAGGTCAAGCATCCTTGTCAATATAAATGTGATGTGTGCATAGTTGAGGATCTATACCCTTCATGTCTGGGTAGTCCCAAGCAAATGCTTCCTTATATTTTTGTAAAATCTTAATGTGCTTTTGTTGTTGGTTACCATTCAGACTACCATTGATATTTAAAACCTTTCCTAGCTCAATTTCAATTGGTATGTTGTTGCGAACAACAGTCGTGGGTATGTGTTGATTATCAATGTCTGCCAAGGGGTATTCCTATGCTTCATTATCAAGAACTGATTTTAACATTTGGCATTTTAAATTTTCAAAAGTAGATGGCTGATTCATGAAATTATTGATTACATCATCTTCAGTTTTATATTTGAATTCGAGTGCTTCAACTATTGTCAGTGGTGAACGGATGTTTTGTTCCCAGTATGTATTTGGTATTTTGTGAATATTTACAGTGGGAATACTTGGTTTGGCAAGTGGATATACAAAAATATTTTTTATGGCATCACCTCTAGCAATGGTCATGTTTCCTATCCGACAACTTATGTAAGCGTCGGCTATTGCTAACCAAGGTCGTCCTAGTATCAAGGGGTGTCCATCTAACCTACTTTTTGGGTTAATAACTAAAAATTCTATCGAATACTCCCATGATTCCACAGAAACTAGGATGTCTTGTAATATTCCTTTTGGTTTGATAACAGATCTGCCAGCAAGTTCCAGCAAGGTAGATGTGGGTTCTAATGTTATTATACCTAACTTCTCGCAGGTTTCTGTAGTTAAGATGTGGATGGCTGCCCCCAAATAAACTAGTGTGTTTGAAAGGAGTGGCCAAATATTTGTAAAAAGACTATGGGGTTCCCTGGATCCTCGTACATTACTGGTGTTTCTTTACCCAATAGTAAGTCTGACAGTGCTCCCACTACATGAACAATTGGTACAGTTTTTACTTTCCTCACCTATTTTTTTCTACATAGATCTTTAATTGTCTTGGCATAGATAGGAATGTCTTGTATAGCCTACAGAAGAGGAATTTTAATGCAAAGGTTTTTTAATTCCCATAGGAGATCAAAATATCAAGAGACTATTGGTTTAGGAAATGCTAATCTCTCAAGGAATGGAGGGGAGGAAATAGTGAGGTTTTCAGTGTCTTTTTGGTCAACTTTGTCCCTCCCCTTATCTATCTATGTTTCTGTCATAGTTGATTGTTTCGGCGTTGTCAGAGTTATAGACTCAAGTTGTGGCAGGGTTGTATCTTCTTTAGGTGAAATAACATGTCCTAATCTCAGCCTAAATTTATTGATTTGCTTCTGTTCAGTTTTAGGGTTTTGGTTTTCGACAATCTGAATTAGATGAACCGGTCTGTTATTGGGATTAGGATTGGGTTGAGCTGGCAGTTGAGGACGCATAATAGGCTGAGGATTGTGTTGGACTAGGTATGGAGCTGGTAATGTAGGTTGATTCTGGGCCCCTGTCCCCATTGGTAGATTGGACATTCCTAGGGGTCGTTTCCAGTTTTGAGACCAATTTGTATTTTGCGAAGTGGAGGTAGGCCATTGGGACTGATATGGATTGTTTTTCTAGTAAGGGGGAGAACAAGGAAAACTTGACCAATTATTACCTGAAGAGGTTTGTGTTGGCCAAGGAGGCATGGAAAATGATTGGGATGGCTAGGTAGAAAAGGTGATTGGATCTGCCATGCTATTGTAGGGTTATGTTGATTAAATTGTGGAGAAGAAAAGAACTGAGGCAGGTCTTGTGGCATATCTGGTTGTGCTTGACACTGTCGACGTTGATTCATTAGATGGACTGGTTCTATATCTTCTTATGCCTCTTTAAAAACTACTTTCAACGCTACAAGTGAAGGGAAATGGTCAGTGGCGTGGTCCTTGGTACAAATAGCACATGTCTAGACCATGTCTAATGGACATTTCCACTGGTCGTGCTTCTTCCGACATCTAGCCGTGTTGTCAGTGTGCCCAAGATATCGATTTTAAAATCTTCTAAAATACTACTGAATTATTCTTTGGTCACGTTGCCAATAGACTGTTTATAATTCCTTGTAGTTGAGTCACGTCTGGTTGGCCTAGTTTGTGTACTACCTCGAGAACACCTGATGCAAAATGCAATAATTTCATCATATTCTTCTTGATATATGTCCCATTTTCCCATTATATTAAGTTTTTCGACCCATTCTTCTTTCATTCCCTTCATTGTTGCTTTTAAGATATCTTTAGACAATGTAGTATATAGAAATATTTTCAAATTATATTGAAATATTTCAACGTATTCTTCTAATGTCTCACAGTCTCTTGCAGACATATTGAAGATTTCGTCTTTTAGTTCTTGAGTCTGGCAGTACTCTTGATATTTTTTAAGAAAAGAGTTTTTTTCATCTTATCCAAACTATTAATGATTCTACTATCGAGCCCCAGTAAACCAACGTAATGTTGTCCCTTTCAAAGTAGAGTGAAATAATTTCATTTTCTCAGGTCGACAGGGTCATATCCCTACATAAGACATCAAATTCAAATAAGAATGTATCCTGGATTCCTTCCTAGGTCAACTCATGAAGGTGGATATTTTTAGCTGGATGGTTTTCACAAGGTATTTGACTGGATCAACAATGGGGATACCCAGTTGTTGATGTCCGCTCTCGGTTTTGGTTGTTTTTAATTTGATCAAAAATATGCCAATAATATTCTAAAAGATTTTGCCCGAGGAATAATGTAAGTGGAATTAGGGAGGATTTGGAGGAACTTATAGCACTTCGATCTAGATACCGGGCACTTATCTCATCCATTCTTTCAAGGGACTCAAACTCTCGGTTTTAACTTCTATTACACTACTATTTTCTCCCCTCCTTCCCGCAAATTGCAAGAATTTCCTTGAAGGGTCAACTACGTGTTCCGCAGTCCGAAGGCTTTGTTCGACCCTTCGCTTCACTGTAATCTGGTGGGCTGCGATGCAGAGGCCGCTACCCGAGGGAATATATTAGAATCCGAGGGAATGGTTATGGGTCCTACAGATGCTTGTGGATTCAACCCTTTCTTAATGATTTCTTTGCTCTTATATATGTTGTTTTTCCAAGGACCAATGATCCTTTAGGTTTTGTGATTTAAGTGGGGGTTTTGATCTATCTTTTCTTCCTAGTCATAAACAATGACACGTATCCTACTAACTCCTACACAATTTCTAAGAAGTGTGGGCTAGAGAGCAAGCATTTTTCTTCCCACACGTGTGTTCACTTCTCGTTTTCAATACCTTGTTTACAAAGAAAAGAAAAAAATAAATAAGGGATATCACTCTTAAACACTCTCCATGGTAATCTATAAGCAAAATGTGGGGTCATAAAGTCGATCAGTTTAAAGGTAACCTCAATTCTCTTCATCAATTATCAACCTAGGGAAAGTCTTGTTATTTCAAGAGTGTAGGCACAATATATGCAAGTGACATCAGAGGTTAACTAGGCTAAATTATTATAAGGAATATTGTCTAATTCTTGAAGTTCAATCAAACTAACTTGGGAGTGAATTAAGAAATGATTTTGACCCTCAAGGGAGCTAAATATGTTCTAGGCCTATGTAGAACTAACTACTTAAGACTCGAAAAATAAGAAATGCAATTGAACAATCGCCCCCGATGAATTGAAAAACAACTTTAACGATCTCAACAACAAGTCTAATAAAATTGAACAACAATCAATTATTATAGATTTTGCAATGGAATTCTTTAATCAATGAATAACATCCTTCGAATTAAACATCAACCAAATGCTCACAAGACACGATGAAAAGATCAAATGAAAACTATATGCAAAATTGAACAACAATCTAAATGAACTAAAGTAACAATTGTAAAGGCATTGAATTCAAATAAAAGAACGTGAATGGTAAACTAGTCTAGTAAAAAGGAAGATATAACATTTCATGCTCGCAATTAACCAATTCAAACTATATATAATGAAACGCAAGGGATAACTTGAAACAAAAACTCAGAAATAAACTTAAAGCATAGAAGCTGTCAAGAACCCTGTAATGGGCCTAAAGCCACTAGAAGTTTCATCATATGAATAATGAGAAATTTTCTTTTCCAAAAATCCAAATTATTCATTAATCCATCGATAACAAATTAGTACAAAACTTGATGATTAAGTCTCGAAAGTACATTTATTGTAGAAATATTAAATTACAACAACTATTTTTCTTGTTCATTGTTCGCTCTTTATAGCTTAAAGGTGAATTCAAGAGTAGTAACGGATTTTTCGCATTATGGGACCCCGTCGTTTCATGGTTGCCGATGGTACTCTAAGTGTGGCCATACCTTTCAATCTTCTCATTATCTGCAAGAACCGATATGATTCCTTCCGCCTCCCTGCCCGTCAAGCCCTGGCTATCCGTTAAACTATTTGGATGTTTTTCTTCATTGCCAATAGAGGAAGTGAAAATAAATTTTGATGTTATCGAACACTCGTTTATCACTAATCCATTTTTCCTCAATTTTCATGTAATTTTCCTTTACTTTATTTCTAATATGAAGGGAAAATATATAAAAGTGCAGAAAAAATCATAATATGGATGGGATTGAAACATACCTTTTCTTGGCCCAATTGTGGTATAAGGGTTCTTTGCAAGTTTTCCATACTTCTTCTTCTTCACCACTTAATGAATGAAGGCCTCCCATTGATGAGCAACGCCCGTAAACATAGTCCGACTAGACGAACTCCATAATAAATTTTCGGTGTCTTGGTCTCATGCATGTCATGGCTTTTGTTATTCATTTTATATGTTTAGGATTCATGGTATTTAATGCTTTGTTATACATAATTCTTTAATGCATCTTATAAGCATATCTTGGATCGTTGATGACTCGAGTAGAGATGGGAAGCATGGAAATTTTGACGTTGAATCTAGCGACACTTTGCGATGTATGATGGAGTTTTCAAAGAAAACAACCTCATTTAGAGTGGGGGAGGATTTGTGACTTCAAGTCGAGACCAGGCGACCAAGTTACATCGGGGCATGCCCATGTGTGAGGACTGTCGTGTCGATCGACTCGGGGTAGAAATCATGTGTTGGAGCCAAATCCTTGAGTGGTGTTATTCAAGTGTGACTAAGGGCACACATAGAGAGTGCGATGTGGCTAGCTGGCCGCTCATCCCTCTTAATATTAGACATGGTGGGAAGAGCTGGGTAAGAGCACACCGTGACCCGAGCTAGGCACCAGTGAGCATGCACCCAGGCAAGAAATACACTCAAGTGTTGGCCGAGTTCGATGACATGGAAGATGAGAAGAGCACAGGGAAAATCAACCCAGGACCAAAGGAAATCTACATGAACGAGTGGCTAGGCCGACTCATGCATGTGTGAGACAAGCTAAAGGAATGTGACGGTTTGTTGGAATGGGAATTTCAAGTTTATGTGGCAGTCGGGGCTTGGGCATATAAATGGAAGGTATGTAGTGGAGTTAAGGGGATCCAATCCAAGGATTGTTCAACAAGGAATAGTGCAAATAAGGGAACCATGTGAAGATAAGGAAGAGAGTCAATGGTGCAGCTCACGATAGTCAAAGAAAATTACGTTGATGAGTCATCTCACTATAGTGAATTTGATAAGCAAGTCGTGTCATTACATGAAGGTCACACAACATGTAAGATATGCATTTACACTAACTAGTAGCTGCTCTAAATCAAGGTTGGCTCATGGTCTTGGCACATGAACATGAGTTTAGATTCTCAGGATGGGCTGAATGGTAGAAACAAAGTGAGACACTGGATTATAAGAAGACAAGGATATGAAGCATACAAAAGTGCTTTGATCAGACTAAATTTAAATGTATATAAAGAAGTTGAGTCATGACTGTAAATGCTGAATGCAAACAAACATGTAGAAAGAGTTGTGTTCTTAATCAATTTTGGTTTCCTGGGGCCGTGGAGAAATGGAAAGTGCCTAGCAATGAGCTACATGACTTATGGCACGATTGTCGGGCATATTGGTTAAATGTCCAAGAAATATTGGTCAGTTTCGTACGACTTATGTAAAATTGTAGCAATACGTAACTGAACGAAGTATATTTTACAAAAGTCCATCCCAACATAGGGATAATCTTCCACTACGATGACTTGTTCTTCCCACCATTGGAAGAACTCATCATCCCAAGTGGTCCGGAACTTCACTTCCGCCTTAATCTCTCTTCATTAGATCTACCCACTGTGCTATTCTTGGATCTCTGGGCTTGGCTAGTTGAGATGGACTGTGCCAAAGCCTGGGACCTCTTTGGAAGAAGAACAAGAAGATTGTATCATACCAAAGTGTTTAGTATTTTCTTTTCTCGATTTGAAGTCAATTCATTTTTCATATTGCTCGTAGAGGTCAGGCACCAATCAAAGAGATGAATTAGGCATTCCACTCACATGCTCATTTGTGCCCGGTGGAAGCCTCGATGCAGAGAAGATGATCCCGTTTACTCGCCAATGGTAAAGAGAAGGATCTTCATAAAATCCTTTAGATATCCGGATAGAATCCTGTTCTACCTTCGTGCATTGTCAACACAATATACTGGATATAATCCTACGCAAGCCCTCCAAAAAGGCTTTCCGTGAAAGTCTATTGGGTCTCCTTCAGAGAGTCCAAGAATGAAGCATATATCTTCCACTTCTATGCGTAGTGGAATCCGATAAATTATGAAACAATCTTCTTCCGCTTCCCAATGATCAACCAACATTTGAAGCAAACGAACATTGCTTTTCATATTGGGCATTTTGAAAATTTGAGCAACTTAATTCCAGAGAATATATAAGGAAGTTTGATCCTCCATCACCTCATTTTCAATAGCACTATGCTCACGCTCTCTCCAAATTCTCGATGGACATCCTAGGGCAATATCATTAAATGTATCGATTAGATACAAGTTTTAAATTTTCACTGCGCATGCACGACCCCTCGTTTCAGGACATATTCATATCATACGCATGTTCATCCACACAAACCCACATATGCTAGAGGTTTCAATAAAATATATTTTCTATGGTCAAAATTCCAAAATTTTCTCCAAATAGAACTAAATTGATGAAAAAGATATATTTAAAAGCTTACTGATTGATTTGCATGATTTGATGGCCTATCAGTCTGCATTTTACAGTGAATTTTTGCCTCAAAGCTCTTTCTCCACTTCCGCAATGTGTTAATCATCAAAATGTGAGTCAAATTGTGTGTTTATGTTCTTAATTTGAATTTTTCATAAATCTTACTTGTGCTTATTTTTTAATTTGACTAAGGCTATATAACCATTCGCTTTGTATGTTAGCAAGGTATTTTTTCAGTTCATTTTGTCGAATTTGGAGATTTTCCTAGTTTTCTTTCTGATCTATGACCGCCGACCTATCATTGAAGGTATTTGATTTTGAACTGAATATAGGTTAGGGAATTAATTTTCCTCGTTGTACTCTTTGCATACTAGCCTCCATTCTAATCACTTTCCATGTGGTTGATCCCATCATGTCATGAGTACTTAACCCATTTCACTCGCCATTTTAATCATGACTCAGGGTAGAGCCATCTCATGGGCTTCCTAGTTAGTTCCTTGCTAGCATTTGTCACCTGATGTCATAATTTATGTAGGCTCCTGAGTCCTCTTTAGTCCCGCTATGAATTATGTGTTGAAGCTTAATTTTCTCCTTCTTCGCTATCATTTTTTCCTCTCGGCCATTACCCTAGAGGCTCTTATGTTGTCGAGTTGTATTACTGCATTGCATATTGACTACTTGTTTATCTTGGCCTTTAGCGCCTTCATTTGACTCATGTTTAAGCCATATTTTGACCATGTCTTTCTCGTATTGCCAACCATGCAACCACTTAGCTTTTGCAACTTGACACCTTTACCCATGGATTCCTTGAGTGTCACTTACTGCCACCACTTATTAAGCATAGGATTGTTCCTATCCTGTGAACTAGTGCATCTCGTTTCACGACACTCATTCTATCCATTGTAATTATAGAATTATTTTTTATTCTTTTTTTTTCACCTTTAATTATATTTTTACCAAATTATATTTGCTTTTTTTTGTTTCAAGATCCAGAGGATATTTCCATTACTGATGGCAATACAATGTCAATTGTGTCATTTCTTTGAACAAAGCACAAAAAGGCTAAGTCTTTTCTCCATCTGGGATGTTTCGCTTTTGACTTGTAGGAAGCCATAACCTTGTTTCATGAGTCGCTCCCCCGGTTGGTTATATCTTCCAATCATATGGAGGGTTTGTTTATGCCTCCTACAGACAACCGATATAAAGTATCATTGTCGCCATAGTCAACATGAGTCGTGCTTTTGTTCAAGGGAGTTAATCCCGAGTCGCCATTCTGCTGTCTTTGACTCATTTTTCGCTTGGCCTTCCCGAACTTGTCATATCTTGTTCTATCACATCGATATTTGGTCTTTTTCTCATGCCGGTTTGAGAAGGTCTGACTCGACTTTGCCGGCAAGTTTGTCTCTTATCGACTACGACATATTTCTCCGAGAGTAAATCCTAGAGCCGCACTCGGCCCTATCTACATCATTGATGTGTGACCTCAGGCTCGGGACTTGGATCATCATCATGGGCTCGACCGAGTGGTTTCCTTTTCCGCTTGACATCAACTTACATTATCACACCTAGGATTTGTGCAAGACTGATTTCCATTTGACCTCATCTGGTGGATATCTTGCCTCTTTGTCAACGTTCATTATTGGTTGGTTTAGAGGGCTTCTCAGGAGCTAGCTTCATCTTATGTGATGCCTAAAATGTACTTCGAGTTGGTTATCAATTTTTACTTTTCTCGACTCCTTCCAAATATTGTTTCATGCAAGTTACACTCACGCTCGACCGATTTGGGATGCCTTAATGCCTTCCTTCCAATAGATATTTTCCCATTGACTCCGACTCATTGCTTTGGGGAATAAGGTTTAGAGTCCCTTTGTTAGTACTCTTAGATTTGTAGTCATTAGTGCGTAATCTTCGCTATCGACAAAGTGAGGATACATCATTGCCTCTTTATCGATAGATTATTTCAAGTGTTCGACTTCAACTCATTTATTCACACTTAGATTGTGACTCTGGGCACCTTTGACACTCATTATCATTATCGCGTTGTCTCACGTTTGTTAACGATATGCATCAATGAACGGTAATCAAAACATATTTCACATACTTCACTTCAAATTTCATTTATTCCCATTGTGTAGAATTGTGCCATGGTGATCGGTACACTTGGCTGCATCAACATGCTTGGTTCACTTTGATAAATTTCCTTCAAGAAATTTAAAAATGATAATTATCCCTCCTTATATGTTGCGCTCATCACAATTAACATCTTATATGTTGGCTCTCGAGTTGTGTGTTGTACCATTTGTTCCACCACTTATGATTTGGTACTTGGAGATTCGCTTGTGACTTTTGTGATCGGGGATATCTATTGCAACATCATTGATCGGGCCATATGTGATACTTGGACCCGATTTTGACTTGTATCGCGTTGATCGATGATTCACTGTGTACTTTACATCTAAGCTATACTTGTATACATATTGATCTCGCTCTATAATGCAGGGCGGACATGCTTTTCTTCACCAGCATGGGTATGCTCTCATTTCTGTATATGAGCTATCTTTCTGATCTCTCTCACTAGTTTTTTTTGGTAGGCTAAAATTTGGTGAAGTCCCCTTCTAGTCCTCGCAAGGTTCTTTCTATGCACATAATACATTTCAAATGCATCATGTACCCCTTCGACCTCATATATTAGGGGAATCATTATAACATCTTTTATCACCATCATATACTAACATCATGTATTGGTCTCTGGGAAACCCTTCTGGGACTTGACATATTTCAAAATAGTTTTTAAAAACGCATACACGACTCGCCAGACTTTTTCACAGATACACGCTAGGTCCACATGAGAACCGAGTATGCCTTTTTAAACATTAAGAAGTATTTAATTTCCCTATTTTAGAGGTGGGGTTTACTAGTTGTTCCCGTAACTTAACTACCCCGCCCCGTGGCCTAACTCTCCGTTCCCAACTACAAAAACTAATTTGAGGGAGTATAAAAGCCCCTCAAGGGAACCATCATAAGGGAAGAGAGAGAGAATATAGATATTATACGCTGTTGGAGTGCGCTATCCAAGTCTCGATATATTCCTATGCCTCCCGCACTTCAGATATTTTAAGGAAACCCTGCTTCCTTGATATGTTCAATACCCTATGACATCCATTGTGCACTATTGGAAGAAATCTTGAGAGGCTAGGCTGGACTTGATCCGGGAGGACGGTATGCTCAAAGGTCAGGGAAGATTGTGATCTCTCCACATTTTTTTACCGTATGCTCACACAATGTGGTTCCATCTTTTTCCTAATGTTTACGTGTCAATAATCTTTATGCATGTGTAATGATCTTAAATTGTTCATTTAATATTGTTTTTATGATATTATAAATTTTCACTAACATCTAGAACATATATATGCTGCATAATTAGATTTGTGCTTGTTCTTGTTGGTTTACATATTTTGGAGCACAAAGGATTGTAGGGGTTTTCACCGCTGATCTACTATAGCCGAAGGATATTCGGTAAGGTTTGCAACCCGTAGGTTTCTTGTTTAGAGCATAGAAGTTGGTTATGAGTCCTTCCCGTAATGACATGCCCCTAATTTGTGAAGGTTTATCAACCCAAGACCTTATAGTAACATTACCCACAAAAAATTATTGAATAACATAGGAAAACCATAAACAATCAAAACCCTAATCCCATGAGATGAAACACCAAGAGTTATTGGGCCCCGTTGGGGTTAATTGGGCAACCAAATTCCTGAGGTCGTAACTTGGTCATATTATCTTTGTTTGGCACGTACGATATATCATTGGAAATATCTCTCCAAGTATTAAAATTTTTTCCATAGGCCCAAGCTTGTGGCTACAAACTTGCTGCAGACTTCAAAAAAACACCGTTTAGGGGGTCAAAAAATCTTTGGAAGTTCACGACTCGAAAAACTGCTAAAAATAGTAAATTCTGCTATAAAAAAGGAAACTGATGAAACTGACTGGAGGTCTAGGTGGAATATGTGGGTGGCCACCAATATCCATCTGGATCAAAGTGTGGGAGAGAGGGTTGAGTGGGGTAGTGTGGGAGGGATGGTGGAGTGGGGTAATTTGTGGGGATTGAGGGAATAGAGAGAGAGTATAAAATTAAAATTAACAAATGACAATAATGTTTTTTCTATTTTTATGTTTTTTTTTTTAAGTTTTGTGTTTTTAATTCAAAACATATAGTTTAGATTATTATTTTTTAAATAAAATGTGTGTTCATCTTATTTTTAGGGTCTCATATGTTTGTTTTCTCTTTACATTTTCTTATTTCTTATTATTATTATTTTCTTGCTCCTTCCCATTTCTTTTTCCATGGAATCAACTAACATAAATATATAATATAAGCATAAATCATTCTAGGTAAAAGCAATACCCACTATTTTGTTCTACCATTTATGGATTACTCACATTGAAATTTTTATGGTCAACGTTTTGAGCCATTAAGTGTGGATCATATTCACCTTTTTCATCAATTTATTTGGCAACCTAGTGGGAAGTGAGAAATTCACTACCCATCCATGAGAACTTGTTGTGTGTTCTACCCATATGTCAAGCTACAAGACTTCTAATGCAACGAAACCTTGATGGTATCTAATCTCACTCAACCCAAGCTATGATGCTTAAGAATATAAAAAAACTAGCCTACTACCACCACATCTTTCTAGAGTGTCTTCCAAACATATCACTTGATATTCATCAATTAACCCTAATCTTGTTCCTCTTAACAAAACATGACACAAAATCAAGAATTTCTCTTCTATGCCAAACAAACGCTCATGAAATTTATCCCCTCTAATTCTCCACTATAGGAATGAAGAATCAAATTTATTAAGACCTTGGGATGGTAGACCTGGATTCAATTATGAATGACTATTGGTACATGCACATACACATAATTACAAGTTTATAAAATGTTTCATTTTTTGTAAACATTACAACCGTATTTCTTTACTTCAAAATCGTTTGGTAATTTTCTCTCCTAGGAATAATAAATCCCCTTAATTTACCAAATACTCTCACTAGTTTCATATTCATTGGATTAATATGAAAATCACGACAATGAAACCTATGGAACCATACAATTCTTTCTTGCAACCTTTAAATAAATGGGAGAATAATTGAATAAACAATCAGTGAACCTCCAAAAATATGCACATTGTATCACCTTCCTTGCATGAGTCATGGATACCATTTCCAAGGATGTAACAAATTCTTTTAATGCCAATATTAAATCAAAAGTAGTTTATAGAAATTTTTTGAATGAAGCACATGTAAAAAGGTAGCGAGATAAATAGAAACACAAGAGGATCAAACATTTTAAACTCAAATATTTCATTTTATGACGACGTAGGAATTTTTTAGGATGATGTTTAGGTTTGAGAGGGATATTTTGGTGACGAGACACCACTTTTGGATGGAGAGACATAACTTATGGGATGGCACACACACTTTGAGTAACCTTGTGCACCTTTCCATGGAGAGACATGGTTTTTGTTGATGATATCACCACATAGAGGGAATGTTTCTTAAATGTGTGAGATAATTAAGGCTAAATTTCATGTTATTTCATTTTAGAGGCTATATTTGCTGGTCAACTTGATGAACTATCCACCTTGTATCATGGATTATGAATTTTTTTAGGGGATTTTTACCTAATTGAGGATTAAATCACTTGGTTCCCTTTATATATATATATAAGGGAGTGATTTACATCCTTGGATCAATTTCACAACTTGATATCATTTATCTCTTGATTAATACTCTTCTCTCTAGTGTGTTATGGATGCCTAGTTTAACAACTCTTCTTGGGTAGAATTGTGATGTAATGCAATCTCTTTTCATGGATACTTATGGTGGATCCTGGATGATGAATGGTAAATTAAGTTGGTTTATTTGCTTTTTATTGGAATTATGTTTCTGGGAATGAATGTTCATGTACTAAGTTATTTTTTTTGGTATTTTCTTCATAGTCCCTTGTTAAGCTAAACCCTTCTTCTAAGTATTTAAGGAATAGAGATATATTTTTCTTTCCCGCAATCATCCAAAAAATTTGAGAACTTATATATCAAACCCTAGGGTAAATTAGTTTACTTTTCCTAGTTTGTGTCAAGCTATTTATCACTCGAAGGAAACCCTAGAATTATTTGAATCCTAGACTCCATATGCCCTAGATTAATAAGGCACTAGTCCATCTCTCTTGTGGTATTTCTTAAATTATAATTTTTTATTTTTTATTTTTAATTTATTAAAGGTAAATTAGGATTTATTTACAATGAAATATAATATTTTCAACATTTAATAACTAATTAATCCATATTTTATGGTTAATCATGTTGAAAATTGTATTGGATAGGTGAAATTATTATTTTACATGCCCTTGTCAAACATTTTCTAGGGATGATAAATCCAGATTGGATCACTATATAATTTTTCATCCATATTGATGCTTTTAGAGTGGAAAAATTGGAGGAATCAACTTATAGGATCAATTTTATCAATGGGACCTAGTTTGGAGAATTTGGGTCTATAACTTTCTGGGGCGAATTTGAGGCCTTAAATTATGTTTTGCAGGGATACAAATTTCTCACTTAATAGTTGGTACCTCTAACACTATTATACAGTTAGATATATTTCGAATAATGGAAGAAATATGTCAATCATAGCTTCTGTGAAAATCAATGCCTCCTAGAAGCTGACCTATTGTGATTGACCACCATAATTTGAGAGAAGGCCACATCGATCCCATTAATTATGGGAAAGAGGCTAGCCATATGAAGAATATGAAGAAGAATATATAGGGGTAAAAATTGAAACTGTAGCTGACCGTTGAAGAGTTCAAACTTAACCCCTAGTTGGATATCATGATTTATTATAATTGGGTTGCTAGGAGGAAAAAGGGTTCCATTCATTTTGATTGTATATTGTTCCACAATAGAGAAAAGTAATGGAGAGTGGGAGTGAGAGAGAACAACAAAGGGGTTTAGTGTCAATAGCATCCCATTATGCCACAAGTCTTAGGTAACTCCACATAGAGTTCCTTCTCCTTTGTATTTGCATAATTTCCATTCTAAAGAAACATAGTGTAGAACAACCTCATCTTCCAACTAAGTGTTCTCTTGTAAGGGTTTCCTAGACGATATCTTATGTTCAATATGTTTGGTGTGTGATTTTATTTTATTGTTCTCTATTTCCACATTTTATATATTACATGCATAAGAAAAAAGTGGAAATTAGTAAATATGGAATCTAAGGAAATTAATACTCTTAGTATAGATTTCAACATATTTTAATCAAATCTATTGTGATGAACTTTCTAGTTGAATGTCCATGATAGTTTACACATCAGATGATGTCAAGGTTCTATTTTTTGTTATATGCTTTATCAACTATTAAAACTTGCTACAATTTAGTCTCTCTTTTACTCTTTAATTGGCCTTCATTTTACATTGCTTATTCACATTTTAATGGCTAATTTTGTCACTGTTGTAAAGTATAATATTGTTGTAATTTGTTGATTTAAAATATCTATTGTGACAACCTTTAGTATTATATTTATTTGGTATGTTTTGGAAATCCATTTGAGCCTATTTAGGTCAATCATATCCTCTATATTGAGGAATAACTACCTTTACCCCAAAACTAGAATTTTCCCCTTCATCCACCTCAAACACTGATTTGTTAAATTTAGATTCAGTGGCTATTCATTATAAGTCCTTAGGGGTCACTTAGCTTAAGGCCCTTAGGTTATTTTATCCCTAAGGACTACCAAGGAAGCCTCCCTTGTGTTGGATTGTTTTTATCACTAAAAAGAGGGGAGTGGTTGCTAAGGTGATGGTGGGAACACTCCCAAGTGTTGCACATTTTCTAGTTCATCTAGCGAGACTTCACCTGAGACTTCACACTACGTGCGATAATATTTTGTAATAGGTTAAAAAAGTGAATGGAGGGATCGGAGTCACAATTATATCATTGAGAGAAACAAATCTATAAGGGAATAGGTGTTAACAAAAAAAAAAGCTAAATTATTTATTAAATATTTGTTCATGTTTGCACTTAGGAATGAATAAGTCTATAACATTTTTATAACAAAAAATTAACGTGTGTTCACTCTCTAATTTATCTTTATGATTTTGTGTTAAGACTTAGATAATACCCATGTTAACGCTAAAACACCTTATTAAGCCCTATATATTGAGTTATTTCATTTTTATCATTATATTGCTACGTAGGCCAAAAAATTTCATTATAATTTTACCCTTCGACTTCTATATGTATATCAATGAGACCTACTCTTAGGATCATCATATCTTATCTTATATTATATTAATTATAAAATAATATTCCATCCATGAAGTGGTTTATTGAATTATTATACTTTTTAAGGTGCATGGTTCATAATATTTAGTATGAGAGCATACAAACTTATGGTTTTGTTACTTCAAATGAGTCATTGTTTAATTTTCCCTATAATTTTCTTAATATATTTTTTGGGAAGATTAAAACTATGAATTTTTGAGAAGATTTAGGAGAGATATTACAATACATCTAGTCATATTTTGGTTTGTGATACTTTCATATATACAACTTATTGAAGTTAGGGTTTGTGAATGGTCCTAAAATCAGTTCCAAATGAGTGATTTTGGAATTTTTTCTATAAATGGTTTTTTAGATGTAATATTCCAAAATTTGCAAGCAGGAAATTGGAATATTAATTTTTTCTTATTTCATCTAGGAGGGGAATAAAATGGGTAAAAGGCCCATGAGTAGGAATAAGATCCTTCATAGTGTGAAAAGGATCAATGGATTAGCTTAATTTTGCACCTTCCAGTGTGAAAAGGCGCAATTGCATGAGGACAAGGTCAAGTTTGACCAAGTCAACAACGCTGCCTAAAAGGTGTAGCTTGCATGAGAAGACAACGCAGTTTGAGAGGGAGGAATATTATTTGTGGAAGAAACCCTAATGTGTGGGGTCCAGGGCAAAGAGACATTCACTTGCATAAAAGGAGGAAGAGCCAACCATAGTGAGACATATTTGAGCATTTGATCATTTGTCTGATTAGACTATTTGCAGTCTCCGACTGTTCAGCTGAGTTGCAGTGTTGTTTAGCATGAGGAATTACTGTTTAGGATTTCCTCTCATTCTTGAGAGGCCTATTGAAGGATTTCTCTTCATTTTCTCCACATCTTGACTCAAGGCCAAAGCCACTTCTTCAGTCACTGTGTTATTTCTGCTGAAGTATAATGTAGTGTTGCTAGGTGTTGCAATGGAGGGGTTCCACAACACCATTCCTTGTCTCATATTTCAGAAGAGGGAGTCTCTATTCCTCGGAAAGGTTAGCAAGGAAGGTTTTAGAGCTGAATTGCATATCTTGGCATCAGGGCCAAGCATCTCCCATCATAGACAACGTAGTCCATTCTCCATACTGCGTTATTTCAGTGCATATGTGTAGTGAGGGATTGCACCATCATCTTGGAGGAAGAGATCTTCAGGAATAGGATCAGCCTATCACTTGAGAGATCTGTTGTAGGAGGTTTATTTCATATTACACATCATCCTCATCCATCTCCGATTATTTTAAGAGTTGCAGCTGCTACCCAGCAACTCCGACATTTCTGCAGATTTGCCAATTTCATGTATATTGTAGCCAATCCTTCCAAGGATTGTGTATTATTGTTGTATTAGTGTTTTTAGGGGTTGAGAGATTTCTCCCCCTCATTTATTTGAGCTGATATTGTCATATCATCCTATTATCATTTTGTATGTTGCAGTATCTCCTATAAACTACGTTATTTTAGCCAGGGCTTTTTCATATGTAGCAGTGTTGATTCATTTCCTTGTACATGTTCTATTGAGGCCCTCATTGCTTAGCTTGAGTGATTGATTCCTAAAAGTATTGTACTCTTTGCTGCTATATTATACACTTGTTGGATATTTATATCTTCATGTACTCAGGCTTACCATAATAACGTTGTCATTCCATTTTATGTTCATGTATTGCTGCAGTCCCTTCATTGGGAACTTTTTAAGGAAATCTAAGTGTGGGAGATCTATTTAATCCACTTAGAAGGATTTATTTGGAGCCTCCTCTTGGATTTAGCGCTTAGAAACATTTGATTTAGATATTCTAGTGGTATCAAAGCCTTTCTGCATTTGACTGAGATTTGGAATATTACAGTGGTATCAAAGCATAATCTTGGCTCAGACTATGAGTCTAAGCCCAAGAGATCAGAAGATTGAAGAGGATGAGTTTTATATCATCATATTTCAGATCCATGAAGAACCTCCCCAAGGAGGCAAAGCAGAAAGAAGAGGAGGAACCCTGCACTTCCTATTCTCATCAAGGAGACAAAGAAATAAGCAGGAAAAAGACTCCATATTTTGGAGGAGAAAAAGGGGAAAATATTACCAAGATTCTTCTTAAATATGTACATATGATCCATGAAGAATTCAAGAAGATCAGGAGGAAGATGTATGGAGAATATCCTAGAGGGTTTGAATCAAAAGAAAACTCTAGATTGTCACATAAGGAGTGTGAGTAAGCAGCTACACACCTTAACACACAGCGCAATCACATGCCTAGGATTGCCGGAAGAGGAGATGGAAAGAGAAGAAGAGGTTGCTAGGAGGGAAACCCTTAGTGATTTCTTGAAAGAGTATGAGCTTCAAACTCAGAAATTATGAGATCATTTCAGTTTTTCAAATTTTTGCAAGATGAAGGTGAATGGAAAAGAGTAGCAAGATAGATTTCATCTATCTACCTTTGAAGGTTCACCTGTATGTTCAGCCAAAGCTTGGGTGGAGGAGTTAGAGACCTTCTTGCAGCACCACTGCATTCTTGGAGATGAAGCCATCAAAGTTTCAACGCTACATTTGAGAGGTAAGGCCTATGCCTGGTGGATCTTTGAATCCTTTTCTTTGAGAAATGTAAACATTGCATCCTATGCTAGTTTCACTAAGGCATTAGTGAAAATATTTGATAGGGCGAGGATCTTCCTCATCTAAATAGCCTCGCATGCAGCCAAGCTAGCTGCCATGTACTCGGCCTCTGCTGAACTGAGTGCCACGGATCTCTGCTTCCTGCTGTACCAGGAAACTGCTGTCGACCCAATGCTGAAAACTCCTCCGGATGTGCTCTTCCGGTCCGTTGGGCTCCCTGCCCAATCTGCATCAGTGAAGCCAGAAAGCTTCGCTCCATCCTCCTGTCTGTACCATAGACCATATCCCGATGTGCCTCTGATATAGCGCAATACATGCTTGCCTGCCTTCCAAAAGAACTTGGTAGGCTTAACCATAGCTTGCGAAAGCTGGTTAACTGCATAGCATATATCGGGTCGTGTATTGACCAGATACATAAGCGACCCCACCAACTGTCGATAGACAGTGGCATCCACTACCTCCGCTGAAGTAACATCCTCCTTCCTCCAACCACTAGGAAGAGGAGTGTCAACAGGCTTGCAGCCTTGCATGTTGAACCTCTCCAGAATCTCCTGGGCATACTTGCCCTGAGAAACAAACAGTCCTCCGCTGCGCTGCCAAATCTCCAATCCTAGGAAATAATGAAGGATGCCCAAGTCCTTCATCTCAAACTCTCGTGCAAGATCCTCCTTGCATGAAAGTATCAACTGCTCATCGCCGGTCAAGTAGGATCGTACATGCGGTACCGGTGGTCACGAGCTCCACTGACCCCCGGGCGGTTTGGATGGCCTCACTCTTGGAGAATCCAAGCCGTTGGTAATTTGTCTGTACGAGTGTACCAAGCAGGGTGCTTGCTCGGCCGTGCGGTGCTCTCCGGTGGCCTGCAGATGTGCGAAGATCTAAGAGCAGGATGCTCTGTGTACACCTCCTCCTCCAATAACTCCCATTGAGGAACGCGGTCTTCACATCCATACGGTGGATCTTTCTTTTACATCTGTATTTTAGAGGGAAACAGGGTCGTGGTCCTTAAGGAAGAGTGCCTTGCGATAGGTTAGTATCTATCGCAATCGAGTCCCCTGCGATGCCGCGAAAAACTCCCACGGGCGACAAATCTCGCCTTGTACTTCTCCACACTCCCGTCAGCCGCCTGCTTCACCTTGTAGATCCATCGCGAACCTACAACTGATTTCCCAACCGGTCTTGGGACAATCTCCCATGCACTGTTCCTGATGATCGAATCATGTTCTTCGATCATGGCATCAACCCATGCGGGTTCCTCCACAGCTTCCTCAAAAGAGGATGGCTCTGTCACAACACATTGACTCATAAGAGCCATGTATCCAGTGTACCGATCCGGTGACTGTCTCTGTCTGCGCTGTGCTGTTGGTGGTCCTACAACCTTCTCTGCATCCCGAGCCAGTCGCTCAGCTTCTGTAGTGCGCATGCGCCCTCTGATGGTTGGCGCTGCCTGGGTGGTTTCTTCCACCTCCTGAAGCTCCTCTTGTGGCTGATCCACATCCGGAAGCTCCTCCTTAGGAACTAACAGCTCCTCATCTGCATGCAAGTGTAGCTCCCTCTCAAGCGAACACTGCATGGCTTTCTCCTCCTGAAATTTTATATCCAGTCGCACAACAGTCTTGCGACTGTCTGAAAAATACACCCGATAGTTGTGAGGTGTATCAGTGTACCCCACAAATATTCCAACCTTAGCAGTTGGATCCAGCTTCCTTCTCGCATCCTTCGTCACATGCATGTAGACAGGAGAACCAAAAATCCGCAAATGGGAAATATCAGGCCTCTTGCCAGAATAAGCCTCCTCCGGTGTACTCATGCCAAGAACAGCAGCAGAGACAGCGGTTTCTGCCACCTTGCTCTATGTTTTGTGCCTCGACCCCACAGTGAAGGGTAGGCACGGTCATGCAACATCGCCGTTACTTTTGAAATCCGTTCTTGTTCTTGGCTACATTTTCCCATAGTTCCTGTTTTACGCCAGGTTGTAGGGGTGCGATGAGCTCCTCTCAAGGTCCTTACGCGGCTGTGACTCATGGTCGGTAAGATGGTTACCACCGTTATCACTCCTTAGAGCAATCACCTTCTTTCCCGACACCTTCTTGGCCAGTGCTTTAAACTCACAGAACTTCGCGAATGTATCGCTCTTCTTCTGCATGAAGAAGATCCAGCACTTTCGAGAGAAATCATCAACAAAGATCACATAATACTTGCGCTTTGCTGTCGAAGCAACTGAGAAAGGACCACACACGTCTGTGTGAACTCTCTCAAGGATCGTCGTGGCGCGACTATCCTTCTCGTGAAAGGTGGCTTTCACATACTTCCTAAAGTACACCCCTTGCTTTGTTGTCGAAGCAACTGAGAAAGGACCACACACGTCTGTGTGAACTCTCTCAAGGATCGTCGTGGCGCGACTATCCTTCTCGTGAAAGGTGGCTTTCACATACTTCCCTAAAGTACACCCCTTGCACTGATCTGACTGCGCAAGAGTGCCCTTAGGAAGCCCAGTAGAAATCTGCTGCAGAATCTTCAAGGCTCCATGGTGAAGGTGGCCCAATCTCCTGTGCCACAGTTCGCCCTCATCATCCCGGCTCACCACTTCTCCCGCCTTGCATGCCATAGCTGCGCAACCATCTACCTGCAACTGATAAAGGTTCTTGGTCCGAACCCCTATCTTTCGGGTCTCTGGGTCTTCTGCTGCTGGCTGCTTCTTGAGGCCACGCCCGCCCGGCCACATGTCGCCAGCATTGCTCTGCAGATCAGTTCTTCTTTCTGTCTGGAGGTGCCATGCTGGCGACTCCTTGAATTCGAAGATTTGACTCCCTCTGCAGAAAAGTTCGATGCGTGGAGGTGGCACTGTTTTCTGCAAAAATGTCACTATCTGGTCGCACACACCCCGATATGTCCTCCAGGATACCGAGAACTACTCCCAGTCTCCCGTCATATGAAATGACGCCGCTGTCCAAGAACCATACCGATCCCATCACACTTGACACCAAGCATGCAATCAGTGAAAAGTCAAGCTCGAACTGTGAAGCCAAAGCTTCTCCATCTGCAGATCTTCCCGCTTGCTTGTTCTTCTTCTTCTTTGGACAATTGGTAGCATAATGTCCGTGATCATGGCAGTGAAAACACTTCACTTTCGCCATATCCTTCTTCTTGCCCTTTGCACCGGAATGAGAAGTTTTCTTACCCTTCCCCTTCTTTGCTTTAGCCACCAAAGCGCAATTTTCTTCATCAGCTCCCTTTGATGAAGATCCATCTCGAGTAGTCCTCCTTATCTCCTCCTGCATGAGATCCGCCCAAAGGCGCTCCCATCTCGGCAGCTTCTCCCGACCATTGACACTATCTTGATATGAGTGCCAAGCCTTCGGACGACCAAGGAGAGCCAGGTCGACCATGTCCTCATCTTCGACAGTCACCCCCACACTTCCCAGCTCATCTCTGCACTGAGTGAACTTCGTGAGGTATTTGGCGATACTGTCGCCTTTCTCCATCTTGATGTTCCTGAGCTTATCTTTGAGCGTCAGCTTCCTTTGGTCACTCTTACTCTGGAATAGATCCGTCAAAGCTTTCCACATTAAATATGGAGAAGCCTTTCCATGCAGGCTGGATACAATATGATCCTTGACGCCCTCCAACAGGATCCTTCAACACTTCGCCATCTTCTTTTGCCATGCATCGACTTCAGCTGCATCAGTGGGCTTTTGGACATCCGTATCTACGAACTCATTTAGACCATTATCTTCTAATACTGCTTCCATGCAATCCTTCCATGCAACATAATTCGAACTGCCTTCAAGAGAATATTCGAGTTGCAAACCGTTGAAAGACATTTTCAACACGCTCAAAAATAAATGTAACTGCATTGCATTCACTAAATATTTATAGATCGTGAAAAATTTATTTCTAGCAGTCCGTACCAAGAAATTCACTGAATACTACTTTCCGAAGAAAGATGAATCCGGAGGCTACCTGGCCCGCATGCAGACTCTGTCTACTGAAATAAGTTTGTAATCACTGTGATGATCAATCTGAACTTCAATAGCTCCGATACCATGTAGAAATTTGCTGAATAATAAATAATTATCCACCGAGACTATCCTGGTCACATACTATTTGATCTTCATACACAACACATAATCTCTTCCACTCAACCAACTCAGATCATCACACATGCGGAAATAAAATCAAGCGATAACACATCAAATCATCATACACATTAACACAGTATGTATGGGGAAAGCTTATAGTTGAAAACCCCGCAGCTATTGTGTATATTATAATGGAGAAATCATGTAACAATCATAGTACAAAAAATCTTCACAAGCTCTCATGTACTACCTCCCATGCTACACACTATCAAGCTAGATCTATCAAAACACTTGCTCCAATCCTTAGCCACTTGATAGCCAGCCTCTATTGTGTGTTTCAATGCTATGGTATGGCCTCTTTATATAGAAAAACCACCAGCCTGAACTACGCAATCCTCATAGGTTTACTCCACCTATCTATGTGTTGCAAATAGCAACAGTATAGTCACAACTGATAGCTAACTCTACCCTTTCATCTATCTCTTTCACTGGTCTCCACTGAACTGATCAAACCCTTGGGAACCACGTGATTCCTCTGTCAGTTGCATGAGCCACCTCCATGACTCAAACTGAAGTGCTCCAAGAGAATAAACTGCTGTTTATAGTCCAAATATTATTAAGGGTAAATAATATTTGACTTCCCTATTTTTAGGAGAGGTAGTCTAAAAATAGCCTTCGACCTCTTTCGACCTAAAAAATAGATTCCCATATATTTTTACCAACATGACCAATGCTTCAAGAATCTCAAACTGGAATCCCCGAACCATGCTCCATATGTCTAAAAATAGACATAGTCTAAAAATAGACTTTGCGCTAGAATTTGCCTGCGGGCCCACTTAGTGAAGGCGACTTCATTTCACTAAGCTCCATCATCTTGCTGCATTCTCAACACCCTTAATAAAATAATGCTATACATGCTTTAGTCCTTTTTGTATGAATTAATATATGGGGTTTGGGCTTATTTGGGTCATATTGGCTTTGGGAGATCTGTTTATGTTGGCTAGAGGGATTT
>CM076581.1:872185099-872287400 GCA_034641835.2 Pinus albicaulis | reverse complement strand
AGAATAGAGAGGGTTCCCCTTCGCCCTCTTGCTCACGGTAGGTTTCCCACTAGTCTTTGACATGGGGGGCAGCTTTGAGGAGTGCAAAAATAATCTTTTCTTGGTCAGGGAAGTCATGGACCGAGAAATACCCTTCCAGCAAATTTAACCATCTGTCTATGGCGTCTGCATCTATTTTTCCTTCAAATATAGGAACGTCAAATTTTACCTGTACCTTGAAGGGAGTGACGCCTCCAGAGTGGCAGTTGGATGCAGATGCGCCATATGCGGGTAGTCGTTGAAGGATTTGAGCAAAGTTATCCATCATCGCGTTCCTTTGTTTCTCGAGGGCCTCCTCGAGCAGTATTTTGATAGGATCTCCTGCTCCCTCATCTTTCTTTTCTTCCGCCATGGGAGGTCGTCGGGGTTTGTGAGGCTGATCTTGCAAGGGTTCAACCAGATCGAGCCCTAACTCCTTATACCTTGACCGCGTTGGGGACATGCAAAGAAAAACAAAGAAAGAGCAGACTCGCTCTGATACCACTAATCCAGATTTATGCAGGAACGCAACAGAATACATAAATAACCATAAAAATAGAGATGCAGTGGAAATAATGCGTCATTTCATTAATATCAAATAACATAAATATGCTTACAGACATGATGGAAATACAATAGCTAGGGTGCTGGTAGCGAATCTCTAAGAAGAGATGTGGTGGCTACAGACCTCTGAACTGTGTTACAATGAGGCTCGAGGGCCTATTTATTATTGAGAAACAATGGAGAACTCTAAACGTCCAAAAACCAAACCCTAGGAGATGAAGCGCCAAAACTATGGGCCCCGTTTGGGTAAGTTGGTGGTTCAACTTCCTAGGGACGTAACTTTGGCATACGATCTCTGTTTGATGCGCTCAATAGCTCATTAGAAAGATCTATCCGAGGACTAAAACTTTCAGCACGAATATCCTTTTGGAAAAAAACGATATTTTCTGGAGGCGCGATGCCCAAAAAATGTCGTTTAGGGCCTCAAAATGGCTCCGGAAGTTTAGGACCTGAAAAACTGCTAAAAATAGTAAGTTTTGTTGCAACTTGAAAAATGAAAGAACAGATGATGGGGGTTCAAATGGAATAGGTGGGTGGCCACCAATATCCACCTGGATCATTAAGCCCCCAAAACGGCTCCGAGAGTGGAGGACCCGAAAACCTGCTAAAAATAGTAAGTTGTGCTGAATGTGAAAAGCTGCAAGAATTGATGGTGTTGGTCCAAATGGAATAGGTGGGTGGCCACTGATATCCACCTGGATCATTCCTCCCTCCTTAGGAAGCAATGGTCCCCATTGCGTTGAGATCCTCCATGAGATGAGGCAAATTCTGTTGAACTAAGTATTAGATGTGTTGAAGATGTCATGGACCTGCGGGTGGACATGCTGGATGCGTTTAGTAAATTTGGTTTCTTTATCAGCCTTAGATAGTACATGTTTGGATTCTGTATGTGTAGTTTCAGGATGTATGGCAACATCAGGTGGTGGTGCGTTGGGAGTCAGATCAATGGAGTGCTTGTCCTGATAGTGTAAAGGAAGCTCTGGGAGTGAGGAGAAAATGTCCTCGTATTCCTCCATGAATTTTTCCATTTGCTGCAGCCGTACAGGGGAGTCCTGTTTTGAGGTTGTGGCGCCAATATTCTTCTTTCCCTGTGAGCGAGTTGTAAGGAAAATTAATTTCCTCGTTTGGGAAACAATCTTACTGCGTTGTTTTGCAGTAGTCAAAGAGATGACAGGAGGCAGTACTACCTCTGGTATCCTATACAAGTTATTTCCCAAAGTAATAATAACAGCACGAGGCCGAGACTCATACACAGCATGTTGCCTCCACAAGAATGGTTGGCCCAATAATACATCAGCTACATCAAGAGGAGAAACATCACATAATACCTCATCCGTGAATGGCTTGATACTGTACAGAAGACGGCACTGCTGGCAGATGCAGAGATCTCTCCCTGGGTGGAGCCACCCGATGGTATATGGTTGCGGGTGTGCTATGGTAGGTAGGCCGAGCTGCTTCATGACCTCTGCTGAAATGAGGTTCTTTTGGCTTCTGCTATCGACAAGAAATTGCAGCGGAGAACCCTTTACCCACATCTACGACTAGAAGAGGCGCTCCGCCTCCTCTAGATCCTCTAGACCCTCCTTCTGGATCTTGGTGGTGGCAACAATGGAACTGGGGTCTGCATCAATGATCTGCTTCCCTTTGTCATTGCCTTTGTCTGGTTCTAACTCAGGATCAGAAAACGCATCTGATTTGGGTGCCTTTAGTTCGGCCACCAAAGACTGTTTGGCCCGGCACTCGTTTGTGCTATGAGTGGGGCTGTTATGAAATTCACACCACTTCCCTATGTCCTTCTTTGGATTTGTGGTGTTGTTCTGAGTCGCATTTCTTTGGCCTTGCCCCTTGTTCTTCGGTTCGGGGGCACCTTTCAAATTTGCAGATCCAAAGTCTCGCTTCTTCTGCTTAAATTTCTGCTCGATCTTGGCGGCATAGCGATATGCCGTGCCAAGCGATGTAATGTCGAGGAACTCCATTTCCTCCTGAATGTGTTTGTGTAGATAGCCGCAGTACTTGAGCACCAAATTTCTCTCTGAATCTTTAATACCCAACTTTGTGCGTAGGGTATGGAACAGATTCGTCAGTTCATGCACGTCTTGGTCCTTTTGTTGCCGCAGCGTGGTCCATTGGATGTATTTGTCTCTGTTCCTTGGCAGCATATCTGTTCCTTACGTTGTGTCTCCTAATCAGACTTCCAAGTGGGTGTGGCCGAGAATAGAGAGGGTTCCCCTTCGCCCTCTTGCTCACGGTAGGTTTCCCACCAGTCTTTGACATGGGGGCGGCTTTGAGGAGTGCAAAAATAATCTTTTCTTGGTCAGAGAAGTTATGGACCGAGAAATACCCTTCTAGCAAATTTAGCCATCATTCTACGGCGTCTGCATCTATTTTTCCTTCAAATATAGGAACGTCAAAGTTTAGCTGTACCTTGAAGGGAGTGACGCCTCCAGAGTGGCAGTTGGATGCAGATGCGCCATATGTGGGTAGTCGTTGAAGGATTTGAGAAAAGTTATCCATAATCGCGTTCCTTTGTTTCTCGAGGGCCTCCTCGAGCAGTATTTTGATAGGATCTCCTGCTCCCTCATCTTTCTTTTCTTTCGCCATGGGAGGTAGTCGGGGTTTGCGAGGCTGATATTGCAAGGGTTCAACCAGATCGAGCCCTAACTCCTTATACCTTGACCGCATTGGGGACATGCAAATAAAAAAAAAAAAAAGCAGACCCGCTCTGATACCACTGATCCAGATTTATGCAAGAACACAAAAAAATACAGAAATAACCATAAACATAGAGATGCAGTGGAAATAATGCGTCATTTCATTAATTCTTGGGCCACTTTACAGTTGATTGACATGTATATAATGGAAATAAGCACAACTGAAAGTCAGAAGGACCTTCCCTAGAAGAAGGTTGGCAATGTACTCGAACTGTAACAATGAGGCTCGAGGGCCTATTTATTATTGAGAAACAATGGAGAACTCTAAACGTCCAAAAACCAAACCCTAGGAGATGAAGCGCCAAAACTATGGGCCTCGTTTGGGTAAGTTGGTGGTTCAACTTCCTAGGGACGTAACTTTGGCATACGATCTCCATTTGATGCACTCAATAGCTCATTAGAATTATATATCCGAGGACTACAACTTTCGGCATGAATATCACTTCGGAACAGAATGATATTTGCTGGAGGCGCGATGCCCAAAATACGTCGTTTAGGGCCTCAAAACGGCTCCGGAAGTTTAGGACTCGAAAAACTGCTAAAAATAGTAAGTTTTGTTGCAACTTGAAAACTGAAAGAACGGATGATGGGGGTTCAAATGGAATAGGTGGGTGGCCACCAATATCCACCTGGATCATTAAGCCCCCAAAATGGCTCCGAGAGTGGAGGACCCAAAAACCTGCTAAAAATAGTAAGTTGTGCTGAATGTGAAAAGCTACAAGAATTGATGGTGCTGGTCCAAATGGAATAGGTGGGTGGCCACTGATATCCACCTGGATCATTCCTCCCTCCTTAGGAAGCAATGGTCCCCATTGCGTTGAGATCCTCCATGAGATGAGGCAAATTCTGCTGAACTGAGTATTAGATGTGTTCAATATGTCATGGACCTGCGGGTGGACATGCTGGATGCGTTTAGTAAATTTGGTTTCTTTATTAGCCTCAAACAGTACATGTTTGGATTCTGTATGTGTAGTTGCAGGATGTATGGCAACATCAGGCGGTGGTGCGTTGGGAGTCAGATCAATGGAGTGCTTGTCCTGACAGTGTAGAGGAAGCTCTGGGAGTGAGGAGAAAATGTCCTTGTATTCCTCCATGAATTTTTCCATTTGCTGCAGCCGTACAGGGGAGTCCTGTTTTGAGGTTGTGGCCCCAATATTCTTCTTTCCCTGTGAGCGAGTTGTAAGGAAAATTAATTTCCTCATTTGGGAAACAATCTTACTGCGTTGTTTTGTAGTAGTCAAAGAGATGACAGGAGGCAGTACTACCTCCGGTATCCTGTACAAGTTATTTCCCAAACTAATAATAACAGCACGAGGCCTAGAATCATACACAGCATGTCGCCTCCACAAGAATGGTTGGCCCAATAATACATCAGCTACATCAAGAGGAGCAACATCACATAATACCTCATCCGTGAATGGCTTGATACTGTATAGAAGACGGCACTGCTGGCTGATGCGGAGATCTCTCCCTGGGTGGAGCCACCCAATGGTATATGGCTGCGGGTGTGTTATGGTCGGTAGGCCGAGCCGCTTCACGACCTCTGCTGAAATGAGGTTCTTTTTGGATTCCGCTATCGACAAGAAATTGCAGCGGAGAACCCTTTACCCACATCTGCGACTAGAAGAGGCGCTCCCCCTCCTCTAGATCCTCTGGACCCTCCTTCTGGATCTTGGTGGTGGAAACAATGGCACTGGGGTCCGCATCAATGATCTGCTTCCCTTTTTCATTGCCTTTGTCTGGTTCTAACTCAAGATCAGAAAACACATCTGATTCGGGTGCCTTTACTTCAGCCACCAAAGGCTGTTTGGCCCGGCACTCGTTTGTGCTATGAGTGGGGCTGTTATGAAATTCACACCACTTCCCTCTGTCCTTATTTGGATTTGTGGTGTTTTTCTGAGTCGCATTTCTTTGGCCTTGCCCCTTGTTCTTTGGTTCAGGGGCACCTTTCGGATTTGCAGATCCAAAGTCTCGCTTCTTCTGCTTAAATTTCTGCTCGATCTTGGCGGCATAGCGATATGCCGTGCCAAGCGATGTAATGTCGAGGAACTCCATTTCCTCCTAAATGTGTTTCTGCAGACAGCCGCGGTACTTGAGCACCAAATGTATCTTTGAATCTTTAATACCCAACTTTGTGCGCAGGGTATGGAACAGATTCGTCAGTTCGTGCACATCTTGATCCTTTTGTTGCCGCAGCGTGGTCCATTGGATGTATTCTTCCTCATAGCTCCCCACGGGGTAATATTGTTCCTTGATGCCGTCTCGGCACGAATTCCAAGTGGGTGTGGCCGAGAATAGAGAGGGTTCCCCTTCGCCCTCTTGCTCACGGTAGGTTTCCCACCAGTCTTTGACATGGGGGGCAGCTTTGAGGAGTGCAACAATAATCTTTTCTCGGTCAGAGAAGTTATGGACCGAGAAATACCCTTCCAGCAAATTTAACCATCTGTCTACGGCGTCTGCATCTATTTTTCCTTCAAATATAGGAACGTCAAAGTTTACGTGTACCTTGAAGGGAGTGACGCCTCCAGAGTGGCTGTTGGATTCAGATGCGCCATATGTGGGTAGTCGTTGAAGGATTTGAGCAAAGTTATCCATCATCGCGTTCCTTTGTTTCTCGAGGGCCTCCTCGAGCAGTATTTTGATAGGATCTCCTGATCCCTCATCTTTCTTTTCTTCCGCCATGGGAGGTCGTCGGGGTTTGCGAGGCTGATCTTGCAAGGGTTCAACCAAATCGAGCCCTAACTCCTTATACCCTGACCGCGTTGAGGACATGCAAAGAAAAACAAAGAAAGAGCAGACCCGCTCTGATACCACTGATCCAGATTTATGCAGGAACGCAACAGAATATAGAAATAACCATAAACTTAGAGATGCAATGGAAATAATGCGTCATTTCATTAATATCAAATAACAGAAATATGCTTACAGACATGATGGAAATACAATAGCTAGGGTGTTGGTAGCGAATCTCTAAGAAGAGATGTAGTGGATACAGACCTCTGAACTGTGTTACAATGAGGCTCAAGGGCCTATTTATTATTGAGAAACAATGGATAACTCTAAACGTCCAAAAACCAAACCCTAGGAGATGAAGCGCCAAAACTATGGGCCCCGTTTGGGTAAGTTGGTGGTTCAACTTCCTAGGGACGTAACTTTGGCATACGATCTTCGCTTTGATGCGCTCACTACCAAGTAAAGATCTATCCGAGGAATAAAACTTTTGGCACGACACATTCCTAATAGGCGCCAAAACTATGAGGCGCGATGCCCAAAAAACATCGTTAGGTCCTCAAAACGGTCCCTAAGTTTAGGACCCGAAAATCGTTAAAAATAGTAAGTTTTGTTGCAACTTTGAAAACTGAAAGAATGATGATGGGGGTTCAAATGGAATGGGTGGGTGGCCACCAATATCCACCCGATCACATCATTAAGACCTCAAAACGCTATGAGAGTATTGACACCGAAAACTCCGCTAAAAATAGTAAGTTGTGCCGAATGTGAAAAGTCGTAAGAAAAGATGAGTCGGTCCAAATGGAATAAACAGGTGGGTGGCCACCGACATCCACCGGATCATTCCTCCTCCTTAGGAAGTAATGGTCCCCATCAGTGTTGAGATCCTCCATGAGATGAGGCAAATTTGTTGAACTGAGTATTAGATGTGTTGAAGATGTCATGGACCTGCGGGTGGACATGCTGGATGCGTTTAGTAAATTTGGTTTCTTTATCAGCCTCATACAGTACATGTTTGGAGTCTGTATGTGTAGTTGCAGGATGTATGGAAACATCAGGTGGTGGTGCATTGGGAGTCAGATCAATGGAGTGCTTGTCCTGACAGTGTAGAGGAACCTTTGGGAGTGAGGAGAAAATGTCCTCGTATTCCTCCATGAATTTTTCCATTTGTTGCAGTTGTACAGGGGAGTCCTGTTTTGAGGTTGTGGCCCCAATATTCTTCTTTTTCTGTGAGCGAGTTGTAAGGAAAATGAATTTCCTCGTTTGGGAAACAATCTTAGTGCGTTGTTTTGCAGTAGTCAAAGAGATGACAGGAGGCAGTACTACCTCTGGTATCTTGTACAAGTTATTTCCCAAAGTAATAATAACAACACGAGGCCTAGACTCATACACAGCATGTCGCCTCCACAAGAATGGTTGGCCCAATAATACATCAGCTACATCAAGAGGAGCAATATCACATAATACCTCATCCGTGAATGGCTTGATACTGTACGGAAGACGGCACTGCTGGCGGATAAGAAGATCTCTCCCTGGGTGGAGCCACCCGATGGTATACGGCTGCGGGTGTGCTATGGTCGGTAGGCCGAGCCGCTTCACGACCTCTGCTGAAATGAGGTTCTTTTGGCTTCCGCTATCGATAATAAATTGCAGCGGAGAACACTTTACCCACATCTGCGACTGGAAGAGGCGCTCCCCCTCCTCTAGATCCTCTGGACCCTCCTTCTGGATCTTGGTGGTGGCAACAATGGCACTGGGGTCCGCATCAATGATCTGATTCCCTTTGTCATTGCCTTTGTCTGGTTCTAACTCAGGATCAGAAAATGCATCTGATTCGGGTGCCTTTAGTTTTGCCACCAAAGATTGTTTGGCCCGACACTCGTTTGTGCTATGAGTGGGGCTGTTATGAAATTCACACCACTTCCCTATGTCCTTCTTTGGATTTGTGGTGTTGTTATGAGTCGCATTTATTTGGCCTTGCCCCTTGTTCTTCGGTTCGGGGGCACCTTTCGGATTTGTAGATCCAAAGTCTCGCTTCTTCTGCTTAAATTTCTGCTCGATCTTGGCGACATAGCGATATGTCGTGCCAAGCGATGTAATATCGAGGAACTCCATTTCCTCCTGAATGTGTTTGTGCAGACAACCATGGTAATTGAGCACCAAATGTCTCTCTGAATCTTTAATACTCAACTTTGTGCGCAGGGTATGGAACAGATTCGTCAGTTCGTGCACATCTTGATCCTTTTGTTGCCGCAGCGTGGTCGATTGGATGTATTTGTCCTCATAGCTCCCCACGGGGTAATATTGTTCCTTGATGCCAACTCGGAACGAATTCCAAGTGGGTGTGGCCAAGAATAGAGAGGGTTCCCCTTCGCCCTCTTGCTCACGGTAGGTTTCCCACCAGTCTTTGACATGGGGGGCGGCTTTGAGGAGTGCAAAAATAATATTTTCTCGGTCAGAGAAGTTATGGACCGAGAAATACCTTTCCAGCAAATTTAACCATCTGTCTACGGTGTCTGCATCTATTTTTCCTTCAAATATAGGAACGTCAAATTTTACCTGTACCTTGAAGGGAGTGACGCCTCCAGAGTGGCTGTTGGATGCAGATGCGCCATATGTGGGTAGTTGTTGAAGGATTTGAGCAAAGTTATCCATCATCGCGTTCCTTTGTTTCTCGAGGGCCTCCTCGAGCAGTATTTTGATAGGATCTCCTGCTCCCTCATCTTTCTTTTCTTCCGCCATGGGAGGTCGTCGGGGTTTGTGAGGCTGATCTTGCAAGGGTTCAACCAGATCGAGCCCTAACTCCTTATACCCTGATCGCGTTGGGGACATGCAAAGAAAAAAGAAGAAAGAGCAGACCCGCTCTGATACCACTAATCCAGATTTATGCAGGAATGCAACAGAATATAGAAATAACCATAAACATAGAGATGCAGTGGAAATAATGCGTCATTTCATTAATATCAAATAATAGAAATATGCTTACAGACATGATGGAAATACAATAGCTAGGGTGCTGGTAGCGAATCTCTGAGAAGAGATGTGGTGGCAACAGACCTCTGAACTGTGTTACAATGAGGCTCAAGGGCCTATCTATTATTGAGAAACAAGGGAGAACTCTAAACGTCCAAAAACCAAACCCTGGGAGATGAAGCGCCAAAACTATGGGCCCCGTTTGGGTAAGTTGGTGGTTCAACTTCCTAGGGACTTAACTTTGGCATACGATCTCTGTTTGATGCACTCAATAGCTCGTTAGAAATATCTATCCGGGGACTACAACTTTTGGCACAAATATAAATTTGAAACAAAATGATATTCGCTGGAGGCGCGATGCCCAAAAAACGTCGTTTAGGGCCTCAAAACGGCTCCGGAAGTTTAGGACCCGAAAAACTGCTAAAAATAGTAAGTTTTGTTGCAACTTGAAAACTGAAAGAATGGATGATGGGGGTTCAAATGGAATATTTGGGTGGCCACCAATATCCACCTGGATCATTAAGCCCCCAAAACGGCTCCGAGAGTGGAGGACCCGAAAACCTGCTAAAAATAGTAAGTTGTGTTGAATGTGAAAAGCTGCAAGAATTGATGGTGGGTCCAAATGGAATAGGTGGTGGCCACCTATATCCACCGATCATTCCTCCCTCTCAGGGAAGCAATGGTCCCCTATCATAAGGAGATCCTTCATGAGATGAGGCAAATTCTGCTAAACTGAGTATTAGATGTGTTGAAGATGTCATGGACCTGCAGGTGGACATACTGGATGCGTTTAGTAAATTTGGTTTCTTTATCAGCCTCAGACAGTACATGTTTGGATTCTGTATGTGTAGTTGCAGGATGTATGGCAACATTAGGCAGTGGTGCGTTGGGAGTTAGATCAATGGAGTGCTTGTCCTGACAGTGTAGAGGAACCTCTGGGAGTGAGGAGAAAATGTCCTCGTATTCCTCTATGAATTTTTCCATCTGCTGCAGTTGTACAGGGGAGTCCTATTTTGAGGTTGTGGCCCCAATATTCTTCTTTCCCTGTGAGCGAGTTGTAAGGAAAATGAATTTCCTCGTTTGGGAAAAAATCTTACTGCGTTTTTTTGCAGTAGTCAAAGAGATGACAGGAGGTAGTACTACCTCTGGTATCCTGTACAAGTTATTTCCCAAAGTAATAATAACAGCACGAGGCCTAGACTCATACACAACATGTCGCCTCCACAAGAATGGTTGGCCCAATAATACATCAGCTACATCAAGAGGAGCAACATCACATAATACCTCATCCGTGAATGGCTTGAAACTGTACGGAAGACGACACTGCTGGCGGATGCGGAGATCTCTCCCTGGGTGGAGCCACCCGATGGTATACGGCTATGGGTGTGCTATGGTCGGTAGGCCGAGCTGCTTCATGACCTCTGCTGAAATGAGGTTCTTTTGGCTTCCGCTATCGACAATAAATTGCAGCGGAGAACCCTTTACCCACATCTGTGACTGGAAGAGGCGCTCCCCCTCCTCTAGATTCTCTGGACCCTCCTTCTGGATCTTGGTGGTGGCAACAATGGCATTGGGGTCCGCATCAATGATCTGCTTCCCTTTGTCATTGCCTTTTTCTGGTTCTAACTCAGGATCATAAAACACATCTGATTCGGGTGCCTTTAGTTCAGCCACCAAAGACTGTTTGGCCCGGCACTCGTTTGTGCTATGAGTGGGGCTGTTATGAAATTCACACCACTTCCCTGTGTCCTTCTTTGGATTTGTGGTGTTGTTCTGAGTCGCATTTCTTTGGCCTTTCCCCTTGTTCTTCGGTTCGGGGGCACCTTTTGGATTTGCAGATCCAAATTCTCGCTTCTTCTGCTTAAATTTCTGCTCGATCTTGGCGGCATAGCGATATGCCGTGCCAAGCGATGTAATGTCGAGGAAATCCATTTCCTCCTGAATGTGTTTGTGCAGACAGCCACGGTACTTGAGCACCAAATGTCTCTCTGAATCTTTAATACCCAACTTTATGTGTAGGGTATGGAACAGATTCGTCAGTTCGTGCACATCTTGATCCTTTTGTTGCCGCAGCGTGGTCCATTGGATGTATTTGTCCTCATAGCTCCCCACGGGGTAATATTGTTCCTTTATGCCATCTCAGAACGAATTCCAAGTGGGTGTGGCCGAGAATAGAGAGGGTTACCCTTTGCCCTCTTGCTCACGGTAGGTTTCCCACCAGTCTTTGACATGGGGGGCGGCTTTGAGGAGTGCAAAAATAATATTTTCTCGGTCAAAGAAGTTATGGACCGAGAAATACCCTTCCAGCAAATTTAACCATCTGTCTACGACGTCTGCATCTATTTTTCCTTCAAATATAGGAACGTCAAAGTTTACCTGTACCTTGAAGGGAGTGACGCCTCCAGAGTGGCTGTTGGATGTAGATGCGCCATATGTGGGTAGCCGTTGAAGGATTTGAGCAAAGTTATCCATCATCGCGTTCCTTTGTTTCTCGAGGGCCTCCTCGAGCAGTATTTTGATAGGATCTCCTGCTCCCTCATCTTTATTTTCTTCCGCCATGGGAGGTCGTCGGGGTTTGCGAGGCTGATCTTGCAAGGGTTCAATCCGTATCGAGCCCTAACTCCTTATACCCCCGATCGTTGGGGACATGCAAAGTAAAACAAAGAAAGAGCAGACTGGTTCATACCACCGATCTGCATTTGCAGGAACGCAATGGTCACGTAAATAACCATAAACATAGAGATGCAAGTGGGAAATAATGCGTTTTTTTCATTAATATCAAATAACATAAATATGCTTACGTATTAATAGATGAAATAAAATAGCTGTGGTGTTGGTAGCGAATCTCGAGAAGAGATGTGGTGGCTACAGACTTCCAACCGTGTTACAATGAGGCTCAAGGCCTATTTATTATTGAGAAACAATGGAGAACTCTAAACGTCCAAAAACCAAACCCTAGGAGATGAAGTGCCAAAACTATGGGCCCCGTTTGGGTAAGTTGGTGGTTCAACTTCCTAGGGACGTAACTTTGGCATACGATCTCCGTTTGATGCGCTCAATATCTCGTTAGAAATATCTATCCGAGGACTAAAAATTTCAGCATGAATATCATTCTAGAACAGAATGATATTCGTTGGAGGCGCGATGCCCAAAAAACGTCGTTTAGGGCCTCAAAACGGCTTCGGAAGTTTAGGACCCGAAAAACTGCTAAAAATAGTAAGTTTTGTTGCAACTTGAAAACTGAAAGAATAGATGATGGGGGTTCAAATGGAATAGGTGGGTGGCCACCAATATCCACCTGGATCATTAAGCCCCCAAAATGGCTCCGAGAGTGGAGGACCCGAAAACCTGCTAAAAATAGTAAGTTGTGCTGAATGTGAAAAGCTGCAAGAATTGATGGTGCTGGTCCAAATGGAATAGGTGGGTGGCTACTGATATCCACCTAGATCAGGGGGTGGGGTGAATCAATTTAATGCAGTCATGGTGTTTTAAAACTTTTCTTTAAACTTATTAACACCTTCATTTCATGATCAACTTATTATATAATGAAACATCAATATCAATATGTGAGCAGCGAGTATTAAGCAGATTAAATATAGAACATCAACACATAATCATCATGCATATGGACAACAAGTATAAGTGGAAATCCATAAGGGAGAAAACCACAAATTATTATTTCTGTGATGCAAAGGCAAGCTCCAACTCCCTCTCACCACTGATTTTCTGTAGGCTCCAACCTACAGGAGGCTACTACCTCAATTCTGCAATCTTGCAAGGAAGCTCCAACTCCCATCTATTTTCTGCAGGCTACAACCTACAGGAGGTTCCTACCTCAGCCAGCTACAACTGGACATCTATCAAGCTACAACTTGATATGGAAGCACCAACTTCCTCACTGTACAATAAAATCATATTCTGATTTACCTGGATATCAGCTCTGTTTTTCTCCTTCTTTACTGTTGTCCTTCCAGCCTTCAAATTTGCTTTATATCATCTCTGGATCTTCACAACTCCTCTCTCTGCTCCTTCTTCTTCTTACATCCTCTCACCTTTTCTATGCATACTGATATTACATGTTTTATACAGATAGCTTTATGATTGTTTGCATTCTACAGGGAATATGAAGTGAACATGCATGACTCTTTGCCTTCCACCATCTCATTTTCTCGTTCATTATTTCAGGAGGTTACAACACTGTCTACTCATTTAAAAATTAAATTGGAGTTTTTCTTTGCCAACAGAGACTTTCCTTTGCATCACATACAATAAAAATAATTAAATCATTTACATTTACAGATACAATAATATTTCAATTCAGCCCTTTCAGTTCTTGGCTCGCTGTCCATTTTTCCTTTATGCTGCTATCACTGTCTTTTCAGTTTCTGCAGTTTCATCATATCAGTTCTTCCCAAGTGCATTTTTCCTTACTCGACCTAGCTGGCACATTTTCAACAGTGCCACAAAATCTCTTTTTTCCCGACTCTACCTCTTCTGCCTGTGCCCACAACATTCAAACTTTTCTTCAAAAACCGTCGTTATCGCATCAACCATTGTTTTGCATAAGTGTCAGGTCTTATTTCATGTTTTCAGCTCTTTCCTTTGTAACCCGAGTCGACCTCCACTTCCATGGTTTTCTTCATAAAAAACTTAGCCTCGGACTTAACTTTGGTTAAAGGGTCCCACAACGCAGTGACCAATCATAGTGCATCGCATTTCGCTTGCCCGTAGGTTTTAACGTTTTATGTTCTAATGCTCTTTTGTTCTCCGATGCAATTTAACAACGGGAAATCCCATGCTCTTGGACTTGAAATGCTTTAGGTTTCAGCTTTGATCTTCATCGTTTCTGCACTCTTTATTGCACTTTGGTGATTCCATCTATCCCATGTGCCTTCATCCATCTGATCTCCTGATATGCCATATGTGAAGGGTCCCACCAGGCTTTATCGCTCCTTTGCATCGCAACTCACATGACTTCTAAGATTGTGCGATATCTCTCCTACCCCGATTGCGATATGCGATCGCATCCATCGCATCACATCCATCACATCACATCACGTCCATCGCATCAAATCTTTGCATCGCCACTTCACGGTATGCGATGAGCTTCACATCGTCGATGTGCCATATTTCACTGTGCCACCACGTGACCCTTCGCATCGCATCGCTTATTAAAACAATTACCTTGTGACTTGCGATTTTGATCTCCGCTGATGTGATCATCACTGTTGATCTACCCAGATCTACGGTCCTTGATGCTGCTGGCACTTCTGATTAATACCCAAACGCTAGTATAATATCATATCCGCTTATGATTCTCAACTCTATGGTTTAAACCCCAAATAAACCATATAAATATTTATGGGCCCACAACTTTATTTCAACATACCTTTTACACCGTCGATCTAATCGCTCATATATTCGACGACTATCGCATAACAAAGATACATGACCTTTAATTTTTCAATCTCACGTGAAATAGCCAGTTTTATGTTGCTACGTGTCAACTCCTTAACTCTATCGCGTTCATTTAAACTTTTACCACTTACCACTCTAAAGCTGAGTGAAAACCCATTTGTTGGTTTTTGAAACCGTCTTCATTATTCCATCTCTGCTATTGATTCATGGTTCCATACTCCGTTGACCAAGGTTTCTCTCGCTTATCCTTTCCAAGCTTCTGGTTCTGTTATAACTCCACACAAATACAATTCATCTACTGTGCCATTCCACTTCCTATAGTCTAGTGTACCATGAATTATAGGTTCTTATTTGGACAAGTTCATTCAGGTTCACCACTTATCTCGCGATGAATCTTATCCATTCATTTCTTTCCTTTGTTGTTGCAATCTAATCGTGATCGTCCGTTCACCTCACTTGGAATTCGTCTGCCTTAGTCTATTTTCCATTTTTTTACGCTATCCCGCTCTGTGACATCGGTCCCTCCATGCTACTCCTCCAGAGCTTATTCTTTATTTTAAGTGCGTTGATCTCTCTTGAGCTTGTTTTGCTGCCTTTGCTCTTTTCTGTTGCATTTGTTGCCTTTGGTGCCTTCTTAGCTACATTCGTTGCCTCTTCTATATTTGTTGCCTCTCTACATTCATTGTTTCTCTGCTTTTGCTATTCCTCTGCCTCTCTTTTATGATTTCTTACTACATTATTGCCTGATCTGCTCCTTTGCCTTATTTTTGGTTCTTCTTTCATCCTTTGCCTTAGTGATAGTTCAGGTGTTGCTCCTTTGTGCTCCTTTTCCATCAATGAAAATATTTCCAATAGTTCTGTCAAGGATCACCGATCCTTTGGGTTTTGTGGATTTAATTGAGGGGTTTTGATCTATCTTTTTCTTCCTATTCATAAAACAATAACACCTATCCTACTAACCTCTGCACAATTGCTGAGATGCGGGCTAGAGAGAAAGCGTTTTTGTTGCTGGTACGCAGGTTCTTACCTCTCATTTTCAATACCCAAGTCTTCCACAGCAAGAGGAAAAAGAAATAAAGGACGTCACTCTTAAAAATTCTCCCCGGAAATGGTGCCAAAATGTTGGGTCATAAAGGTGATTGTTTACAGGTAACCTTAATGCTTCTCATTAATTATCAACCCAGGGAAAGTCTTGTTATTTCAAGAGTGTAAGAAAATTATATGCAAGTGACATCGGAGGTTAACTACTTGAAATCGTCATAAGGGAGATTTTCTAATTCCTGAAGTTCAATCAAACCAACCTGGAGGTGAATTATGAAATGTTTCAGACTATTCAAAGGAGCTAGCCCTATCTAAGCTTGTGTAGAAATAACTACTTAAGGCTGAAAAGAATAAATTGCAATTAAACATCACGCTTTGATGAATTGAATAGCTACCTTAATGAAGTGAACAACAATTCTAATAAATTGAACAACAATCAATTATTCTAAATTTTGCAATGGAATTCACTTTTAATCAACTAATAACATCCTTCCGAATTAAACCTCAACCAAACGCTCATAGTTGTGATGAAAAGATCCAAACATTAACTATATGCAGAATTGAGCAGAAATTGTGCTGAAACTAGTCTAACAATTGTAAAAGCATTGATTCCAGCTAAGAGGACATGAATGGTAAACTAGTCTAGTGAAGAGGAAGATATAACATCACACACTTTCAATTAACCAATTAAACGATATATTATGAAATGCAATAGATAATTGGAAATGCAAATTTTGTAAATAAACGTATTGCACAGAAGTAGCAGGAGAACCCCCAAGGATGGGCCCAAAGCCACTATAAGCCTACTGCTAAGGAATACTCAGAGGTTGTTTATTCCAAAAATGTCAAATTATTCATTAATCCATTGAGAAATACATTAGTACAAAAATTGACGATTTTGTCCGAATACGTTTATTATAGGAAGATTATTTACAATCACCCCTTATCTTGTTCATCTTCAGCCTTTTATAGCTTAAATATGAATTCAAAAGTAGTAACGGATCCTTCTCATTATGAGAACCTGCTACTTCATGGCTATCGACTGAGCACTCTAGGAATGGGCGTGCCACTACATATTCCGTCGATTCATAGGAGCCAATATGATTCCGTTCGCCTTCCTTGTCTGTTGTCTTTTGGTCGTCCGGTCAGCAGTTTGGATGTTTCTCTTCCCTATTAATAAAGATAGTGACAAATAATTTTTTACGTTATTAAACACTCCTTTTGTCATTAGTCCACTCTACCCTACTTTTGCATTATTTTCCTTTACTTTATTGCTAAGATGAAGGGAAAATATATAAAAGTACATGACAAATTGTGGTAAGGATGGGGGTGAAACGTACCTTCTTCTTGGCCCAACACCTACCAACCTGATTGTCAGGATAAACTGCAACAATAAATGTCTATGGTTGGGGTGGCCACATGCCAACCCAAACCCCACAGCTAACACAACGGTTAGCGGAACCCGCGACATTAACTGTGGTGATAAGGTTGAACTCCGGTTTAAATGTTGAGGTTAGCGAAGACCACACAAAGATAATGTTTTAGAACCTCATATGACAACCTATGTGGATATTCTGGTGGAATTTCGAGTTGTAGGTTAGCTGATCGCAGAGTTTTATGTTAACATATGAACACCAATGTGGGGACCGCTGGCAGGTTGGGACCGACGGCGGCCCCCAACTCCCATACTCCATTACATTAAACCATAAATACATCCCACGACTATAGAGGTTAAGATTCAACGTGTGGCTTAGGTGATTAGATGTGCGTGTGCTCTGCCAGAGGTCCAGGGTTCAATTCTTGCGGACCCTTAATAATTTTATCACTCCATTACAGGGACATGTGGTAGCCTCAGGGCTGGCCATGTGGCACCCTATGATTGGCCCTCCAAAAATGTGCCAAACTCATTCAACAAATAATGAATCAACAATTGTCACACCTTGATTGGTTCTATGGAAAGGAATATTCCTCATAATATTCCCTTTTGTTGACTGTGCATCCACCCATTTGCTGATTGTGCATCCAGTCAACCCTAGTCAAACTGTTGCAAAATTTTACCTGTTTTGAAATTCGATCAGAATGCAATATCTCCCTCATACGACATCGTTATTTTGAACCGTTCACGGTGCCAAAATCAAGAAGATGAGATCTACGCAACCATCCTAGTTTCAACCTAATCCTGTAACTTTGAATTTTGAGAAAAAAATTTGAACTCCTGATCACAGTCCTTGCAACTCTCCTTTATCACTTTAAAATTCTCTAATAGATCATAATAAAAAAGCTCAAGTAGTTAGAGAAAAATCCTAAAGAAACACACCCAAAACCTAAAACAAAAACTATAAGAAAGCATGCATAAAAGAAAGGATCCAAATATTAGGATATACCCACATGCAATCATATAATAAATAGGGCTAGAGGACAATGATGACAAAGTAATACCTTCCCTTCAATGTCACTATTGTGAAACAAACCCGAGCGGGTTCAAAAACCTTACACAAAACTACACTCGCACCTATTTGAAGTGGGTTTGAGAGTGTTTTGATTGAGAAGAGGACTAAGAAAACTATACCTAAAATTGGTCTAATATTGGGCTCAAAATAGTACAAGAAAACCTAAGAAAAATTAGAGAAAACCCCTACAAATCCCCATTTTGAGTGCTTCAATGTTATTTTTTTGAGAAAAAAAAGAGGTTCAATTCTATATCATACACCAAATAGAGCATTGAAGAGACCAACAACACTTCGTCAATATTGCAAAGGATAGTTGAATGGTTTTATACCTTGTTCAGAAGGAATTTTTAGCACGTCTTTTATGAAAATATTCTCCTAACGCCCCTTATGATTACTTATAAGTAAGAAAAGTAAACAAAATCAATTAAATGAGAAAACCTCAACTACAAAAAGATGCATTGGTACTTCCCAATGAAGTCACTAGTTATTTTTAATAGAATTTTCTTAACACTTACTAGGTACTCTTAACTCATAAGTCTGCCTAATACCTATGACCTGCACATAGAAAATAGAAAACCACCAATTTTATATCCTTGTTATGTTAGTAATAGTAGCATGAATACCCATAAATAAGAATAAACAATATAAATGAAAATCATGTTGCTTGGGCCAAGGGGGTGGGTGGAGGGAAAAGTAAGATGTTTTCATTATATCATAAAAATTACAATGTTACTCCCTTTTCACAGTCAGTGGTCCTAGATCCTCCTCTCACCATAGCTCACTGCCATAATCATGGTGCTTTGTAGCTTTGTAGAAATTATGTTGTATATTTGAAATTTATCATGAAGTTTTAACCAAAATCACAAGACACAAACCTACTCTACTATTCTGTAGACATTATTTCACAATTTAGAACAAAAAATTCAGACATGCACGAAGAAATAACGCACATGCAACGAGTATTTTTATTTGGGGAAATAAATTTTCGAATAACTCCAATGCCTCTTGCATTAATCTGATGAAATAGAGATGTAATACAATTGCTTTGCTCAAATGAGATCACCAAACAAGTGCACAACCTATCTCTCTGCTCGCTGAAGCCCTCTAACCCAAAATTAGTCGATTTATGTCTTGGCTTGAGCTCCTATTTCCTTTCATTTTTCTTGAGGAATTTGCCCCTATCTTTTAGCATCTTTTCCTCATATTGATTACACAATTTCTTTAGGCTAAACATCTGACTACATGCAAAACTTGTACACTCAGAACTAGTCTACAATTGATGTTACACTACCTTGTAATCTCAATATCAACTGGGTAACTCAAATTCTCTGCATGCACTAGATATTTTGGGTTGATTGATTAATTAATTGGATGATCACTTTGTTTGATTGAAGTCCCACTACACAACCTAGTCCTCCACCAGTTCTTCCAATAATTGGAACTAGTTTAACTAAAAACAACCTTAGATAACTGACTTTTGTTGCTACAAATTAGCAATCACACATACTAAACTAAAATCTAACTCCTCCAAGTCAAATTTACTAAGTGAAATGGGTGACACAAGCCATGTCACACAATTTAACATCATCCACATTGTATTCTGATGTGGTTCAAATTTTATTAATTTAATCAAGGAAAAATCAAATTGGTAATTTTTTGCTGCATTTTTCAACACTCTCTCTCATCATGAAAGGGATTATCAACCACCCCTATCCTACACCTATGGAACTCGAACTTCCATCCTAATAAGGAACTTGTTAAAAAAATTTCATCTTGTTCCTCTATCAGAATGTACTGCAGCAACATGATTTTCCTCTACACATAATCCCATATATGGTTATACTCGATATCTATATGCTTGGATCGATCATGAAAAATGGGATATTCAAAGATCTTGATGCAACTCTGAGTATCATAGTATATCACAGTTGGATCCATCATCTAACCAAACAATCCAACAAGTATATTTCTCATATAGATAGCCTCACAAGATGCTTGATTAGAAACCATGTATTCTATTTTTTTTTAGATGAGTGCCACATATCTTTGCTTCCTGCTATACTAAGAAACCGTTGTGGACCCAACACTGAAAATTCCCCCTAATGTACTCTTCCATTCTGATGGACTCCATGCCCAATCTACATCTGTGAAACCAGACAACTTCAGTCCCTCTGTCCATATGTATCATAGTCCAAACTGGGTAGTGCCTCTGAGGTATCATAGAACATGCTTAGTTTCCCTCCAAAATAATTTGGACGATTGAACCATAACTTGGCTCAACTTATTGACTACATAGGACATATATGGTTGTGTGTTCATAAGATACATGAGTGAACCCACCAACTTCTCGTAGATAGTAGCATCTAGTTCCTCCCCTAAAGTGGCATCCTTTTTCCTCCAGTTGGTCACTATATGAGTGTCCATGGGTTTTCATTTGTCCATGTGGAACTTCCAAAATATCTCATTGGCATACTTTCCCTGAGAGTCAAATAGTTCCTCATCTCCATGCCATACTTACAATTCGATGAAGTAGTGCATGAGACACATGTCCTTCATTTCACTCTCTTGCAAGGTCCTCCTTGTAAGATCTGATCAATTATTCATCTCTATTTAAAATGAAGTCATCAACATATAAGACAATAATCAACAATTTACCTTCTACCAAAATATGATATAGGTTTGCATTCGCTTCACTTTTGGTGAAACCGGTGAGATAGCTATAGATCCTGGTGTACCAAGCACATGGTGCTTGCTTGAGACCATGCAATGCTCACTTGATTCTGCACACGAGACTCCCGATCAAAATTCCCAAATCCTTATGGTTGCTCAATATGCACCTCCTCCTAAATAAATCCATTGATCAATTTTGTTTTCACATCCATCTGGTGTATTTTCCAACCCATCTTTGCATCGAGAGCAAGAATTGATGTGATAGATGAATACCTTGCTAAAGGAGAAAAGGTTTCCTTATAATCAATCCCTTCAACCTGCCAGCACCCCTTGGCCACAAATCAGGCTTTGTACTTTTCTATGCTTCCATTTATTGCATGCTTTACCTTGAAGTTCCATAGTGAACCTACAACTGATTTATCTACTCGTATTGGGACCACTTCCCAAACATTGTTTCTTATAATGGATTCGTATTCATCAAAAATTGCATCAAATCATACATGATTCTCTATCAGTTCATTAAAATATTATGGATCATTCTCTACCAACTTAGTCATTAGAGCCATGTAGCTAGCATACTAATATGGTGACCTTCTCTACCTATGTTGATTTGAAGAAGCACCCACATTATCCCTCACATCCTAAATAATTTTCTCAGCTTCCTTCATCCTTTTCCTACCTTCTCTGTATGGTTCTGCTTGAGAGGTGGTCTCCACCCTCTCCTTCTCAATTTGTGCTTGCTCCAAAAATTCTTAAATTTCCCACTTTGGAGATAAAATATTCTCTATTGGTGGGATCTAAATCTCCCTCTCAAGAGAGCACCACATCGCCTTCTCTTCATCAAATTTTACATTCCTTCGCACCACTGTCATTATGAGGGATGTAAAGTACACATGGTAGTTGTGGAGAGCTTCTGTGTAACCCAAAAATATCCCAAACTTTGATTTTGGCTCTAGCTTCTTCTTGGAATATTTGGAGACATGGCAGTAGACAGAGGCTCCAAAAATCCTAAAGTGTGACACATCCAGCTTCTTCCCTGAGAAATCCTTCTCTGGTGTAATCATGCCCAAAATCCGATGAGGAATTAGGTTATGTGAATATATTGTTGTGTTTCATGCTTCGGACCATAAGTGAAAAGGTAGTCCTTGGTCATGAAACATCTCCCTTACTGCTCCCACAATGCTATTGTTCTTCCTCTCAGCCACCCCATTCTGTTGTGGGTTGTGGGGTGCTATCAAATTTTGTGACATTCCTTCTTTTGCGCAAAAAAATTAAACTCATTCAATGTGTACTCACCTCCATTATTTCTCCTAAGAGCCTTCACCTTATTTCTTGTTTCTTTCACCACCAATGCTTTGAATTCTACGAAATTGGAGAAATTATCCTCATTCTTCTTCATGAAGAAGATCCAAATCTTTCGTGAGAAGTCATAAATGAAAATGAAAAAATATTTATGGCTGGCATTGGAGGTTTTCAAGATATTTCTACCAATATCAGAGTGGATCCTTTTTAGGACTGCATGCGCCTTATTTTCCCGATCATGGAAAGTAGATTTTGTGTATGTCCTCAAATTACATCCTTTGCATACATCATGTTGCTAAAGTTCTCCTTTGGGGATGCTTGTGGTTATCTACTGCATTATCTTCAAAGTGCCATGATTCAAATGGATAATTATTTTATCCCAAAGTTCATTTACATCGCAACTCTGCACCTTCTCTGCATTTGTGCACAATGCATCACAATCCTCCACATATAGCTTGTATACGTTCTTCACCCGAAACTGGATCTGATTCACCTGTCCTGTGGCTATGTGTCTCATGAATTCGTTTCCTTTTCTCAAGATCACATTATATCCACGATCTTCCAAAACTGCAATAGAGATGAGTTTTTTCTTAAGGCTTGGCACGAACATGACATCCTTGAGCCTGAGGGAGGAGCTCGAATCCCTCTTAAATGTGACTATACCAACCCCGGTCATGTTATACCTTCCATCATCCCCCATCTCAATGTGCATCTACAAGTATTTATCCTCTAGGCCACTCAAAAAAAAATATTCTTCGTCATGTGGAACAAGGCACCTGAGTCCAAGTACCACACACTCCCCATCAATGTGTTGGTCATGCAAACAATGAAGGTAATTTCAAGCTCAAATTTTGATTCCAAATATTCACCTACTACTCCTCATAAGGTCTTATTAATTGCCTTCTTTTGTGGAAACTTTGTGGCATAGTGCCTAAATTCATGACAGTGGAAGCGTTTTCTTTTAAAAAAAATATGTATTCTTACCCCCCTTGACTATATTATGGTATGGATTGGGATTTCTTCCCTTTTCCCTTCTTTTCCTTTCCAACCAATGTAAATTTTTCTTCATCATCACCCTTGGATGAAGTCCTATCTCTGGTATTCCACCTTATTTCATTCTACACCAAATCATACCATAGGCACTCCCAATTCATTTGTTTCTCCCTCCCATTCATCGGTTCTTGATAGTTATGCCATCCCTTGGGAAGGCCCATAAGGGTTAGGCTTACCAATTAATATTCAGGGACATTGACACTATCCATGCCAAGTAAATCATGACACTATGTGAACCTGCTCAGATACTGCAGAACTGTGTCATTCTTCTGCATCTTGATACTTCGAATTTAAGCTGTGAGTTCTAGCTTCTTGTGGTTACTATAATTCTCGAACAATTTTGAAAGTGTTTTCCACATCGCGAACAAAGTTTCCTTTCCATGTAGATTTCAGAAAACTTGATCCCGTAATCCCTCCAATATGATTATGCTCGCTTTGATTACATATTTATTCGACTGAGCAAGGTTCTAGGCATCAGATGCTTGTGGTTTTGCAATATCTGACTTGGTTTATTTTAGTGATCCATTATCATTCAATACCACCTCCATCTGATCCTTCCATGCAACAAAATTAGAGTTGCCTTCGAAGGCGTACTCTAGCCTTAGTCCATTGAAATTCATCTTCTCAGTTATGAAGAAAACCTACAACATTAATCTCAAAATTAGAACCTATAAGAAACAACTTCAAAATTTTGCTATAAAGTGATCATGCACTGATACCATGTAGAAATTATGTTGTCTGTTTGCAATTCCTCAAGAATTTTTAACCAAAATCACAAGACACAAACCTTCTCTACTATTCTCCGGACAATATTTCACAATTTAGAACAAAAATTTCAAACATGCATGAAGAAATAACACGCATGAAACAAGTATATTTATTCGGGGAAGCAATCAGCTAAAATTCCCAATTCCTCTTATATTAATCATATGAAATACAGATGTAATACAATTTCTTTGCTCAACTGAGCTCACCCGGAAAGTGCATAACCTATCTCTTTGCTCACTGAAGGCCTCTGACCCAAACTTAGTCAATTTTTGCCTTGGCTTGAGATCATATTTCCTTTTGTTTTTCCTTGAGGAATTAGCCCCTATTTTTTAGGAATTTTTCCTCCAATTGATTTTGTAATTCCTTTAGGCTAAAAATATGACTGTGAATAGAGGAAATTTCAGCCTAAAAGTGGCCTCTTAGGGAAAAATCATAAAGTAATAGGAAAATAATAAAATAAGTGTTATGAATTTTGGAGGGAAAAGAAAAAAACTATTTTTTTGTATTGTATTTTTAGCTTATCTCCTCATAGGTTTACTAAAATTTCAAGTGTAGACACTCTTTGGATGCATAATTAAATTTTTCATCCAACAAGTACCCATTGTGCATAATTTTGAGAAAACTCACATTGATAAAAATTGAAGATACATTAAAAAAATATTTTCAACATGTTTTTTTAATGCATCTTCAATTGTTTTCAATGTGGGTGTTCTCAAAAGTATGCATAATGGGTACTCATTGGATCCATAATTTAATTACACACCTAATGAGTGTCTACACTTGAAATTTCAGTAAACCTATAAGTAGAAAAGAAAAAAATACAATTAAAAAAAGTAGTTTTCTTTATTTTCCCTCCAAAATATTTACATGTACCTCTTTTTAAATTTAAAGGATTTTGATTGTTTTATGTATTATATACGTGAGAATTTCATGGGAACTTTTAGGCTAAAATTTCCTCTAATGATGCAACACATGTACACTCAGAACTAGTCTACAATTGATGTTACAATGCCTTGGAATCTCCATCTCAACTAAGTAACTCGAATTCTTTGCATGCACTATCTATTGTGGGTTGATTGATCAGTTAATTGGATTATCATTGATTTTTATTGAAGTCCCAATGCACAACTCAACGCTCCACTAATTCTTCCAACAATTGGAACTAGTTTAACTAAAAATAACCTTAGATAATTGAATTTGACTGCTACAAATTAGCAAACACACATGCTAAACTGAACTCTAACTCCTCCAACTCGAATTTACTGAGCAAACTGGGTGACAGAAGCCATGTCACTCAAGTTAACATCATCCAAGTTTCCTGCTAATGTGGAAATTTGAATTTTATCAATTTAATCAAGGAAAAAACAAATTGAGAATTTATTGTTGCATTTTTCAACAAGCTTATCACAAGGATAAATTAGGTTCTCAATCCTACATCACTTTTTTACATTCACTTTCCTCCCCATGTTCCATGGAGAGTATTTCTTATATAGAAGGCTTTGTACGAGTGATCATATGTATCTAGACACTTTATTGACCATGTTTGATATGTTTCTTTTATCCTTATCTCTAGAACCTATCATTTTTTTTTCTTTTAGATCCTTCTCCATTCCCTCTTATATCTCTAGCAGCTTCAACTCTCTTTTGATGTGAAATTGGATCATTCCAACTTTCCTTGGAAAGCCAATAATAATGTTGCAACTCTCCCTGGTATGATATAAAGGAATTAAAGAGGAAAAAATGTGTTTTCAGTATGGTTTACATGGGGTTTCTTCTTTATTCTAGCCTCCATTTTGAAGTGTTTCCCTAGTAGACCCAAGGGGGCATCACTTTGAGCTATTATAGACCCTGATGGTGACATTTTGGGCTATAATAGTGTGATGTGCATATCATGCTTATTTTGATGAGCCAAGGACTATTATGGGGCTATCATTCCCATGTACACATACATTAGAGGAATTTTGAGGTCTAAAATGGGCCTCTTAAGGAAAATAATAAAATAATAGTTAAAACAATAAAACAAGAATTATGAAGTTTTAAAGGAAAAGAAAGATTATTTTTTAATTTCATTTTCAGCTTATCCATTATAGGTTATTTAAATGTCAAGTGTAGGCACCAATTAGATGTGAAATGTAATGTACACTGCCCCTCACATATATCCTAGTAACCATCCAACTAGGGTAAACATGAGATGAGGGAAGTTAAGAGTATAATCAACCTCCTTATGAGTCTTTAATAAGTTAACCATGCGAAAAGCCATGTATCAGCATCCTCGGGGACCCAATGCATGTGACCCCCAAAGGCTAGCTTCAATCACTGAACATGACGTGTCCTTGGGGTCCCATCTAATTTTTCTTGAAAAGAAAACCCTGTGTTCTCCCTGATATGTGTGTGTGTGTCTGAGGCCAGGATGTCCCAGTATCACTGCCATGTATCTAGGTCTGAATTTCCAAAGACCCGTGCTTCTGCCTGAGTCTCAAACTGACCTTCCTAGCACCTTTTCAATTTTTTCTCATTTCACTGACCCTGTCATCAGTATCACTGTATATTAATCATAAAAGAGAATGCAGCGGTTTTTAAAAAGAGTGTTTTGTGTCCGTTGCTCTGAATTAGATTTTCTCATTTACTGTGAATCTCTGGGCCACTTTCCATGTCACCATTTCATAAAATCTTATATTATGTGTGTGTTCCTCGTAAAATCTGGCCATGGGCAAGTTGAACAGACACATGGATCATCTGGCTGCTCACTTAATTCACCTCAGTTGCTGTAATGCTGCTGTCAAGCGGTCAACCGAAGTGTCCCACTGCGATTTAACCTCTGTTTTTCACCACGTGAAGATTTGCGTGGCCGTAAGCTTCTTCTAAATCACTATATAAGAGTCACTCCGGAAAGGGGCTCCATAAGCCGAATCCGTCCACTCACGCCCCATAGATTTAATCTTCACACGCAACATGATGCTAGATTTTTTTTCAGATGGTGGTTCACTGTCTTGTACTGGCTCAGTAATAGTAAATTCGGTGAAATTTCTCTGTTGATAAGACAGTTTCCACGCACATAGCAGAGTTGTTTAAATGGCTTTTCTGGATGAAAGCCTGACTGTACCGCATTGTTTCTAAGAAAATAGACCCATTTTAAACATATGAGAAGACTATGTTCAGCATAATTGTAATTATATTGCTTCCCGAGATCAGAGGCCTCGCACGCGTGCTGTTTCAAAGGACCAGACAGTTTCATGCTCCATTTTATTATATGTTCATTATATATTATCCGTGTATATATTACATTTCTTATATAATAGTCGCTTTGTTTCATTGTATCTTTTCATATCATAACGCTGTTGAATTTATCAAGATATTTATCCCGCATTATATATGTTTCGGCATTTTTGTTATTATGCAATATCAATGACATGGAAACCTAATCTCTATCCTTCTCATTGTATATTTTTTCTTAGTTTTTAATTCATATTTGTTAATACTTAGCCGCGCTTAAATATCATTACATTAAATAATTAGATATTAAACTGTCATGTTCACTATTACACTGTGTGCCAGAAAGAGTTATAATTAAATGGTGAGATCAGTGTATATGAAAGTAGTTTGATATTATTTATTTTTCTCTGTGTTAGATATTGTAACTGTCATGTCATTATTGTTGATTTTCAAAGTCATAGTGAGAATTAATGGTGGAGGGATTAAGAGTGTGAAATGATATTATTTTCTGTTTTTCCCCATGATATTAAATCTTCATATGTCACGTCGTCATCCGGTGTCATATTAGGATCATCGGTGAGGATTTAAAGTATGAGGTGTATTTGATATTAGTTTATTTTTCTCTAAATGATACTGCTATTACCGTGTTGCTTAGTGGATTGTTCCGGTGCCTTTGCACAGACCACTTGTGAGGGCTTGAATAAGAGTTATTTAATCTGATTTTATTTTATTTTTATGCCCAACTTTAATTTCTTTAGTGCTTTGTGTTTATGGTAAGCAAATGTATTTTTGCTGACCGAATAGTTTCATCGTTTGTTTCAACGAATAGTGTACTTTCATTTTCTTTGAAATTAATTTGTCATATTTATATGTTTAAAATCCTTAGTCAGAAATAAAATCATTATAAAATAGAATACTCTGCTTCCTTGAATATTCATAACCATGTTTGTTCTTAGAATTTCCATCTCAGATTAGGAAACCAACAATATAAACAAAAACTAAAACCACAAAAAGTAAGAGATAGGGTTGTCTGTATATAGTGCGCCACATTTTGTCAAAGTTTTAATGGAATCCCTGAGATTGGAAAAATTAATGCCATGATTATATTAATTAATGACCAAACATTTTAAGGCTGCGTGCGGGGAAGTGTAACTATATAGCTAATTTCTTAAATATATATATATATATATATATATATATATATATATATAAAGAAGGAAAAATTATTACTCTTTTATGTATGCCTCTCTTTATAACTTCCATGTGATCCGGAGACCCTAAAGAGAGTTATTGGTTGTGTAATTTCTGCAGTTCTTCGCACCCAGGCGGTGACCTGAAGACCAAAGAGAACACATAGTCTAACTAAAAAAATATAAAAATATATGCATAGAGCAAGCAGATTCTAGGGGAACAGAAGGAGAGCCAAGAGTTCATCTTTGCAACTCCATCTTTCAAGGCAGAAGGGAAAAGATTCCAACACACCATTCACCTCAGCTCTTAAGATTTTGGGTCCATGATGCCTGAATGAGAGTGGATCTTCCACAGCCAGCCCAATAAAATCTGATTAGAAGAGACTCCCTCCATCCTCCCCTTTGAGAAGAATCCAGAGACCCCGAGACCAGAAACCATCGCGGCAAGAGGGAAATAATAGATGGATTTGGAGTGGTAGGCAGAGGTAGGAGAGAGGAAACAATGGATAACAATGGAGGTGAATGCACACAGTTAATAGGAAGGATAACCTGTTTGATTCTGCTGACATGTCTCATAAATTATATGAAAACATCTTACCTCACTTCCCAATTGGTGAGACGTGTGTGACATCTCAAACATTGCTGAGTTTGGAAGCCGGTGTCGAACCGATGACTATATGGAAGACTTCAAAAATCAAACCGTTTCTTTCACATTTAGTGTTTTCACTTGAAATGCAGAGCCTGGTGATTAGTCGTCCAATATGATATAGATTCTGAACAGATATGAAACAAACATTTTAACAAGATTGACTATTGTGATGTCAACCAATCACAAGGATGAGGTATTCAAAATGGTGCAGAAATAAGGATGAAAATTTTAGAAGATTTATCAAAGATTTCAACAACGAAAAGTAGGTACAGATGACAACCCAGATGAGAAACCGAAAGTTTCTATTAAAAGCCATTAGAGACAGTTGATAGCTTTCAACATGATGGGGAATATATTTTCAACTTCACTTAATATACAATGGGTAATCCAGGCCCACCGTAAAATTCAAAATGGAAAAGGCTCATTTCTGACAAGAAACAAATTTAACCCGACCGCAGGTGCGTATCAGCAAGAGTTCTCGATGAATTCAAAACTGACATTCAGGGTTTTAGCAATAACCAGATGTCTAAAATTCAAACAAGCAAGTAAATCAGTGCTCAGCCATCTTTTGTCCGAAATGAAGAAACATAAAGTCGGTATGGAAACGTCCTCGACGTAAAAGTAGAAACATGTACTCTTCGTAATCATGTCACCAGATTGTCCTTCACCTCTGGACTAAGTCATTTTTCAAGAAGACCCAAATTCGAGAATCACTGCTTTGAGCTGCATATCTTGCGGTGATAACAAACCTCCGAAGTGAAAATCTATGAATCTTCAAAGCCTACAAATTCTGGAATCCTTGGCAACAACCTTGCCCCAACCCCTCAAAATCCATCATTATGGGTACAGTGGCGCAAAACTTTATGGAGATTTAAGCCTAATTTGACAATACGACCTTCACCAAAATCACGTCCAACACAATTTCCAAAACCACCTCCGCCAACTTTTCATTTCACTTCAGACAATGAGACAACCTTCCTTCAATAAAATCGAAATCCGTACCACTTTCTGTTCAACAAAGGCACCAGGTTCCTCAGTCGTACGGCTTCAAAGTCCAGGTCATAGCAAGGTCCCGGTGCCTGCGCGCGGGAGAGACGAATGCCTTCTATCCAAAGATTGTTCTCAATGATAAAATAACCCGTGTCCCGTGAGTTTAGAAAACTTCTGAGCAGATGTCAGAAGAAAGGATACCTCCTCGAGAGGACTCTAAACCACAATGTAGCTCGAGGAAACACTCCCCAAAACTCCAATATTCTAAAAAGAGAATAAAGGTTAACACTCACAAACCTCCCATAGTTGAGCAAACCCGCATCTTCATCCACACCTTTCCTCGAAAGATTGCGCAAATGATAAAGTGTAAAAACAAATCTTGTTGCTGAATCACATGGATTGAGAATGAAAGAATGTTTGTATCGTATTCTCACAGTGTCATTCAGGATTCCCATTCTAGCAAAAGAAGAAGGAGTTTGAGTTCAAAGATCACAGAAGAAATGGAAGTGCAGACACAAGAAGAATCAATTCGTAGAAAAATTGCAGACACGTATGGGAAAAATTACCATGTGAAAATATGTGGAATCCAGCAAAGTCCACTGTCAAGACACAGCAAATGGGAGAGAAACAAACAAATTGATTGAATTAGGGGTCGCTATCAACATTATGAGTAGGACTATGTATACCGCCTAAAACATCCTAATCTTCTTTTACACCTACTTTACCCAACTTTTAAGAATGCATTAATTATCAAACCAGAGCGGTGTATTAGAAGATATTCGCCTCTTTGATTCTTGGAATATCCAAGATTTTGGTAGATTTTGGAATTCAAGAGTATCTAGGAGCAGAAATCACTATCTTAGGAAGACCTTGGCTGTCACAATGATGTTTTCATTAGTTGTAGATCTAGGGATATGTATTTATAATGGTAATTTGACAAAGAAATTCAAGAATTCTCCAAAGAAGCAACGTGTACAAGAGAAAGGCTGAATAATGATGATGAGACACTATACAATCATTTTTTACGATTTCGACCAAGAGAGAATAAATTCTAACACATTTATTGAAAAATTTTAAAGCACTTAATATGACCCCACAATTTCCATGGAATCGAGAATATTTATCATCAAACATAATGTCTTTACTCTATGAAGAGTTCTTAGTTCCTACCATTGAGATTTTTCCTAAAAACATTAAATATCACAATGTGTTTGGAAAATGGCCCACTGTGGAGGAACTGCTAACCAAAATCTTGCAAAAACATTCCCATCGCATTTGCATGCGAGTATCGATATGAAAGGTATTGATCCACACAGAATTCAATTGTATCTATATTGAGGAAAACAATAGACCAATCAAACAACCTCAAGAGAAGAGCTAAATCCAAATCTAGAGACAGTGAAAGAAGAGCTCCAAACTTATCAGAATGTAATCTTCTAGTCAATCAATTTATAGCCTATTTAAGCCTGCATATAGTACCCAAAAGAATTAAAGGGAGAAATCGTATTTATCACAGCACTGAATGTGCGAAATTCTGAAGGATCACTTTGCCCATTTGCCCCGATCGACCATTAGATACATTAGCAAAAAGTACCTTTCATTTGACAAGGTGCAAGGGTTATAGTCCAAACTGCTGTGCAGCACCCTAAGACTGAAGATAAGGACACCATTACTACCGTCTGCTGTAGACTTTTGCCTATCGTAAAAGCTCTTTAAGCGTGTTTGGACCCGCAACATTCCAAAGAGCAAGATTTAGGAATTTTTTTCAATCTAATCACAGATTGTGTAGAGGTTTATATGGATTACTGCAGCGCTTATAATTCATTCGTATGTTGAAAATCAGAAAAGTCCTTTATAAGATGTAAAGAAAACAAAACCTTCATTGAAGCTATTGAAATGCTTTATGATGTTTACTCTGTAACATATTGGGGCATCATATTTCTGATGGATTGTGTTGATAGATTCAAAAGTTGAAGTCATCCTGTGTTGCCTATTCCAAATGCTCGCATTGTGTGCTTTTAGATCACCATACTATAGGAAGATTTATAGAAAACTTCACTAAAATAAGATCTCCACCTTCAAATTTTCAAAGACTATGAATTCAAAGCAATCCCACGACAATCAGTCTTTGAAATCCTGAAAGCAAGAAGACTGCTAATCATCTTAAGGAGGACCAATGAAATCTCCTTCATATTTTCGCATTCTTCTGACAGTGTTTATTTGCTGGGTCAAAAGTGATTATTCCGTTAGCTTCAACTCACCTCAAAGTCAAACATAAACTCAAGGCCACACTGAAACTGTCAAATTTCTAGTTAGCCTTACGAGGACAGAGAGGGAAGCCTTCCACCCTGCAAATGAGCAGAGAGTGATGACTGCTGGCTGAAGAACTGATTTGTGTTGGGTAAAATAGATAGTGGTTTGATTTTTGGTTTTTTGGTTTTCACAGAGAAATGGGAAAACAAATTTTGGGTCCTGGGATAAGGCTGCACTTACATTTCAAGAAGAAAGCAGGACTTGCCTCAAGGTTTTCAATATACACGGATGACGACCGTATTAGGGAGTCAAGAGGGTGGAAGAACTTTGATCCTTCAAAGTCAGCCTGGTATCAGGAACTGCTGAATCAAAGTAGCACGGAACGATGATTCAACCTCTTCTACTCATTCAATTGAAGTTCAAGTGGCTGAAGTGAAAGAAGGAATACAGCTAAATAGTTAGAAAAAATTACAAAGGAGAGAAAACAACAATTAATAACAAAACACCACAGATCCCAACAAAATAAAACCTGGTTCTTCCTTAGCCAAACATAGGGTGTGTGTGTGCCAAAAAAAAGGCAAAAAATATAAAATGATATCAAAAGTCTCAAATATCCAGTCCTGAGAATGCCCTGAATTACATAGACTACCTCATCCTTCACCCTCAGGTCATCTCTCTGGGGACTGTTTCTCAAATCTTCAATCTTGTCCATGGAACCACAATCTGAAGGGAAGCACATCTGCTCCCTGTGAGGTGGAATGATCCATTATATGATTTTTTACCCTTTGAGTGAATCTTCAGAATAGATAAAAATAAGCCTAAAGTTGTATAAAAATATCTATATTCATAAAACCTAAAATTCATTCAATAAGCAAAATCAAACTATACTAGGCTAAAATCCGAGTCAGGCAACAAAATCTGTGTACCATACGATTTGTTTAGTGGTCGACTTTTCCAAATTAACTGAAAATTTCCCCGCATCCAATTGAGTCATGATATTCATTAAACTGGATATTCATCTAACCCAGTGAATTTGGAATTTGGAGCTCATTTGGACCTCTCCAAACCCATTTTCCGCAGGTACCGTCATGGCAAAGGAAAGAAGGTGATTTTCATGGTGTTGAGTTTTACCCATCCGGTATTTAGCCCAACATTAGGCATTTTCTGAGGATGCATACCAATCCATGAAATCCAAAAATGTACCTCTTCCAGTGTCCCAAAAAAGTGAGCAGCAGGGTGAGACCCACTTAACCTAAAACCCGTTTTTTGGACCCAAAAAATGAAAATGAGAAATTTTCTCCGACCAGCCCACCCAGCAGAGGTCCCTCCATCACGTATCATGCCTAGCTCAACGAAGCCTCAAAGCAAACCGGCGGATTAGCCTTTCCGCGGCCTGCGTTTTCGCAACCCTCCTCTTTCTGTACCCTATTCTCGCTGGGATGGCATGCGAGCCCAATAATGGCCTTTCATGGATTTTCCAAGCATGTCTTTGTCTTTGATTAGCTCCTACCAACAATTTCAGATGATTATCACATGTGTGAGCAGCCGGTGATTCCCCACAAGCCAGGCTGCTGTCACCTGTCTCTCTTCATCTGCATCATTTCAGCCCTCGATTTGACGCAACTCATGGGGCACAGAGCTATCCTTCAAGCCGTTTGTTGCGCCGTCTCAAATACATCACCCACCCGAGCTCCTCTGTGAACATCTTGCTTGCCGCCCGGCCTCGGCTCCCTGGATGACTTCTGCCTAAGCCGGGAGAGCTCGCATCAACACTGACTGGAATTCGTGTCCTGCCTCCCGACAAGCCCTCATCATGCAGGGCCTGCCCCCACTGCATTCTGCCTGGAAGAAGGCTGACACTCCCTTCCCACATCATGTGGAGACATCAGCCTGCCGATGAAGCTTGGCAAGACCCCTTCCACCCCACGCAGATATCATTGCTGGCTGCGAAATAAGGCTCCAGGTCACTGAGCATGGTTCAACCAAAGATGCTCATATAAGCCCAATCCCAAAAGGTCCTAACAAAGAAAGGTTTCCGCAGACGCGAACTGCCCCTGAAAGGTCAAATCTCCAAAAGTCTCTGAAATGAGTCCCTCCCGCGATGCCCCCACGCTAACCCATGCGGCACTACACTTGACTGGGGAAGCATAATGGTATACTCCGGGATTTGTCAGACCGGGCTTCGCCTTCTTTTGCATAAAATCATCCTTCGTTACAGAAGAAGCATTAATATTCATCAATTTACCCCGGCGGCATCAACAAATTAAATATGGTAATGCAAAGAGACGAGCATATCTCGCCTCTAACCAGAATATCTAATGAGTTTCATCATGCGCAACTCATCTCAAGAACTGGCTGTACCGCTCGCCAGTAACCTATATCCGGGCTATAGCCAGAAAGGGTCAGCAAGGGAATTTCTCAAAGGCCGACGTTTGTTCCATTCTCGTCAGCAGTTTCAGTATGCCGCGACTGCGGCAGGGTCAGTGTGAGAAATGAAATCAACCCTGGGGATTCTGTGTAATTCCGCCATCCCAGTCAGAACAAATAGACAGCCATTCCACGATGGAAGCCAGTTTGTAATCGTCTGCAACGGGAATATTAGCCATGGATCAAAACAACCATCGCGGCAGGGATGATGTTGTAAACTGGCTGCCAGCGGTGGCCTCCTCTGTTGAATACCTTCAGCCAACTGTGACCCCAGACATTACCTTCACTGGGTCACCGCCTCATTCCTGTTTCATACATCACTCTACTGACATGGCTTAAATGTTAGATATTGGTAATGTATGTATACTGACAGCAATGCAAGAAAACAAGTTATAATGTATGTTTTAATCAGTATAAATATTCTCAATCACAAGGCCCAAGGAAAAAACAATGATAATAACTCTGCTGCTAGGTGATTTGAGACAGAAGTACGTCTCCTCGTTTTAATTCTAAGTAAAATGCGATGGCCAGAAGAAAAATTTTTTAATAATGATGAAATTGTTGTATGTATCAATGAATCACAAGACCTGTTTTTCACTGGCAGCAGAACAATGAAAGAGAAGAACTAATGTTGAAAGGAGATTAACAGACCATGATCATGAACACGTTTTCAGACAGCAGTAAACAGTCACTAAGACCACGTGGGTACATGGAAGAAAAACAGCTGGGACTTGACAATATGTGTGTATATGTATTTATTGACAGAAGGGAAAACCTAAAACCATCCACATATGTTTAAACCCCGAGAACAAATCGTCAGCACCGTAGGGTTTACTCTTCCATTCAAATGCGAAAGTCTCAAGATACCACCTCAACACATTAAAATCAACCCAGCAATAGCTGAACCCGCAAGAAGGCACTGAGACGAATTAAACCGAGCCAATGTTGTTCTTTCTGAACCTGTTGAAAGGGTCGCACATCAAGGGTCGCTGCTGCAGCAACGAGCCATGACTTAGGACCGGAGAAAACGCCTGTGTGGGGTCGCTTTTGTCATGGGTCGCATTTGCCCGGCGGGGTTCATTTCCTTCTTGCCGCCACAAGGCCGAGGAAGCTGAGGCCTTCCCAGTCGCGTCCAAAGTGATGTAGGATAGCTCATTGGAAAGATCTGAGTTCACTTCTCCATGTTCGTTAATTATGAAATTCTGATTTGGATTTACCTCCTGCTGCAAATCCAAATTTCAAATACTAGCTTAAATGAGGAAGAGGTCATGCTCAGCGTGCAGCGCTGGTAAAATAACTTTAATACCTTCTAACCTCCATCTGAGTCAGTGATAGTCACCCTATTTCTGAAAGACATTTTTGTCACATTATTTGACCGAATATGCAAGTCATTTTTCTTGCAGGGGGAAAATTGATTTTCCCAAGGTCACCGCAGGTGTATCTAATTCTCCCCACAACGAGACGCATTTCTCTAAAACCACACACCGTGGGGCACATGAGAAAGCTTTCAGACAGCATGACAAAAACCTCTGCTTCAAATTTCATCTTTGATTGCTTCCAAACATCTTTTTTGAGGAACTTACCCCGTATGTGTGGAAACAAGAATGGTTTGGGTTTAGCGAAATGAAGGGGGATAAAAGGTTTAAATTTTAAATTGGGAAGTAGGGAGATGCTAGGAAAAAAGGGGAAAGTGGAATATGGATGAGTGAGGGGAAGGTCCAAAAGGGAAACACAGTTTACCTAGAAAATTAAGTTTGCCAGAAACTAGGGTTTACCAGTGTAGCAAATGAGAATGATGATCTCAAAACAGGAAGTGTTTAATGAGGAATAAGAGGTGGAAAAGTTTTTTGTTTAATGATGCTTCCGATGATTTGACCATCCAGAGAAATTAACTCCAAATCTCAGGGAGGGAAATGGACCTTACCATGGCAACCAAGTGTCAGACAGATGTAAATGACTCTTTGAACTTAACAGATATGAAAACCCTCTCCACTGATAAACACTGCCAACAGACATGGACCGACAGAGCAACTTTGAAAAGAGTGAAAGCTAAACCCCAGATTCAATGCCTAGTGACCAAATTTGCTTAACATCTGCGTGTTGAAATTACAAAATTGATCCTCACATTTTAAGATCACTCAGGTAGCATGTTTGATCACTGACAGTCACAGCAAGCTCACCCCTAACATTGCCTGAAGGGAGAATGGGCCCCAAGGAGAAAACAAGAACGGCAGATTTTTGGATACTGCAGCCCATCCACGGCATGGAATCATTGTTATTTGAACTGAGTTGCACACAAAAGCTTTGACATTGGTTGAATGGAAAATTGACCGAAACTTGACCAAACCACTCATATAAACCGAATACCCTGAAAACGACCACAAACCAAACAAGGCAATGACTCATGACTGAATTAAACAAACTCGTCAGCCAGAAAAGAAAATTACCAGATTTGAATCAGGAGAGAACACCGCATACGATGAAGGAGTGTACAACTGCAGAATTGGTTTTCCAATGTAATCCAACAAAGGCAGAGTGGCTTTCTGACCATTTCACTGCATCTTCTCGTCAACAATACAAACTGATAACTCAAGGTCCAAAACATAGTCGACTGATGCAGATTCTTCATCATCGAACACCGTAATAACTACTACCGTCGACTGAATAAATTCGCTATTGGATCCTCGAAAATGTTAAGACGCCAATACCTACTAAAAAACAAGGTGTCCTTGCTTCTAATCGATCTTCTTTCCATCATAATTTCAAGAACAATATGTTCGGGTTTCGAAAAACTCTCAACAAGTAGATGAAAGGCTTTTTCAAAGAAATATTTTCAAAACATGAAACAGTGAAGAAGAAACCGAAAGTAACCTAATGGCCTGATTTAGCTCTGGTATTGCTATAAATGTCTTCAGTATGATATAGACAAAATGATTTTCAATACAAATACCACACCATAGAATAGTCCTCCAATGATTCTTGAAGCTCAAACATATTTCTGGTACTTCAATATGTACCCTTCATCTTAAAGGAACCGAAGTCATTTCATTGAATGGTATTCCATCTGTTTGCACTGAACCGATTGGATTACCTTTGGAAGACTCTGCTCTGGAGAACCTGTTGCATTATTTGAATCCATACTCTTGTTTTTCTTCCTGGTTGAAATCACATCAAAGTTCTCCTCGTGATTCTACAGGTATTCTTGGAGATTATGGTCCCAATCTTGGATCTTGAAATAGCCGCCTGCCTGCTACTAGTCCGGTCCGAACTTGGTGCTCCCTATGTCGTCTTCTGTAGGTGATCTGAAATGAGAGACTTTCTTCTCTTTTCATTCTTCGGTGTCATAGACATCTTCAACTCTGTCATCTGAGAAAGTCTGCTAAGAAGGACCCGCCATCCATTTCAGCAGAAGTTCCATCTGTCACTACCCATGTACACCGCATCTGCGTTAACTTGGGCTGGGATTCATGGACCTTTCAATAATAGATCTATCTCTATCTTCGGGATGAGATAATGTCTTTGTTTTCGTCTTAAAGAAGATTAGCCCCAAGTCATTGGCAGGAGACAAACTTTCCTACCTCATCTATTTCATATATCTGTCAAACACAAGACAAAATTCTTCATCTTTCCACACTGTATCCTGATCTGCTTTAAATTTCTTCTGATCGTGTTTAGTGCCGCCTGAAGGATTACAGGGGCTTCATGATTCTGTCATCCATGGAAATTATCTGCTTCTGGGTAATACTTTCATGCTTAATAAAGTAAAGTAGTGTTGTACAACACAAAGAATTAAATGAAGGATGGAGATACTGAGGATTCTTTCATCAACAGGTATGAAATCTTTAAAAGAAGAAGTAAAAATGCAACAGTAAAATTTTCATTAAGATTGGGCTTCACCTTCCAAAGTGGCTTAATTTCAATAAGCAATCTTCAGAAAATCCACCCCAAATTGTTGCTAATATGCACAGAAATCTAAACCGTATGTAAAGATCTTTTCACCACTATACAACATAAGTATCTCCACCAATCCACCTTGCATCTCCACTGGAAAACCGAATGTGATCTCAGTTCATGGGAGCATATAGTATCTTCGTATCTCACCATCTCTGGCACCTCACAGCTCACCGATCTCCCTGAATAAAGAAGTCACTGTGAGGCACTGATTGATTGTTCATGAATGAAGCTGCCAAAGGAATGATTTCACTTTGTAGTTCCATTCTGCCCGTTCATCGTGACTGATCTGAACTCAGGCAGGCACTGTAATTATTAGTTAAATGCTGGCCACTATGTTAAATCCAGACTGGATCGAAGCAAATACATTCATCATGGATGCACAAGTGTTGTTGTTTGGCAGCCACTGGCTGACTTCTGCACCGTCTTAAGGGAAGGCAAATGCCAGTTTTCCCGCATGAAGGCCGGCATTTGTTAGCGGCTGAATTCTGTTCCCAGCCAGCTGAGGTGGGGCCCAAGGCCGCATCGTTAAAACTCACGCCACTGAGCCAGCCCTGCTGAGGAGAGAGGGGCTTCTCCACACATCTCAGAAACAGAGTAAATAGGGATGCTAGATGACCAAGGTTTAGAACCCCATTTAGTTAAAGAGATAGGTGTGTTTGATTTTGGTTTTTGGTTTTCGTCGAGAAGTTGGAAACAAATTTGGGTCCGTGATAAGTATATTTTAATTCTCGCATTTTATGTTGGGGCAAGGTAGGTGACTCCGTTTGGAGGTTAATGGAGATACCATGATTTGCTCCCATGAAGAGCTCAAGAGGGCAAGAAGGTTCTGATCTCTTCAAACAAGCCAGTGATAGAAACTGAAAGAATTCTAAAAAGGAAAGAACGCTATAAAACTATTTACATTCAACCTCTTCTACCATTCGAATTGGTTCAGAAGCATATGAAAGGAATGAATAAGAGCCAGAAACACAGAAAGGCCCAGCAAGAATGAGAGAAACACCATCAATAATAAAAGGACCACAAGGATCCTAAATAAGTGCCTATGAAACCCTCTCCATCTTTCTTAATAAAAATAGAAAAGAGGCAGAAGCAGACATTCATGTGTGCCCTCCTCAAGAGTCACAACCCAGAATGCTCTAAAATGCAGAGAGATCACTGGCTGATTCTTTCCCCACTCCCTTGGGGGCTGCTTCTGACCTTCTCAAAGGATCAGAACAGCCCACCGTAATCAGGAACTACACCTAGGCAACAATGAAACTTGCCTCCTAAAAGAGTGAAACCGATCCAGCTCAGCATTTTACCCTTTTGAGAGTGAATCTTCTAGAATATAAAAATAAGCCAAAGTTACAGTGTCAAACATGAATTCACATCATAAAACCTAAAATCACATCCATACAAAATCGTCCATACTGAAGCAAACTGAGATGGCAATGAAAAATTCACAGTACTAAGTGGGTCGTGATTGAGCCAGTGGTCAGATGCTTCAGCCTGAATTGAGGCACCTTCCTGCATCCAAATGAGCTCATGATAGCTGCTGGTGTCTGATGTTGAGACTATCCAACCCAGTTGGAATTTTCTGAATTTGAGCCCATTTGACCTCCAAAACCTCATTCTGCCGAGAGTAAGCTTCCCCGCTGTGCAAAGGTGTTAAGGTGATTGTGTTTTCTGAGCTCTTGAACGTACATCCAGATTTTCATTTAAAATGATTAGGTGATTTGAGATGGCATCAACTGCGAAAAATCCAAAATGGCAAAATTTCCAGCAGCAGTTCCCAAAAGGGTGAGCATAGCGAGGTGACCACTTAACCCAAAACTGCTGATCCGCATTCTGAAATGATAAATTTTTCCCAATTTGCCCAAATTCGAGCGAGCGTCCCCATCATGTATCCACCAGTCAATGAAGCCTGGCCAAAATCCAGCGGATTAATGCCGCCTGCGTTTCGCGCAACTCTTCTTCAAAATTTTTGCCTGCCAAGGGCTGCTATCGGTAATAAGCCTTCGCGTATTTCGCGCATGTCTTTATAACTTAATAATTTTCGCCAACAATTTCTCCAGATGAATGTTCACATGTGTGAGTACAGTATCTCTGTCAGTTGGTGTCATGTCACCGGGTCTCTTTCGATTCCACTGTCGGTCCTCACGGATTCGACGCAGCTCATAATATGTGAGCTCATCCTCAAGCTGTTTGTTGCGCTGCTCCAAATAGTTAATCACCCACTGAGCCTTCTGCAATTGATCTTTCAGCTTGTCATTCTCGGCCCTTTGCTCCTGGATGACTTCCCTCAGTTTCGAGCTAGGAGAGCTCGCATCAACATCAATGACTATGAAATCCGGCCTCCTGATGGGCCCTCATCATGCATGGGCCTCTTGCCCCTGTCCTGTATCTGTACCTGCGCTGAAGAAGAAGGCGAGACCCCTTCCACATCATGTGGAGATAATACTCGCTCTGCTGATGAAGTCGGCAAGACCCCTTCCACCTCACGTGGAGATAATACTCGTCGTGTCGCTGCAAATAAGGCCATGTGGCCTCGCTGATATGTCTGAACCAAAGGAGCGCTGATATGCTCAACCTCAGGCATGTCCGGCTGGTGTGAAGGCTCTCCTGCATCATGAACTGTCTCGGGAGGCGGCTGTGGCACTTTGAAAAAGTCTCTAGAAATGAAATCCTCCCAAGTGATGCCCTGCTCTGCCAACTGATGCAACACTATGATCTTGATCAAAGCATAATGGTATATACTCCTGTACTGCTGCGCTGGGCTCGTCTTCTTTTGCACAAAAATCACCATCCTCTCTATGTTGCGATATATGAAGTACGGAATATTCATCATACGTACCCTTGTGAAGTGCATTAACAAACGAATATGGTACGCAAAGAGACGAGCATATCTGCCCTCACAACTAAAATACTGAATGATGAGTTTCATCAGCGGTGCAAACTCATCCCTCAAAAATTTGAATGGAAAAACTCTGCTCAAGTAACTCATATATCCAGTTTTAATGTATGGCTCATAGTGGAATTTCTCTAAATGTTGACGTTTGTTCCATTCTTCGGCTATGTTTGGTATGCCAGTGGCTTGAGCAATAGTCAAGGGTGACAAAATGAAATCAACCCCGGCAAGATTTACCCGGCCATCCCGTAAATGTAGAACAAACAGACGAGCCAATTCACGATGAAGCCAGGTTTGTGCAATCATCTCACAAAATCGGAAACATGACAAATACCGAAAACAATCCATTGCTAGTGGACATGCCTGCAACCGAGCCAAAGAAGTAGGCTCCTCTCTGCGATGATTACCACCTCTGACAACTCTATGAGACCCCCGTGGCACATTACCTTCAGTCGTGGAATCACTGCCTGACCCTTGCTCATACTCTGACTCCGTCTCTGACATGGCTTTGAACAAGATATTTGCACTATGTATACTGATATAAATGCAGTGAAAACAGAGTTATAATGTATGTTTCAACACCCAATAAATATCCCCCACTGTCAAAGCACCATAAGGAAACAAACAATGATAACAACTCTGTTTTAGGTGGATTGAGATAGAAGCACAGTCTCTGTTTTAATTGCAAGTGAAATTTGACAAATGGTAGCAGGCAGCCTTTAGAATATTGGATAAACTTTGTCAAAGGGAACAATGAATCATAGGACTGTGTTTGTCAATGGGCAGTGAACAATGAGTATAAGAACGTGTTTATCAATGGGCAATGAGATACAATATGACAATGATCACCATGAAACAAAAGCCATGACAGTGGTAAAACAATAATGATGACCACGGTGGTATAATGGGTGTGAAGACAGTGGGGCTTTGACAATACATGCAAAGGTGGATATATCAATGATATAAGGTGGAAAAATACTCATAAAACCATCCATATATATTTTAAAACCCCGAGGAACAAAACTGCCATGAATGTAGGGTTTTACTCTTCCATTCAAATGTTAAAAGTCTTCAAGATACCACCAACACATTAAAATCTACTGAGCAATAGTTTAGAACCTGTTTGAAGGCAGCTGGAGTTGATTCGGATCAAACTGGGCGCCAAACGCAATTTCCTGAGTTCTGTTTTCAAGTGGGTCGCATTTCCCTCAAGTGGGTCGCATCCACTTCAAGTGGGTCGCATTTCCCTCTTGCCACATAGTGCATTTTTCAGGAAGCTTTTGGAGGCCTTCCCGGTGTCCAAATTGAGCGTGTGATAGCTCGTTGGAAAGCTATTGGAGTCTAATTTCCAACACAAGTGGAATTATGCAATTTGGATTCCATTTACCCTGTCAAAAACCAAATCTCCCAACACTAGTCAAAATGAGCAGAATGAGGCTGCCTCAAGGCAGAGCGCTGTTGCAGTCAACTTTTGAAGGTCTTCCTCAACTCAAAATTGAGCTCATGATAGCTCATTGGAAATATCTTTGTGTCTAGTTATCCTTTGACTCATCAAGCAAGTCATTTAGCCAACCATGCTAGGAGAAATCTTGATTTTCCCAAGGTCACTTCAGAGGTGCATTCAATTCTCCTGAGGCAACGGTATTTTTGACATTTCTCTAAAACCATGATACCTGTGTAAAAAGTGAAATATTTTTTTCTTCCTTGGGATGTTTTGGACAAAAACCTCTCTCAGTTTTCCAAAATTCATCTTTTATTTCTCTGAAACATCTTTTGAGTGAAACTTATCCCGATGTGTGAAACAAGGGATTTTGTCGAAATGAAGCGAAATGAAGGGGATAGGGGGCTTCTAAATTCTTGGGGAAATTTTTGGAAGTAGGGAGGGATGTTAGGAAGCAGGGGAAAGTGGAATCACAGAGATTGAGTGAGGGGAAGGAGTCCAAAAGGGAAAAACACAGGCCTAGCCTAGAAAATTGCCAAGTTGTGGCTAGAAACTAGGGTTTGTGCAAAAATGAGGAATTTGGGGGATCTCAGTGATGGGAAGTGTTTAATGAGGTATATTAAGGATAGGGGAAGGTGTGTGAACATCAGGATACAATTCTTTTCAATGTTTTGACCATCCAAGAGAAATTACCTCAAAAACCCTAGGAGAGGGAAATGGACCTTACCTAGGCACAACTGAAGCATGAACGAGGTGTAAAATGACTCTTTGGAACCTGACATGATGATGAAAACCCTCTGAACGATGATACACTCAACTGAATTGTGACATGGACCGACGTTTGGACAACTTTGAAAAGAGTGAAAACAAACCCTAGAATTAATGCCTAGTGACCAAATTTTGCTTGAAGACTCAGTGAAATGACAAAATTTGACCTTGATACTTTAAGATCACTTTGTAAGAGCATGTTTGATCACTGGAGGAAAGCTGCAAAAAAGCTGACTCTAACAAGTCCCTTATGCCATTTACTATACCAGTAAAAATTTGACTCCCACAGAGTTGAACTATACTGTAACTGAAAAAGAGTTTTTAGCTGTTGTTCATGCAATCAATAAGTTTAGACATTATATAACAGGCTATGAAAATTTTATTCATACTAATCCTTCTGCAATTAGATATCTAATGAACAAACTTGTTACTAATGGCAGAGTGACAAGATGGCTTCTACTCTTGCGGGAATTCAATATTACTGTGTTGGATAGACCAGGGAAACAAAATACAGTAGCTGATTTCTTGTCTAGGATTCAAAATTTTAAAGAAGATTCTCCTGTAGAGGATAAGTTTCCTGATGAATACTTGTTTGCAGTAACTATTAAGACTCCTTGGTATGTAGATATTGCTAACTATTTGGTTACAGGGAAACTGCCTCCACATTTATTTCCAAGTGAAAAAAGAAAAATTATTCAGGAGAGTTCAAAATATTCATGGATTTCTAACGAATTGTTTAAAACAGGGCCAGATCTTGTGATCAGAAGATGTGTCAGGGAAGATGAAATGCCCGATATTCTTAAGGCATGTCATGATGAACCATGCAGCGGACACTTTGCAGACAAAAGGACGGCCTATAAAATCCTCTCTTTAGGATATTATTGGCCTTCCCTCTTCAAAGATGCAAAACAATATGTCAAAAGGTATGACAGCTGCCAAAGAGTAGGGAAACCTACCCTTTCAAATGAAATGCCATTGCAAACACAGGTACTCATTGAACCCTTTGAAAATGGGCTTTAGATTTCATTGGACCTATTAATCCACCATCTAAGCAAAAGAAGTATATATTGGTTTGCACTGATTATGTTACTAAATGGGTAGAAGCTAAAGCATTAGTATCTGCTACTGAAAATTCAGTTGTTCATTTTCTTTATGAGGATATTTTTACTCGCTTTGGTGTTCCAAGAGAAATTGCAACAGATCAGGGGAGCCAATTCACATCAAATTTGGTGGAGAAGTTGATGGAAGAATACAAAATCAAGCACAGAAGATCTACTCCTTACCATCCACAAGCAAATGGTCAAGTGGAGTCCACAAACAAAGTTCTTGAAAATATCATCACCAAAACTGTTCATCTACATAGAAGAGATTGGGCAGAAAGGCTTCCTGAAGCCTTGTGGGCCTACAGAACTACATGGAGAAATACAACAGGACATTCTCCCTATGAACTTGTTTATGGGAAAGAAATCCTGCTCCCCATTGAGTTCCAAGTCAAAACCTTCAAGATAGCAGTTCAGTTGGGGATGGATCTATCAGAAGCCCAAAAGCATAGAATGGAGCAGTTGAATGAGCTAGATGAGACCAGACAAGAGGCAATTCTAAGAACTGATCTAGTTCAATATCAAAGAGCTAAATGGCATGACAAATACATCAAAGAGAAGAAGTTTCAAGAAGGAGATTGGGCATTGTTATTTGATTCCAAGTTTAAAGATTTTAAAGGAAAATTTCAGACTCATTGGCTTGGGCCATATGAGATTGACAATATCTTTAGCAATGGAGCGGTAAGAATCAAGACCATTGATGAATTTCAAACTCCTCTTATTGTGAATGGCCACAGATTAAAAATCTATCATAAGCCACTCTCAAAAGAGAAATTTGTCAAAATGTTTCAAGATAATTCTGCAATAAGGCTAGTGAAGAAGAATCCTTCTTCTCCACCAGCCTAGCCTTTGTTCTTTTCAGTTTCAAGTAAAAAAAAAAAAAAAATATTGTATAAGCCTGAAAACCAATCACTGATTGGCAGTTTTATACAGAAAATGTAGGGTGGAAATCAGGAGCACCTGACACCCTATATTTTCCAAAAAAAAAAAAAATTCTCTCTCTCATTTAACAAGTTTTATGACAACCCACTCCATTTCATTTCACTTCATTACACTTCATTCCACTTCATTCCATTCCACTTCATTTCATTTCACTTCATTTCATCTATTTCATTTCATTTCACCAATAAAAATTTTCTTTCATGACCATTTTCATTCAGTCAGTTATCATCCATCTATTTCCATTCACCCAAATAATTAATGTGTCAGTTTCCGCAGCTAACACCAGTTTCCGCAGCCAGAAGCAGTTTCTGCAGCTACTACTCTGTTTTTCAAAAATTTACAGTCAGATGTTATTTCAACAATCATGAAATCAAATGCAGGTATGAAGACATATTATGAAGACATGGGGCATTCAAAGACATCAATGAGGAGCAACTGATTGAAGACCAATGAAAAATGGCAAGAATTCCAAGGTATGAGTAAAAATTTATTTCAAATGGCATTCAAGCACATTTTTACACAGTTATAAACCATAGCTCCATTATATGCAATGATTGCGTTGATAACTCTATAGCCATCCCACGATCTCTATACGATTCCCCCACAATCCTTGCATTCATTTCTAAACGACCTCATAATCAAGCCTCCGGTCTTCATTAGTGTTCAACTATACGTTGATACTCCACCTGTAGTTAAGAAACGTAGTTGATTTGACTACGGCTTCTCTCAGCCGCATAAAATCCGTAGCCGTTGCATAAACGTGCTTACATCTACTCTGCAGCCACCCAATTTTAAATATTTCCGGATGCGTTTTACTCCCCCTACTGTTCTATTGATCTCACGACTGCATTTCCATCGTGCTCACATAAGCTTTCACCCCATTTTATTCTCTGTTCCGCTTCATTCCGTGTACCTATTCTCTGATATCCGCTTACAGTCACTGGTCTCCTTCATAAAACCTGATCATTTTCGCCGTCTTACCTTCGTTAAACCCTCTTCACGCAGACAAGTTTTAAAGTACAGAAGAAAGGATGGGTCAGTTGTTGAGAACAGAACCAGAGGGACCCAAATTTATGGAAGGATACCCGCAAGTCAGAGATATATTGAAAAAGGCAAAGTGGCTTCGGTTTATTCAAAATTTTAAAGGCTACAATAAGGAGGTAACAAAAACGTTTGCGAGGTCTTTCAATGGTCTGGAGGTAGAAATTGGGGACCTAAAATTTACAGTGACTGAGGCATCCATAGTAGCAGCTACAAAACTCCCTCAAGAAGGTGAACGCTGGTTCAAGAACAAGAGCATTGTCGAAGAAGCCTGGAGAGTGATTCTACGTAACCCAGGTATGGATGTAACCATTTTCAAAAAGGGAATTCCTATTCATGCTTTAAAAGAGTAATGGGCCAGTTTACTATTGGTTATTCAAAATTTTATCACCTGTGAGGGCCGTTTTGGATCAATGTACATGTAGCATACTCGACTGTTGATGAACTTCCTAGACAACCAGTCCCTCAATCTGCCATACTTTTTATTAAACAGTTTGAAAAAGATGTCTGTAACTGTCCAGAAGCATCTAGGGGACGTAGAACCACATTTGTATCACCATGGTCTCGTGAAAATTTTGGTAGAAAAACAATTAAAGGAGAAAAAGGACACTTGGGAGCAGTTCTTAGTTATAAATTTCTTTGAAGAACCCCAAGAAACTCCTGAAGGAAGTACATCAAAAAGAAGTAGAAGAAAGAGAACAAATGATAAAACTCAAAACACTCCTACTAACACAGTTGAAAGAACTAGTAGAGAAGAAAGACTGTCAAAAAGGAAGAAGGAAAAGACTGAGGATAAAAAGCCAATAAAATCAAAGGAGAAAAGAAGCATTGAGGCTGTGTATCAAACCCCTTCCTCAGAAGAAGATCATCAAGTGTTATCTGAGAGACTAGTTCACCTTCAGGAATAGTCAACTATGGCCAAAAAGAAAGGGAAAGAAAAACAGAATCAAGAAGACAACAGTCCACAGTATGTAAGAAGAAGCAACAGGCTTAAAGGAAAGTGGAAGAAAACACAAACAAAAGGACCTCATTTTATTGATTTGGGAGAAGTAACACCTGAACAAACTCCAGCTGGCCATAGTAAATCTCATTCTCAGCCAAACGTTGAACATAGTCCACCTCATTCTCAGTCAAACGCTGAAGCTAGTCCTCAAGACATTGACATGAGCCCTTTTTAGCCAGATTTTGAAGTCAATTCTCCTCCACGGCATTTTGGGGACAGCCCAATGAAAACAACACCCGAGATAGATCCGAAGCAGCAAGAGGTGTATGATTACATAGAATCCTTAGAAAGAGCAGCCATGGGTCCCAACACTTCATCCACTCAGCCTCACACAGCGCAAGAAGCTCTAGTCCAATCATTGAAACAAGAAGTCTTTGAGTTGGAGGTTTTAAATAGACATATTAAAAATGAAAATGAAGCATTAAAGGAGCAAAACATATTGGACAAGATCATTCATGACAATACCATGCTACATCTGGGACTATGGCAGAAAAAGAACAAGAAATTGAAGAAGAAATGCCAGAAGTTAAGTAGAGCACTGATTAATATCAAATTCAGATGCTTGATGAAGAAGCCCAGGATGTTAGCAGCACCAAGGAAGAGGAGGAGAGGACTAGATGTACTGGCAGAGGTATCAAGACATATGAATTGAAAGAGGATGATCAAAATTTTGGTTGCATGAGGACATGCAACACCTTCACATCAGAGGTAATCATAAACAACTTGAGTAATCTAATATCTAATTTGCAGAAAAATAAACTAATATCAAATTACACACTCATACTTCAATCCCTCACCATTAGTCTCGCTATGGCTTTCGGAGGTAACTGATAATGACATGAGCAATTTAATATCTAACTTGCAGAAAAATAAACTAATATCAAACTACACACTCATACTTCAATCCTTCACCATTAGTCTCGCTATGGCTTTCGGAGGTAACTGATACTGACATGAGCAATTTAATATCTAACTTGCAAAAAAATAAACTAATATCAAACTACACACTCATACTTTAGTCCCTCACCATTAGTCTCGCTATGGCTTTCGGAGGTAACTGATAATGACATGAGTAATTTAATATCTAACTTGCAGAAAAATAAACTAATATCAAACTACACACTCATACTTCAATCCCTCACCATTAGTCTCGCTATGGCTTTTGGAGGTAACTGATAATGACATGAGCAGCTTAATATCTAATCTAACTAGTAAAGCAAATGTTCAAAACTGAAATGAATAAAACAGTGCTGGAATTAAAAACTAAGAAAAAGAAATCAGCAGAAGGACAAGATTGATTCCATGTCATTAGTCATTATAAAATGATGTGCAAATGCCCGAGCTGCCTATTTTAATCTGGAACAAAAACACTGATCAGTTAACAACAATATAAAGCATAAAAGATTATGGATAGAAGTAAAATGTCAAGCATGAAAGATTATGGACAAAGATGAAACGTAAATACCATGAAAGATGTAATATATATACACGTGAATGACTATGGTACAATGAACGTAAAGAAATGAAGCATGAAACTATACAGTAATACACAAAACCTCAGCGTGTGCAGGGGCCCTCTGCACAAACCTCGGACAACAGCTATCAACCACGAATTACGCTGATAAACAGAGTCTTCTCATATATTCAAAATGCAGCCATAACAATGGAAAAAGTGTTATGGCACAGTGGCTTTCTTTACAGGAGAATTACATTACAAGAACTAACTATTATGCGTATGAGAACGCATTATTTATAACAATGTGAGAATTTCATTAACCGATTTCCTACATTCGCGCCGATAATAAGACACGTGAACCAATCACGTCCGTAAATTCAGCATCATGGCCACGTAATATTTAACTATGGAGAGTAATGATCTTCGCTGTGAGCTGCTATGTGTTGATATGTCTCCCGTGATTTAGAAACGGCCACGCAAATCTTCACGTGGTGAAAAACAGATTTCTGTCACCGTGGGACTCTTCGGTTGACCACCGCTTGACAACCTTTGACCACAACCTTCTTAGGTGAATTCGACTGAGCCAATAGGACTCGATCCATGTCCATGTCATTTCCAACTTGCCCATGTGGCCCGATTTTCCCGAAGACACCTGCAATATAGATTTTAACAAAATGGTTGCGGAAAGTTGCAGCAGCTGCGGAAAGTGGCAAGATTCCGCAGCTAAATGAGAAAAAATATAATTCAAACAATAGACACAAAACATAGTTAAAAACCACTTTAAATGCTCTTTTATGATTAATATGCAATGATATTGATAGCTTAGGAGGTCCAGGTAAATGGAAAAAGTCTAGAAAGGTGTATAGGAAAGATGTAGATTTGAGACTCAACACCTGCGTCCAGAAGATTTAAGGCACTTTTTGAGCCCAAAATCTTGGACACATGTTGAAAATTCCAAATCATTAAACAGACGACGACAATGGAAAATAACCAAAAAATGACTCCAAGACTAAGCCTGACCATCCCCAATGGGGACTGAAATTCTTTCAAACACTTGGCATGAATGAAATCTACAGGTAGAGGATACAAGATAGAGAATGAATGACTAAAAAATCTTATGATACATTACAAGAAGGATCACCACCCTCTTCCTTGAACATATATGACATCAATTAAGTATTGTGTCCATTAATTCAACAATTACAAGTAAATCTATGAAATAACCATCACATTAACCAGTCATTTAAACATTCTTATAACCAACATAAAACCATGGAAATAAAAGTGAGATAATAGCCATTAAATCCACATATTAATAGGTACAAAATCAAGAGAACTTAGCTTCCATTAAACATAGGCGATAACCAACCGGGTTTAGGACTTCCATGTACCACCCAACCATAGACATGGTTGAGCCAAATCTCTCTTCATCCAGTCACCCATGTGCCATATTCCAAGAATGAATGTGGGATCCCATGGATAAACCAATCCAAAAACAAAACCAAGGGAATCCAAAGGCTAAACCACCTCCACCCTCACCATACCATGATCACACCAAAATCAGTGCTCTGATCACAAAACCGAACTGAGCTTGGAATTTCATCAAGAATCCATCACTATCCTTGAGGAATTTTTCGTCTCCCTGTCTCTCAGACCTTACCGTAATCTAATCCAATTTTGCTAGTAATACAGGTGGATATTGGTGGCCACCCACCTATTCCACTTGGGGCCCCACCATTGTCTCTTTCAGTTTTTCAGTTTCGGCACAACTTACTATTTTTAGCAGTTTTTCAGGTCTTGAACTTTCGGAGTTGTTTTGAGGCCCTAAATGACGTTTTTTGGGAAAAATGGGAACACCATGGATCCATGGACCAATGTTACTCACATGAAAATTTGTAGTCCTCAGATAGATCTTTCTAACGAGGTATGGTTTGCATCAAACGAAGATTGTATGCCAAAGTTACATCCCTGGGAAGTTGAAACACCAATTTACCCAAACGGGGCCTATAGTTTTGGTGCTTCGTCTCCTAGGGTTAGGTTTTTGGATGTTTAGGGTTTTCCATTGTTTCTAAATAATAAATAGGCCCTTGAGCCTCATTGGAACTCAATTCAGAGGCTTGTAGCCACCATATCTCTTCTCAGAGATAAGCTACCAATGCCCTAGCTAGTTCATTTCCATTATGTCTGTGAGCAAATTTCAGTTCTTTGATATTGATGTAATGAAGTGTTATCTCCACTGCATCTTTGTATATATGGTTATATGTGTATTCTATTGCATTCCTGCATAAATCCGGATCAGCGAGGCCCTAAAATGAGACACCGCCCTCACGCTTTACCATGTATCCTACCAAAACCAATCAAGGGATTCCTAGGCCTTTAGGCATGAACCTGAGACCACCTACGCCCTAGATTCAAAAATTCATCCGACAATTCCAAATCTCAAAACCGATATAAAAATCCCAACACATCACAGCATTCGTAAAAAGGCAAGGAAATGCTAAGAACCACTGTGATAACCTGGAAAAACCATGCCACTGACAGCAAGAGAACCAAATACCAGCATGCATAAGCCATGCATGTCCAAACCAGCTAGGAAATCACACATGCAATATGTTACCTCCAAATATTCATGTTGAAGATGATAGATCCTCCTCTTCCTTTCTTGATCCTCAATTTCCTTTCCTTTCCTTGTTCTTCCTTTGCTTGCTTTCCTCCTTCTTGGATCAATGTTGCTTTTCTCTAAGAAAACTCTAAGTATCCAAGAGTATGAGAGAGAGAATAATGAGAGAGTTCCAAAATTGAACTGAAAAAAGATAACAACTGATCCTCATAAGAATTTTTATCAATGAGGCGTATATTTTCTTCATTTTCCATTATTTTCCTTCATTTTTCTCCTCACATGCAACCTGTGACCTTTTACCTTCCTTTTCTCCTAATTTCCTTTATTTTCATAAATAAATGTGCCAAAAATTCATTTTTCCTCTTTAATTCCTTAGCCATTCCTTTTGCCAATTTTCCTTAGATATAAACGCATATCTAGTGATGCCCACTAGGATATCTTTGAACAACATTCATCTTGGAATAAGTGTCCCTTAACCGTGGTATTATTTTTTCTTTATTAACCTTTATTACATGAAATTTTTCCCGAGTCTGTTACAAAACCCTCTCCCTTGGGAAACACTGTCCTTGGTGTTAAACCACAACTATATCTCAACAAAACCGCTGAAAAAATACATATAGCTCATGGAGATTTATAACTTATCTTGATGCAATACTTACAATGAGTAACCTTCTCAAAAGAAAAAGCCATGATAACATGACAATATAACATCTATACTGCTTATTGGAGATTTATAACTTAGCTCATGGAGGTATTTACATCCATGTACATATGTAAATATACCAAAACATATGACAATCATATACCAAACATCAAACCAAAACTGCTTTGCCTCAACCCACAAACAATGAAGGATACATGGCCCGCATCCGATCCACCATCCCCCATGTAGCTTCAACGGGTCCAAAGTGCTTCCACTTCACTTTAACTTGCTGAATGGCTATGTTCTTGAGCATGAGTTGCTTCTGCTGCAATATGCACTAATGTCCCGACTGGAATTCTCCTTCTTTCTCCACCTGAAATACAGACGAATCAATAACATGATAAACATCCTTTATATACCTTTTAGGTAATGAAACCTGAAACACATTATGGACTTTCACTGTTGGAGGCAATGCAAGTCAATAGGCCACTGGTCAAATCCCATCAAGGATCTAAAAAATCCTGCAATATTGTGGTGCCAACATTGCACATGATCCAATCCTCAAGGAGATCTTCTTGGGGTTGATGCGCAAATAAACATTCTCCCCAACATGAAAATCCGTAAATACCTTGTATTGGTATGCATAACTCTTTTTTTTATCTTGTGATTCCTTTAGATTCTTCTTTATAACTTTCATTTCTTGTTCCTTGTCTACCAACATATATGGTCCAATAAACACCATGTTAACTGGACCACTCCAACTAATGGGAGTATTAAAACTCTTCCCATACAGTTCCTTGAAGGGACTCATACCCAATGACTCCTGATACCGATTTTTGTATGCAAAATCAACCAATGGTAGATACTCCTCCCATTTATTTTGTTTATGCATCACATACATCCTCAACATGTCCTCCAAAATATTGTTGATCCTCTTAGTTTTTTGATATGTCTATAGATGATAAGCTGTACTGAAGGACAACTATATTCCAAAACCTACAAATAAATCCTTCCAAAACTTGGAAGTGAACTTTGAATCCCTATATGACACGATCTTCTTTGGAACACCATGAAATCTGATTATGTCTCTGATGAACACTTTTTCTACATCACTAGCTGAGTAGGTAGTCTTCACTTGGATGAAGTGTGTAACCTTCGTCAACCTTTCCACAAAAACCATGATGGATCATGTTGCCTCACTATCCTCAGAAAACCTATGATAAATTCCATGGAAATGACCTCTCATTTCCATTCTGGGATCACAATAGGTTTTAGTAGACCACCTGGATACCTACACTTTGCCTTTACCTGCTGAAAATCCAAACACTTAGCCATGAACTCCATTACATCCCTCCTCAGATCCATCCAATAATAGAACCTCTTCACTACAATCAATGTATTATGATAGACTGGGTGACCTAAATATGGTTTCGTGTGAAACCCCCTCAATATCACCTTGTTGAGCTCATTACTATCTGGCACATATATCTTGTCTCTAAACTTGAACAATCCATATATCGTTAGAAAATAGTTAACATATTGTACACCTACACCTGTACCTATACTTGTACTTTGCTGCAATATGTGCCTAAGTTCCATATATCTAACATCATGCTGAATTTTGAGTAAAATCATTTGTATTAGAGTACTAACATAAATTATCGATCCGGGATCTATAGGACTTGTGAGACATACATGCACAATATATGCTAAGGATTAGTTTATGAAAACCAAAAACTAACCTAATCACACCATTCCTATATTAACTTGAAAATCCATTCTACATTCAGGAATTTAAAATTTAATCTACATGCATAATTAAATTCTAATCTACGCTTGCAATTCTAATCAAATAACGAAAACCAAAATCATCTAATCTAATTTAAGAAAAATAAATTTAAAATAAATTGAATTCTTAATCTAAATGCTTGACAGAAATGCAGGAAATGGATGCAATCTAGATGCTTGACTGAAATACAGGAAAATGCTTGACAGAAATGCAGGAAAATAGGTGCAATCTAAATGCTTAACCAAAATCCAGGAAAATGGATGCAATCTAAATGCTTGATCGAAATGCTAAAAAATGGATGCAATCTAAATACTTGACCGAAATGCAGGAAAATGATTGACAGAATTGAAGACTAATCTAACACACATGCATAAATCAGAAACCTATGATTGTTGTATAATTGAATGCCCAAATCTGATCCAATTGGAAAATTACAGAGTCACTTTCTTGAGATGACTTAGTGAGCACAAGATTCAACAGTCAAATGTAAATGTAAATAATGTTGGACATTGGGTTCAACGCTCTCTGTGTGTTTCCTGACATGGACTAACCGCCTCTCATGGATGGTAACTCTGGCGATTGTAGCAGAGACTAACACCTGTGGGTTTTGGTCTAATGGAAATCGTGATTCCAACAAGTGGTATCAGAGCGACAGGTCTCAAGTTCAAAACTCGCCTGGCTCGCGTTATGGGGGAGATTGTTGGACATTGGGTTCAATGCTCTCCGTGTGTTTCGTGACATGGACTAACCGCCTCTCTTGGATCCTAACTCTGGCGATTGTAGCAGAGACTAACACCTGTGGTTTTTGGTCTAATGGAAATCGTTATTCCAACAAATAACTGCATAAATCAAATCTAATCTAGCATTCTTCATGAATTCAAAAACAATCTTACATGAAATTTAATTCTACAATTGACCGGTCGAACACACTTGCATGAATTAAACTTGCATGAATGGAAAATCTAAACTATCAAACTTTCAATGAAATGAAAACAACATAACAATTAAAATTAAATGACATACTTGAATGAAATAAAAAACTAATATGAAAGCAAAATTGCAAAAAAAAACCTACTTTATCCTAGATTCTAGTATGCTCCATGATATCACCTACTTCACATCTCCCTCCATGCTTGGAACCTCAAATATTTATTCAAGTTCTCCAAAATTACAAAGTAATAAGATAACAAGTTACATGAACAAGAGTTCCATTGTGTTGTTGCGTTGTTCAGTTGTCCCAAATAAAGGAGATAGATCTCCTATTTATACAAATTCCTAAGTGACCTCCTCCTTAATGAGGATCCTTCTTTCTCTCCTTTGATCCATAATATTCTCAACCAATTTACTAACCATAGGCCACATATCCCTCCTTCAAATCTCCTTGATATCATGAAGATAATTTCGAATTTGACCTTTGGGAGTCACATAAGAGGATCTTGGAAGCTTCCAATGAACCTACACATGTCACAAAACTCTTTCCACTTTTAAGGTATAAGCATATGCATATTATTTCCTAAATTTTGATCACAAATTCACTTAAAAACACTAGAAATTAATAATTTTTGGAAAACACAAGGGTAACCCAAATGATTATGAAAGTGAGAAGAATGTAGTGACATGGTAGTGAAATGGAGGTGATATAATGGACATGATGGTAGAAGTGGATGTCTTTTTAAGGACAATTCTAAGACCCAACACTGACCTTCCTGCAAGATCCTATCCTGTAAATCCATCCCATAGGAGCTCATAGTTGCAATTTGATTTAACTATATCTACCTACTAAGAGCATCGATGACCCTATTCTATTTACCTTTGATGTATTTGATATCAAACTAAAACTCGTTGATCATAGCCAACCATGCAGCTTCCTTGGCATTTAGATTCAGTTGGTCAAACAAGTACCTCAACCCACTGTGCTCGTTCATCAGTACAAACCTCCTGCCAAGAAGATAATGTCTCCACATCTTCAATGCTTGTATGATTTTATAGCTCAAAATCATGTGTCAGATAGTTCTGTTCATGTGCATTCAGTTCCGTGACTCATAACATACTACTTTTCCATCCTGCATAAGGACTCCACCAAGCCCTCTTTTGCAAGCATATGTACATACTATAACACTAGAGAATGTTTAACACTAGAGAATGTGCAAAAAGTTCTTAACTTATTTAAAATTGGCCTCACACTCCTCTTTCCACTCAAACTTCTTACCTTTCCTCTAAAATGATGTAATTAGATAAGAAATTTGTGAGAAGTTCTTGATGAACATCCTGTAATATACTTCCAATCCCATGAAGGATCTCACCTCATCTACATTTTTAGGAGCTTCCCACTCCATGATGGCCCTTATCTTTTATGGATCTATTTTGATTCCCTCCTTGGAGACAACATGTCCCAAGTAATGTACCTCAGTCTAAAAGAGACTATGCTTCTTGAGTTGAGCATACAACTAATGCTCTCTCGACTATCTCAATACTACTTCCAAATGCTTGACATGTTCTTCTTCATTTTTAGAATATACCAATATGTCATTAATGAACAAAATAATAAACTTGTCTAGATAAGGACACAACACACTATTCATCAAACATATAAATGTTGTTGGAGCATTATTCAAACCGAATGGAACTACAACAAACCTGTAATTCCCATACCTGGTCCAGAAATTTTTCTTGTAGATGTCCTCTTTGAAGCGTACCTAGTGATATCATGATATCAAATCAGTCTTAGAGAACAGTGTTGCTCCCTTCAGCTGATCAAACAAATCATCAATCCTTGGTAATGGGCACCTGTTCTTGATGTTAGCTTTGTTCAATTACCTATAATCAATGCACAGTATGAGAGTGTCATCCTTCTTCTTCATGAACAACACTAGTGCACCCCATGGCAATACACTTGGCCTAATGTATCCCTTATCAAGCATCTATTTCATCTACAAATTTAAATCTACCAACTCAGGTGTGCTCATCCTGTAAGGTGCCTTTGATGTTGGTGTTTCCTCTGGTATCGACTCAATATAAAAGTCTACTTCCCTGTGAGGTGGAAACTCTGAAATATCTGTTGGAAACACATCCTGAAACTAATGTAGTACTATATACCTGCTCAAAACATCTACATCCTCCTATTCCTTACCTTTTTCGCTAGAGATATGAACCACAAATAGCACACACCCTTTCCTGCAACTACGCTTGGCCTGCATAGATGTCACCATCCTAACTGATGTAGCTTTCTTCTTTGCCTCTAAGACTTTAGGTTACCCATTTTTATTCAAGCACTCAATGGATTTTTCATAAGTATCCACCTTATTCCTCTAAATATATAGTCAAACCATAGCCAATATCATATTGTATAATCCCAATGGAAATGTGTTCAAGTGCATTGTTGTAGATATCCCATTCAACTCAAATGCACAAGCTCTTACCCAATGATGACCTCTTTTATTTGTGCCTGTAGGCAACTGCACTAACCAATATTTTGCATGCAATTATTTTATCAAACCACTCTCATCCACCAAGTCAGGATTAATATAACTATAGTTAGATCAAAGATCAATAAAAATATAAGCAACTTGATCACAAATCCTACTGTCCATCTCAATGATAGAAACTTGATGATTTTCCTACCTCTTTTCCACATCTTCATAAATCCGAGGAATGTTATGACCAACATCCCAAAATGTCTGTGTCTCTTGTGCACTATAGATACGAGGTCTACCACCCTTATATTGTGGACAATATCTCTTACGATGATCCTTGCCACATATCCAACACTGCAACGATGTTATACCATCACCTCTAGTATTGTTCTCTCCATGTCCCTTCCCAGTTTTATTGCACTTCTTATAAGGAACCACATTTTCTTTCTCACATGCATCTTGCAATCTTTCCCTCTTTGGTGTCCATATTCCTTTAGCTTTCTCATTTCATTTCAAATCACGCTTAGGCTAAGCTTTTCATATTTACTTCTCATAACAATGCTTCAACTTTTGAATGGCCTCCTCCAATGATCTAGGCTCATTGAACTCAATATGATATTTGTATGCTACGGGCAAGCCACTGATGAATCTATGAACCTTGGTCTTATCCTCCTTTAGGTAAGAAACATATCTCAACAACTCCAAAAACCTAATAGTATACTCATCATCTATCGAAAGAACTTCCGCATACTAATAAACCATGCCTCTGCATCCTATGGTTTCTTCATCTCTTCATCAAAGGTAGGTGGCTTTGATTTCTTAAACTCATCCAAAAAATATCCCTTGTCACTTGTCCTGTAAGGATGATGGTGATGACGATCATGATTCTTGTTAAAACTAGAACTAGAGTAGTACTTGTGCCGGTCACCTCTCCTATTTGAAGTGTCCAATAATTTTCCATCTCTAATCTACCTGTAATCACTAGGATACCTACTACCATATGCACCATTATTTCCATGCTCCTATCCATAACTGATACGAAGTGGCGCCTACCACTACAAATCTAACAAACTCTAAAGGATTGTCGCATTCACTTCTGCTTCTTTTTCTTTTTCCTATATGATTCTATCATTGTCCGCCTTACAACTCCTTATCTCTTCCTTCAAAATTCTCAGTGTATATGCTAAATCATATGAGTGCCCAACACCATGGTTCTCATCATATTCATAAGGAGAATATTCGTAGTCTACCATATTTCTAGCCATCTTTGATTTCTTCCTGCAAGGAATCTCATGTCAGCTTAAATCAAATCACAATAAACCAACGTACTTTGGCATAATTCAGGGAGGATATCTCATTTTCAAGATCCACCAATCAATGTAATACATGTATATTCATAATCATGAAAACATATAAACTTGTAATTCATAGGTATATCAATGCATAAAAATCATTCTAGTTAGATTCCAGTCATCAATGCATGACCACATCAACTACACACCGTGACCATATGCATGACAACCTCAACCATACCATTGTACACTTGAAAACATGTAAGCAGCTGACATGTATAACTAGTCATATGCTCATGAAAACACATGTACAACAACACCATCATCCATTCCATGGTGACATCACTGCCACCAGGACCAACACCATGTGGATACAACAAGTACATAGACCATGAGCATGAGAAACACATTCATGACCGACACGAATGCATGATGACAATAAACTTGACAACATCATACTTTTCCCAAGGAGAGCGCAACCATGCTCTGATACCACCTATAACATACACCTACCCTCACATCTACCTGAGTAATCAGCTAACTAGGGTAAGCATGATCTGAGGGCAGTTAATATTAGACTCAACCTCCTTTTTGACTTTAATGAAGTGGAATCGATGCAGAAAACCATATCACATACTTCCTACACCGGCAACGGGATGCCTAGAGGCTCCCTTGATATGGGAAAGGCTGTTTTTAGGAGGCTGTCAATGCACATGGGCATGTGTGTGTCTATCATGGGCATGTGTGTGTCTAAGGACGTAATTGAGCATACATGTGCCTGTGTCCGCGAGATTTAAGGCACTTTTTAAGCCTAAAATCCCAGAAACTTCTTAGAACTTCCTGTAGCTTTCAGAAATCATTAAACACATGGAAATAATGTCGAATAACCAAACACTGACTCTAGGACTAGGCCTGACCATCCAAAACCTAGACTGAAATTATGTCAAACACTTGGCATGAATGAAATCTACAGGTCTAGGATACAAGACAGAGCATGAATGACTAAAAAATACTATGAGAAATTACAAGAAGGATCACCACCCTCTTCCTTGAATAGATATGACATCAATTGGGTATTGCATCCATTAATTCAACAATTACAAGTATATACATGAAATAACCATGACATTAACCAGTCATTTAAACATACTTATAACCATAATAAAACCATGGAAATAAGAGTGAGATAACAACCATTAAATCCACATATTAATAGATACAAAAGCAAGAGAACTTAGCTTCCATTAAACATAGGCGATAACTGACCAGGTTAGGGACTTCCACATACCACTCGACCATAAACATGGTTGAGCCAAATATCTCTTCATCTAGTCACCCTCGTGTCATATTCCAAGCATGAGTGTGGGATCTCATGGATAAACCAATCCAAAAACACAACCAAGGGAATCCAAAGTTTAAACCGCCTCCACCCTCACTAATTAGAGGCTCAGTGTTTTAGCTTAAAAATGAAAGTGCTTAGAATTTATTGAAAACTGAACGAAAGCTACCGAACCATTGCCAGGAGTCCAACACAACTCGTTTTAATGAAAAATCAGTTCGGGTGAAGAAGTGATAGCCTACTGATCGTCATTCAGAACACACAATTTTTTTTCAAATGGTAGAACAGGTACAGGTTGATGACATGGAAGCCCAGTCAGCATGCAGGGAATCTTCTTCGGTTTTTTCCCAGTGGCACTGTGACAAGTGTCACAACCGGATTCGCCATTTTTTCTTTGAGAAGGTGGAATTTTCCCAATGTCCTCTAAGGTTGAATTTGGGTTCATGAATTTTTATGTGTTGGAAATTATTTTTAAGTTATTAATATTGGATATATATATTATATTTAATTATATTTCCAAACCTTATTAATATAATTTTTCATATATATATCATATTCAATCCAAACAAATATTAACCATACTCTGAATGGTGGAGGTTTAATACATTATTATGGCGGCATTATTCCAAAATATAACAGTGGAGTGCATTTTATATTAATTCCAAAGTTCAAATATATTACATGGAGGCATAAACCTTAATCCAAACTTGGGATAATTCCAAAGGTTCAGAGCGTAATGTTAATGGTGAAAAGTATATGAGAAGGAGCAGAGGTTAGGGGCTAACCCTTGACCTCCCTCCAGATAACCGTGCACCCTACCAATGGGCCATAGGTAGGTCTTGTGATATGGTGACCACGAAGTTCTATTTGAAGTTCAGTGTGATGTCTGATGGCAGAATGGAGGGGGTCAGCCCTCCTCCCACGTGACTTTACCATATGCCCAAGTCTTAAGCACCCAAGTTAATTTCGCCTAGTGTGCCATTATCCCCATTAATTCGTTGATTATTAATTTTAAGAGTGCAGCTAAGTTAGCAGTGGATTCAAAGGCACTATAGTTTCAGCAGATTTTCCAAGTTTGGCAAAGCTAACTGGAGTCTCTCCAGTTTTAGAGGCATTTTTCTAGGAAAAATTGAATGAGGCCTATCTTGAGCAATTTTCGACCAATTTTGGCTCAATAAGAGTTATTACTAGCAGATTTGCATGTTCTTAATCCATTGGAACAACTTTTAGAGGCATAGGAGCAATTCTACAGAGATTTTTGTCACTTTGAAGAATTTTGAAGCCTAGGGCCACCAGGAAGGAAGGCCATGCCTAGAGCATATGAAGGCCAAATTGAGTAAATGAATAGTCATTTTTGATACATTTCGACATTTTGAACTCATTGGAGTATGTTTCAAGAGAATTTGATGCATGTAAAAATCAATTTTATCACTATTGAGCTAATACAGAGGCCCAAACCATGGAAGCTAGATCAAGGAGATGTATCACAGCAAGGGCGAACTCCTTCATCAAAACTCAGTTTTAATGGATCAATTGTGATTTTTTGTTGTTTTTTATGTTTTTTTTTGTTCATAATTTTAAATTCTTACTTTATGCTCTTAAATTCACTCATAAAAACTCAGTTAAATTACCTATTTGACACACATAATCAACAAATAAACTTGTACAACAAGAAATAGATCAACATGTAAATTTTATATCTGAGGTTGAAATTAGCACAGAAAAAACTAACATTAATAATCAGATCAATTTGGTATCAGAGCTAAGTTGAAAGGGTAAGGTTATTTTCTTGATGGTTGCTTGAGTTTTATGCAAGTTTAATGGTTGCAAATTTGTGATGTTGACAAGGTTAAAGTTGCAGAAAGGTGAAGGGAAATTGTTGGTTGCAAGTCCTGAGATTAGGACCAGAAGAAGGAGAGCTACAAGAGCACCATATTCAACCAAATTTCCACTCATATATGCACTTGAATCATCTCAAGTTTTGTCTCAAGAAGCTGAGATTGAAGAGGTACAAATTGCATAAGAAGTTGAATTGATTGAAGAGGTACAAGCATCAGAAGTTGAGCTTGAATCCATAGCCATTATGTCAGGTGTTGGAGAGACTCAAGGAAATTCAGAAGAGGAATATGTTAGGAGAGACTTCAATGACATAAAGAGGATGGTTAAAATTATATTTGATGAATTCACTGTTGGGATGGTAGGAGAAGGTCCTATGCCTCCACATGGAGAAGGAACTTCAAATGGTAAGAAGGATGAAGAGAAGAGTTCAAAGGGTAGTGGAGGAAAGCCACCTCCATCTCCACCATCTTCATCATCATCATCATCTCCATCAGCATCATCTTCCACTTCCACCAAAAAAACTACCCACACTCACTCAAATACCACAAAAGGAAAGACACCCTTACTCAAACTAGATGTCAAATTTGAGCTTCCAATGTTTAATGGAGAGGCAAATGAAGAGAGGGTTGACAATTGGATACATCAATTGGAGGTGTATTGCTGAATTCAAAACCATCATGAATATGACATAAAGATTCAATTGGATTCTTTAAGCATGGAAGGATCTGCATATGTATGGTGGGAAGCAAGGACACAAGAAGAGATAAAAAACTACGGTAAGATCTCTATGTCTTGGTCAAGTTTTATTTCTTCCATTAAAAGGAAATTATATCCATTAGATTACATGCAAAAGGAAATTATGGATTGGAAAAAATTTAGACAATTGAAAGGGAAAAATGTGCAAGATTATACTCATGAGTTTAAGAGAAGAGCTCTTATTTTGGGTATTTATTTATGTTCTCAAGAAACTTTGTTAAAGTATGTTGGGGGTTTGCACAGTTACCTTAGGCACACTCTACTCATGTTTAATCCCACAAATATTGATGAATTTTGTGTTCAAGAAAAAAAATTAGAAGCAAGAGGGAAACAAAACATAGATGAGGAAAGTGAAAGTGAGGGTAAAGGAAAGGGGAAGTTTTATGGAAGAGGAAAAAGAAATAGCTTTGTAAAAATACAGAAGGAAAAAATCACATGCAAAAATTGTTCAAATACTGGTCATGATAAAGACCATTGTTGGCAACTTCATCCAGAATTGAAACCAAACAAATTGAAAGCCAAAGAAAAGGGGAAAACTGTGCAATAGTTGAAAATGACTTAGGGTCATATTCAAGAGACGAGAGAAAGATTACAGGCATGGGTTTGAAAGGTAAACATATTGCAAGCACTAGTTCTTCAATTTTTTCAAATGTTACTCATGATGAAGATACAAGAATAGAACTTTTCCATATTAGAGTTGTCTCTAAACATACCAAGATTGATACCCTTTTTGATAGTGGGTCACAAGCTAACTTGATTTCTAAAGACTTGGTTAAGCAGCTAGGCCTTGAAACTATTAGACATCCAATACCATATCCTTTGGGTCTTATATGCAAGAATGCAAAATTGCAGGTTACAAGGAAGTTCATAATAAGATTTGTCATCAATTCAAACTTTATTGATGAAGTTGAATTGATGTGGTGTCGATTGAGATATCAAGTATTGTATTGGGAAGTCCTTATCTGTATGATAGGAAAACAATATATCATATCCATGAGAATAAGTATCCCTTTTTTAAGGATGGTATTGAATACATAATTAGAGATCATAAGAAGAAGACAAGTTTTTCTCTTATACATATAGGAGAAATGAAGAGGATATTGAATGCAAGTCAGAATTTGACATTGTTGATGATCAAACAAAGATATTTTCAAATAAAAATTTTCAAAAAGATGCTTATGCTTGTAATGAGTTGTTTCAGGATTCTAACAGGTTTCCTTTGAAAGAAGGTGAAAAAAATGTGACACATTTGCAGCAGTCAGCATCAGTGTTGAGCAGTGTTAAAAACAAGATGCTGGTGTAAGAGAGTGCAAAGGTTAAAGAGAAAACGAAAAATCAGCTTAGCGAAGAAGGCATGGGTTCCAAAAATGTTTTTTTATTGTTTCCAAAAGGTACATAGAAATGGCAAAGATACTTGGTCAAGAGTCGACGCAAGTACAAATAAAAAGCAGCTAAGAATCGCCATGGTGATAGCATGCAAGGTGAGACAGTTTTTAAGTTTCATTTGATTAATGACCAAGGTAGGAACATGATGGTTTCTACAAGAATATATTGCTTTTCTGCAAATTCAGAAAAATTGCAGCATGATGGTGTCAATGACAGCAAGAGAAGGTCGCAAGGATCAAGGAAAAATTTAACTTTTGTGTAAATCTTTAAATGATGAAAATTGGAAAATTTTAGTGGATAGAGACTGGAAGAGTGAGGGAACAGTGCCCTCATCCACATGATCAGTAATCCAAGAGATTTTTGGGTCCAAAAGGCTTCTAATTGGGAGGAATGATCAGAGGCTTAGTATTTTAGCTCAAAAATTAAAGTTCTTAGAATTGTTTTGAAACTGAACGACAACGACTGACCCATCACCAGGAATCCAACGCAACTCGTTTCATCGAAAATCGAGTTCGGATGAAAAATTTATAGCCTGTTGATCGTTGTTTCAAAAAGGTAATTTTTTTAAAAAAATTGCAAAATAGGTACAGGTTGATGACATGGTAGCCCAGTCAGCATGCAAGGAATCTTCTTCAGTTTTTTCCCAGTGGCACTATGATAAGTGACACAACCGGATTCGCCAGGTTTGGTTTGAGAAGGCGGAATTTGCACAATGTCCTCCAAGGTTGAATTTGGGTTCATGAATTTTTATGTGTTGGAAATTATTTTTTAATTATTAAGGTTGTATATATATATATATATATATATATATTAAATCCAAACAAATATTAACCATAATCTGAATGGTGGAGGTTTAATACATTATTATGGTGGCATTATTCCAAAATATAACGGTGGAGCGCATTTTTTATTAATTCCAAAGTTCAAATCTATTACATGGAAGCATAAACATTAATCCAAAGTTTGGATAATTTCAAAGGTTTAGATCGTAATGTTAATGATGCAAAGTATATGAGAAGGAGCGGAGGTTTGGGTCAAACCCTTAACCTCCTTCCACATACCCGCACGCCCTACCAATGGGCCATGGGTAGGTCTTGTGATATGGCAGCCACAAAGTTCTATTTGAAGTTCAATGCAATGTCCAATGGCAGAATGGAGGGGGCCAACCTGTGGGCCAACCCTCCTCCCACGTGACTTTACCATATGCCCAAGCCTTAAGCGCCCATGTTAATTGTGCTTAGTGCACCATTATCCCCATTAATCCATTGATTATTAATTTTAAGACTATAGTTAAGTTAGCAGTGGATTCAAAGGCGCCCCAGTTTTGGCGGATTTTCCAATTTTGGCAGAGCTAACTGGAGTCTCTCCAGTTTTAGAGGTAGTTTACTAGGAAAAATTGAATGAGGCCTATATTTAGAAATTTTCGACCAATTTTGGCTCAGGAAGAGTCATTCCTAGCAGATTGGCAAGTTATGAATCCATTGGAACAACTTGCACAAGCAAAGGAGCAATTATACAGAGGTTTTTGTCACTTTGAATAATTTTGAAGCCTAGGGCCACTAGGAAGGAAGGCCATGCCTAGAGCATGTGAAGGCCAAATTGAGTAAATGAATAGTAATTTCTGATATATTTCGACATTTTGAACTCATTGTAGTATGTTTCAAGAGAATTTGATGCATGTAAAAGAAATTTGAGCACTATTGAGCTAATACAGTGGCCCAAGCAATGGAATCTGGACCAAGGAGATGTAGCCTAGGAAGAGTGAACTCCTTCATCAAAACTCTGTTTTAATGGATCAATTGTGATGTTTTAATATTCTTTATGTTGCTACCGTTCATCATTTTAAATTCATACTCTATTCTCTTAAATTCACTCATAAAAAATTAGTTAAATTACATGCTTGACACACATAATCAACAAAGAAACCTATACAACAAGCAATATATCAGTAAGTAAATTTTATATCTGAGATTGAAATTAGCACGGAAAAAACTAGCATTCATAATCAGATCACTCAGCATATCGTGATCACACCAAAATAGGTTGTATGATCACAAAACCGAACCAAACTTGGAATGCCATCCGGAATACATCACTATCCTTGATGAATTTTCCGTCTCCTTATCTCTCAGGTTTTAACACAATCCAATCCCGGATCACATGGCCCTAAAATGAGATGCTCAGGCTTTACCGTGTATCCTACCAAAACCGGTCAAGGGATTCCTAGGCTTTGGGCATGAACCTAAGACCACCTCTACCCCAGATTTTGAAATCCATCCAATAATTCCAAAGCTTTAAACTAAGATCAAAATCCCAACACATCATGGCATCCGGAAAAAGGCAAGGCTGAAAACCACTGTCATAACCCAAAAAAATCATGCCACTGACAACAAGAGAACCAAATATCAACATGAATAAGCCATGCATGTCCAAACCAGCTAGGAAATCACAAATGAAATATGTTATCTGCAAGTATTCCTGCTGAAGCTGCTAGATCTTTCTCTTCCTTGCTTGATCCTTTCTTTCCATGTCCTTCCTTTGCTTACTTTCCTCCTTTTTGGCTCTGTTATCACTCAAAAAAAATTCAAAAGATCATTGTGTCAAGATTTTTTATGATCATGGGTCAAAATAGGGTCTTAGGAGTCATTTCTTGAATTTGACCAAAAGGGAGTATTAGTTTTTTAGGTTTGAACCTTCCCTAGTGTTTAAATAAATTCATTTTAAAGTTTTTTCATGTCAATTCATTCATCATTTCATCATTCATTTCATTTCCCTAAGTTTTTTTTATCAAAACTTCCCAATTATCTAAGAAACCACATTTTCGTAGTGCATCACGTTGAAAAAATTCACTTTGCACTACAAAAGTGGTTATAGTTTCGTAGCGCAAACAACAAAACTCTGTTTTTTCTGACTTTGAGAAGTAAACTTAAAAGGCAGTTTCTGAGCAACTAAAACCGAATTTTCGAAATATGAAAGAGGTTTTTTATCATAACAGAAATAGCTACAAAAACTTCTCTCAGTTTCTTCAAATTCATTAGAAGGTGGCATAAATTGATAAATTAAAATGTGCTACGAAACTGCTATTACGAAACTGTCTTGTACATGACTGTTTAGAAGTCAACTTCAAGTTCAGTTTCTGGCCAAATAAAAATGTTTTTTGGAATTATGAAAAAATTTTGTATTCATCACAGCCCCAGCTACAAAAACCTCTTTCAATTTTCTCACAGGTGTTATCAGTTGAGCGATGAAAGGATTTCATTGAAGCCTTATTTTCAGAAACAGAGTTTTCATGTTTTACACATGTTTTTCAAATGCAGTTTCTGGACAGCAGGAGATTTGTTTCAAAAACCAAAAGAGAGGTTTTTATTCAAGAAATAATGGCCTACAAACACCTCCTTCAGTTTCTCAAACTACATCAGGGATTAGGAGATATGGGCTCTGTTCGAAGACCTATTTTTCAGGAAAAAACAGGAAAAATCTGCAAGGATGTAATACAAATGAAGAATGAATGCCTCAAGAAAGTTAGAATGAAGTGGGTTTATAGTTTGTATGAATTTTAAATACTGAAGAAAGGTTATGTTTTGAGTTTTGGGGCAATAACACTTTTCACTTGGCAAAATTTATGAAAAAACTGCATACTCAGCAGTTTCTCAGCGCATTTAGTGTAAAAAAGCAGAAAAGCGCTACGAAACTGTTGTAGCTTCCTTTTCTGCTATTTTTGATCAATTTTCAAGGGGTTGAAGAACGAGTTAGGAGCTAAAATTTTTGTACCAGATGTGTTAAAAGGTGATTGAAATGATACAATTGGAAAGAGTTAAGTTTTTGAAGAATAAAGGTTGAAATGACAGCATTACAAAGGGCGCTACGAAACTACTATGCTTTCGTAGCGCAAGATATTACAGCCTTTTTGAACAAGTTTAGAATCAGTTTTGGATAGCTGGAGGCTAGGGATGAGTGATGAGATAGTTGAGATAATCTCCAACAGATAAGGACCATGAAATAAAGTTTAAATGATGGTTAGAATGCTTAAAGAAGGAAAAGAATCTTATGCCTAAAAAACAGGGTTTGATTTCCTACTTTTGTTGAGGTCGGCAAAGTGGTCATGAAGAGCTCAAGCCCATCATCCAAATTTGACCATGTGATGATACACTTGGAAAATGATGTAATTTCAAATAAGATAAGGTTGTTATAGATAATTATAAGGAGTTTGAGTCCTATTTGTAATAGGATTGTTAAGTAGCATAGGTGTCTTTTTGTAATAAATTTCATGTCTTATGGTTATGTAACGTATCAGTACTTAGAAATTAGATGTATCTAGCCTAAGGGAGATGATCTGATGTTGTAAGAGGTATATTAAAGACCAAGAGGTCAAATTTTTAAGGGGTTGGACATTTTTGGCAAAACTGGTGCTTATTGTAAAAAGACTGTTTTCAGCTAATACAAAGAGCTTCTACTTGACCAACTTGAAATTCAGAAGGGTTTTTTAGTGTTTTCCTGTTCTATCAGTGTTTCTTATATATCTTATTTGTAGTGGTTTTAATCTATATTACTCAAAACTCATATTTAGATGCTCTGACTTCCTTTATAAGTGAACTGACTGTGTTTTTACATGTTCATGTGTGTGTGACCTATGACTAAAAACTTTGATATGCCTCAACTTCCATGTCAATTATATTCACTAATTTACTGAACTTTTTTGACTCCATAAGCTCAATGTATACATGCTGATACTATTTTTAATCTACAGGGTTGGAAAATGTTATCTGGGCATACTACTTTTGTAAGGCTTTGGATTGGCTAAGATATATAGTAACAATATAACTTTTCTTCACCTAAGATTCTTAGTGTATTTCAATGAGTTTTATGTCCTATCTTTGAAATGTTTTTCTTCCATAGCCTTGATGTCTCATTACTCAGAATTCATGTATTACATGCTCTTAATTCCTTTGAACTTCAAGTTATTGGGATTTTCCTGAATTTTTTACTCTTTCATTGAAATATATACAAGCCTCAGCTTCCACAAGGAGAGCCATTATTATCTTTATCCCTGTCACTGACTCCATAGCCCAATGGTAGCAAGCCTTCATCTTTTCAACCTGAAAACATACAAAATCAAGACACAAACAATAGATTTAGCCATCTATCTACATCTTTATTCAATATCGTTAACCCTTGAGAGAGCCCTCTCAGGTTGAGGAGGCTAAGCCTCAGTCACAAGATTGGTTTGAAATAGTTACACCGAAGTTGTCTGATCAACATCCAATCAAGTACGATTTTGGTGATAACAGGCTCAATGTTTATATGCTCCAATAAAACTATAAGTATCCAAAATTATGAGAGAGAGATAATAATGAGAGAGCTCCAAAACTTAACTAACAAAAGGTACTAACTGATCCTTAGAAGCCTTTTTATCAATGAGGCCTCTATTTTCTTCATTTTCCATTATTTTCCTTCATTTTTCTCCTCACATGCAACCTATGACTTTTTACCTTCCTTTTCTCCTAATTTCCTTTATTTTCATAAATAAATGTACCAAAAATACTTTTTGCCTCTTAAATACCTTTACCATTTCCTTTTGTAAATTTTCCTTAGCCATAAACACATATCTAGTCATGCCCACTAGCATATCTTTTCCCAACATTTAGCTTGGAATAAGTGTCCCTTAACCGTGGTATTATTTTTTCCTTTATTAAATTTTATTACATAAAATTTTGCCTAGTTTTGTTACATGAAATTAAATTTAACATCCAATGTGTACCCTTTCTACATAATTTTGAGTATACCCATGTTGATAAAACATGTTCTTGGAAAACGCACACTTTTTCAGCTACCTCCAAATTTTTTTCCATAGGTCTACTCAATAGCATGCAAAGTGGTTACTTATTGGATGTAGAATTTAATTCCACATAAATTTCACATCTGATGGGTACCTACACTTGACATTTGAGTAAAAATCTTAACAGATAAGTCAAAAATACAATTAGAAAAAAATTATTTTTCTTCTATTCTTGCCAAAATTATTTACCCCTATGGACGACATCATCATGTTAAATCTTATTCATTTTTTTAAATTTGATTTTTTTACTACATTTTTTTAATGCTTTTACTTCAAAATTATCATAATGGCATTTTAGGCTATTGTGCCACATATTCTAGTCTGTAAATATGAAATCACATGAATATTAATAAAATAAACCATTTTTGTGTACCAAGTTAGACAAGAGAGTATGGGGGGCTAAGACTCCACTAGTGTGAAAGAGGGGTGAAGGACCCTAAGTGATGAAAGTATCAAGCTTAGGTGGCTAAGATAATATTAAAATAAGCCTAAGTCAAAAACTGCAAATGTTTTATCCTAAGTTCATAAAGTGACTTTAGTGAATGACATTTATCAAAGGTTGCACACAAAAGTAAAGTGTGTTATAGTTATTCCATCATCCATTACATCATATGTGTGTGTGTGTGTGTGTAAAAGGTGATTGGAATCCCTGGAAGATAAGAATGGGTGACCCTATGTCATGATTGTATCCTAGTAAAAATATTAGGTGGATTTAGGAAAAAATGAGAGAGGTTTCCCTATTGTGAAGCCAAAAAGGTATTTAGGAAAACATCCTAAGGGTAGTTATAAATCCTATAAGTTTCGAGGCTTGAATACATCCCTAGTCAGCGAAGTTGAAAACCAGTGGAAGGATAGTGACATAACCTGATGGATTTTGGTTGCAAATAAGGGGGCACACGACCTTGGGTTGTGTGTATTGGTGGGGAATGTGAGACAATTTGTGGGAGGTTTTTGGATTTGGTACCATGGCCATGCTCATGTTTGGAATCAATTATGTGTCTTAGTTATATTTATCTAATAATTTTTTCTATTAGAGTTTTGGTCCCAGCTTGGGGGTGACCCACTATTGAGATATGATGAGCAACATGGCCTATGGTTGGGTGGAATGTCTGAGGTTTGCAACTAGTCAGTATTTAATTTAAAAGATAAGTGTTTATTTCTATTCTTAAGTTTATATGATTTCCATTGTGAATAATTATGTATTTTCATGTGTTGCATGTGAGTATTAATTTAAATGGTAACATTTATGAAATTACATCGATGTACATGAATGCATCGCATAGTAGTATGCATTAGACTTGTTGGAAAAATATTACAGGAATCAAATTCAAGGGAAAATTTCAAAAAAAATAGGTTACAAAGGTAGTGATGTGCCCCAATGGGTGACTCAGGATGTTACAAAGTGGAATCAAAGCCCGAGTTGCAACAAATGTCTTGCATGGCCCAAAGATAGAATGTAGAAGTTGAATTTGTAAAGTATTCCTACAAATTATTTTAAGAAATAGCATAACTAGATATGATTCCCCGGACTTTATAATTTCAAGGTATGTAGTGGTTGAATAGATTTTCACAAGGAATATAACTTCATGGACTAGAATGATAATATAAAATAACCATATTTCACTGGGTCGTAATGCTATGAAAACTCCATATGAAATGGGTGAAATTTTCAATCCAACATGGAATTCATAGGATGAAATCCATTGAGGATGAAAAAATACATGTATAAAAGTAAAGTTGATGGTTACTAAAATTATGGGTCAATTATAGTAACAGGACTTCCAAATTCACATAGACTTAAATTTTGGAAAAATAAACTTTATTGATGGAAAAAGTCAAAATAATTATTAAAAATTAATAAATTTTCAAAAAAAATTGTATTATGACATCAGTAGTGAGACGACAATACCAGGTGGTACCTGAATTGGAAGATGGAGGTGGAAAACAAGTAGCATGACTATATTCCATAGAAATTTTATGGATTTTTAAACCCTCTTACATATTTTAATTCAATATCAATACAATTATTTGATCTATTTAGATTTCAGTCATTAGATCCATCAAAATGTAATCGTTGCATTACATCACGTACATGTTGGAATCTAATATAGATTCTAGTTGTTAGACTGAGTGGATTGTGTCCATTAGATCCATCACAAGTGTAACTTGGTGTTAGCTCATATGCATGTTGGAATATGATATAGATTTGGGTCATTGGATCGAGTGGATCATGGTCGTTAGATCCATCAAAAGTGTAACTTGGTATTAACATGCATGCATGTTAGAATTTGATATAAACATAGGTTGTTATATCAGGTTAATCATGTCCACTAGATCCATGATAATATGCCTAAAACCTCTTGCATGGTACAGTTTGATATGGATCTAGATCATTGGATCAAGTCAATCATGGATGTTGGATCCATTGAAATTGCAACTTATCACAAAGCATCATCTATGTTGTAATATTGTATTATTTTTGGGTTGTTGATATACTCCAGGATCAATTTTTAGATCTACAAGTTTTTAAGTCACATGTTAGGGTAAAAGTGAAGGATGGACCCTATTGGTTTTTGCAGCCAATAAACTAATACCATGTGAAAAGGTGGCAAATGTATCTATGTATACGTATGTATACATACTAATACTTTCAAATTAAAAAAGAAAGCACACAAAGCCTATATTTATAATTGTATATTAGTTGTAGAGTAAATTTACAAGGTGTTTTAACTGATTCAAAATACTAACATAGAAAAAAAATTCCAAAATTTTCAAATTTATCCTTTATTTTTTGAGTTATCAGCTTGTAGGGCATTTTTTAGGCCATAAACAATGGTTTTTGGTAGTCAAAACCATGACAATTATATGTTTCATTGGCACACCATGTTTTTAACTTAAATAAAATAGATCATAGATACCTTTTTATTGAAATGTATTTGTGTTAAGAAGTGCTCTACAACCCAGTATGAAGGAGATGTATAGGATTTTATATCAACATTTTTTAATGTATTTTCTTATAAAAAATTAAAATATTCCATTTTTGAAAATGAAATCTCCCCCATACCTTTTATACGCACACCACAACACCAAATTCAAGCATCAACATTTTGGCCTCTCGAATATGCAGAGCTAGGAAGGAAGAGCCAGGGTGAAGAAGCATCTTCAAATATCACTCCGTAGGGCTCAGGCACGAAATGGTGATCCGAAGATAAAATATTTACTGGAAGTCTTCACATCATGGAAATTTTATTGTTTCAATTCATTCTAGGGGAGATATGTCTAATGTTATGTAGGGACCAGTAGTTTTTATAGTTTTAGTCCCCCCAAGCCACCAAAAATTGAGATATGTGCAACCAATATTAAACAAAAATATATAACATTGACTGCAAATATCTTTTAATTTATGTCCAAAATTTCCCAAAATATTGATTGGGCGCACAATTTTCCATAGATAGTCTTTTAAATATCATGAGTACAAAACATCTTGTCCCAACTAGAAAACAAATAAAACCATAAATCCTTCCAAAATTGTTTATTCCAGAAGTAAAAAGTACTCGTCACTTCAACCCCCACTGAATTGAACTGAAGCTATGTATCCCAAATGCACATTCATGCATGCACATAATAAAATTTTATGTATGTCAGCCATAATTGTTGTGTTGTTCAACAATTAAACCCACTATATTCAATAAATGACACCCAACCCATTAAATTCAATAAATGACACCTAAGCCATTAAATTCCACAATAAAACAAATTAAAGCACATGGATCAACCATAAAAAATTCCCAGCCATTAGATCACATCCAAATTAATCTAGATCACACATTCAAAATTGATAGATTGCAATCCATGTCAATCCTTGCTACCAATCAAATTCAACTGCAAAAAACTATAAAAGGAGTACAACCCTTGTTGAAGTTTCATTTTTAACATTCAAACTATTCACTAGCCTTGGAGACATACCATCATAGAACATTTCACAGTATATTCAGGTTACTTATTTTAGTTTTTGCACAATTTAATTATAATTTTGTTTTCATTTCTCCATCACATAAATTTCACAGTATATTTAGGTTATTTGTTTTAGTTTTTGCACAGTTTACTATTACAGTTTTGTTTTCATTTTATCATAATGGTGGATCTTTGTCCAAACTGATTGAAGCTTACCAATATTTATTTCAAATTTACATATCGATTGATATTTGTTCTAAGTCATTTACTCTCACTTCTAGTATTGTTCTTATTGTTCATTGAATTTAAAAAGAGTACAAATATCAACAATTGTTCTAAAGTATCTAGAGAAAACAATCAACACTAATCTCCTATGACTACTATAAACAAACGAATGAATACTATCAACAACCAAATTAGAAATTTCACTTAAAATTTTAGACCTCAACATATTGTTAAAATTGTTCAAACCTCAACATACCTTAAAATTGATGTCGAAGGTTTAGTGAAGATGTGAGAAAATTGTAGACCAATAGGAAAATTAACCAAGAACGAATGACTACTATCAAAAACGGAATCAGAAATTTCACTTCAAAATTTAGACCTCAACATACTATAACATTTTTTCAGGCCTCAACATATCTTAAAATTGATGTCGAAGGTTTAGTGAAGATGTGAGCAACTTGCAGACCGGTAGGAAAATTAACCAAGAATGAATGACTAATATAAAAAAAACTAAATCACAAATTTCACTTAAAAATTCAGACCTCAACATATTGTTAACATTTGTTCAACCCTCAACATGTCTTAAAATTGATTTCGAAGGGTTAGTGAAGATGTGAGAAACTTGTATTTTAGTAGTAAAATTAACCAAGCCAAATAATTCTAGTTCATTGGGATGACATGATGAATGTCGAACTCGATCATTAATTGTCCAAGCCAAATAACTTCCTAACTATCAAGAATTGCATAAATAGATGAAAAAACTCCTTGTGAGGATCACATATTCAAAATTAAGCTATAGGATGAGAATGAAACTGATTGGACCCTATAGAAGCGAATAAACTATACATTCAGAAGAGAAATGAAATCCATGGGTAATTCTTCATCAAGGAAGAATACTCCTCTTTCATGGAAAGATTACATTCATGTATGGGAGATATATTCTAGAAAATGTGAAATGGCATGACTCAAAAGGGAGACAATAGTGGTTGGTGACTAAATATGGTGAGGAATAAAGGAAAAATAGTTAAAATTATCCAGGTCATAGCCATACATGTGAGACCTCTTTACTTACAAAATATCCTCCTCAAAGGTTGTTCTTGATTTCAAGTTGTTCATTTTTCGTTGGTGTTGAAGGCTAATTTTCATATTCTTAATCAACTTATTTTTCTACGCAACCAAAATTTTCATCACCATCTGCATTTTTATCTAAATGAAAATTTGGAGGAGAAAGAGACAATTTGGCATTGGAGTTCTCATGAAAATGGAAAACCCTTCGAAACAAATTATCTTTTGAAATAAAATCAAATAAGATATATCCTTCATATCCTCATATGCCTTAACATGTTTCCAACGATTAGGACAGCATATTAGAGAATGCTTTCCTAAGTGTTCCCGGATTGAGACCAAGGCACATATCCATATCTAGTGCAAAAGCAAATAGATCCAAACGGAGTCCTTGTATATTGAGTCTCACCACCATAAGCACTACCAAATCATGTTATGAATAATAGGTGTGTACAAACAACCTGTATAAGCACCTTTCTGTCATGACAATGCACCTTACTAGTTTTATTTTTTTTCCAAGACAGTGTGTATAAACTCATGGATACTAATACTGGAAAGGAGTTTATACTAGAAATGGTTGAAATGCACAAACTCATTATCCATGAAATCACACAAAAATTGTCATAAGAAACCATGAAATTCACTCAAAACATCCAATTGCAAAATACATTTATCCTTGCGGGTTGCAGGTTGCCTCATGCACAAACAACAATATGAAACCATGAAATCCACACACAACATTAAACTATGAAACATTTTCCCTTGTAGGTTGCAGGTTGCCAGTAGTTATGGTCCTAGTCCTATTATTCAAAAGTGAATTTATTTATTCAAGAATACCTAATGCAATATTTTTTGGTGATGTATTTTTACCATTCCCGAGACAGATTTGAGGCATTTTGATTGTTTCTAAGAGGATTTACTGTGACAAATTTTGACCATATTATTACTGCAACTCTTGGTCTAGATAGAACTTAATCATGCCTCTTGGTAACTTTACTTAGATCAGTGGTGGCTATTTAGAGACTTGTATCTATTGTTGAGAATTCACATGACCTACTTTGAAGATTGATATTATAAATAAGGGTTTCTTTGGTTATTCTCTTTATAAAATATTGCAAATCATTCCTTGGCATCAACTTAGCTATGTTATGAAAATTCTATGAGACTTGTTTTGAAACTTTTAATATTTTTTTGGGTTGATATATATTATTCATAATGTTGGACTGACTAGGGTTGGACAAAAGTTTCAAATCTCAAATTTAGGTTCTCATAGATAAACACATCAACTCGGTTATCCTAGAACCTCAATAGAATCTTTACATTGGCAAGCCTAAAGCTTCCTTCATGCCTAGATAATGTTTTCTACAGGAATAAAAATATTGGAAAACTAAAAACCATTCCCATAGTAGGAGAATCACTAACTATTAGAAATAAATTGATCGAGTTTTATGTTTGTAAATTCAGTGTTCATGGACACACGGCTCAACATTTTTGAAGGAAAATAGCAGCTCATTCAAACCTTCACTAAGGCAAGCCTACAACTTCTTTCATGCCTGGAGATTTTTATCTATAGGAATAACAATATTGGCACACTCAGAACCCTTCCCACAATAGGAGAATCACTAACCATTACTAATGCAAGCCCAGAGCTTCTATTGAGATGCTAAATTACTTTAGCAAGTAATTCCTACAACTTCCTTCATGCCTAGATATTTTTATATATAGAAATAAAAATATTGGAAAACATGAGGCTAAACAATTTAAGTCATAAAACAATTTATAAAAACAATTAGACCAAATCAACATCTTAACCAGAAAAGGAACCATGTGTCACTTTTTTTAGTTGAAATTCTTTCAATGTATCCATCATATTATTATAACACATAAAACATTTTATCCAAAACATGTATTTATATAGTTAAATACATACAACCAATTCTAGGTCAATTTCAACACACTGACAGTAATTTTCCAAGTGAAAATATAGTCATGGTATTTTAAGTGTAAAAACAAGTTATCAAAAAAACAATTACGGGTATATTTGAAGACATACAAAAAATTCCTTCGGTAGATTTGATTTTTCAAGGACATTGTCAAAAAGGCATATGTATGAAAATTTGCTAAGCTTCTACTAACATACATGTTTTTAATTTCCTATAGGAAAGTAGAAATACTATTAGCTTGTATGAAAGAAAATTTTCAAATATTGTTAACTAAATGCATGCAATAATTATGCAGGTAGTTGCATCTATAACAAGAGTTAGTTATGTTGCTCGTACAAGGAGAAGTGGAAAGCGAGTGACCAAGGATGCGAAGCTGTGATTCACTTCATCAAATGAGGACAAGACATATCATGTGAATGTAAACAATTCTCCCAACAATGTTGTTGAGGATGGCTTTGTGGTATAAGTTGATGTTGTCCCACCATCAACCACATAGCCACCATCAACCAAAGTCCAAGGGGAAAGTTCAACTAAGAAGATCATTGATATAAGAGCTTGGAAAAAATAAGACATGTTAGCTGCAATTAATGATGTATAGTTTAATGGATATTCAGTTCGAGCATCTAACAAGGAGCATGGTATTGCTCCCTCGTCAATACGTTATTGGATAAATGGGCTCACTCGTACAAAACGTAGAGGCCCTCTTTTAGTTATGACTGAAGAGGAGGATACCGAGGTGGTTTAGTGGTGTAAAGAGATGGCCGAATTGGGACATGGGCTAGAGTTGATACAACTCAAATCCACTATTTCTCAAACCTTTCATGGGAGGCCAAACCCATTCAAATATGGGTTTCCTAGTAAATCATGGTGGTTTGGGTTTAAAAAGAGGCATCCAAACCTTGTATTGCATATATATGAGAGCCTTGACAAAGTTAAGGCTTTAAATTTGCGCCCTACAATTGTACCTAAGTTCTATGATACTCTTTCTTTTGCATCTGAAAAGCATTTTTATGGTGTGGACCATATATGGAATTGTGACGAAAGAGGTTTACAAGAAGGAAGGAATTGTGGCATGTGGGTAAGTGCCAAGGGAGAGAGTCTTAACATGCCAAAAAAATTTCCTACGATCAGAGAGTGGATAACTATTTTATGTTGTGTTAATGCAATTGGTGTTTCAATCCTAGAGTTTTATCTATTCAAAGTTTAAAATAAACTGAAAAAATATATACAAAACTGTGAACTAGGTGCATGCATGGTTGCACATTCCCATGCATGGATGAATAATTTTTATTTATTTATTGAGTTTGTCACTTTGTTGAATCTGTACTAGGTGTTGCTCACCTGAGAAAAAAAAACTATTGATATTAGTTGGCCATGGAAGCCGCATTGTTGTGCAAACAACTAAGGACGAAAACTATTTGGGCATCGACGTGTTAAAATTTCCAACTCATACCACTCATAGATTGCAACCCCTTGATATCAGTGTGTTTTTCCCTTTCAACAAATATTTCATGTCAGAGCACGTGCTTCATGGATGGAAAAGAATCGAGGGTTAAGGTGAAAAGGTTCAAGCTAGCAGAGCTTGAAAATTAAGCGTTTAAAATGGCTCTAACACCATCAAATATCAAGGATGGCTTTAGGATGACTGGTATCTGGACACTGAATTATGATGCTCTTATGCATCATACTGGTTGTAGCCAATAATTTCATGTGGATTGTCAAGAAGAAGGTCGTTTCTAAGAATATGTTGAAGTGTAAGAAGAAGTAGATGAACATTAATATGTGGTTGCAGTTGATAATATGATTGCCCTCTCTCAAGGACACTTATATGGTTATGATGACGAACATGTAAGTGAAACTTAGTATAATCCTAAAAGAATTGATAGTCACATGGAGGTCTTTCTACCGATTGAAGAACATGGAAATTCTGTTGTTGATATTCTTAATCACTTTGTTGAACATGCAACTAACAATGACAATGTAGTTGGAAATGACAATGTTGATATTGCACTAGGAAGCAACAATGACCAATTGACATTGCCGAGACAAGTAACCCCACCATCATCGTTGGCATAAGTAATTATTAATTTTAACAAAAATAGTGTCTCAAGACCCAATGAAAAAAGCATGGACATTCTTTCACAAACAGCAGAATTGAACAATGAAATTGTTCATTTTTTTATGGACAATAGATCAATGGAAGAAGATAGTGCACATACTGAGACATCAAATGAAGAGAACAATATAATTCAATCAGTTGTACTAGATATTGAAAGGAAAGTTTCAAGAAATGACATGCAGGTGGTAGGGAAGGAGAAGTTACTTGGTCATCTCCTAAAGCTACCTGGAAAGAGTGTCAATGAAAAAAGCAAGAAACACTAGGTAGTCTTCATTTGGGCTGAAGTTCATAGTTAATCACCTCAAAATACTATATAACCCTATTATTTGATTCTGGAAATAATAATAATAATAATAATAATATTGAAATTCATGAATTAGAACAGAAAAATAAGGATTTATCCAAGGAGAAGAAGGTAGCAAGGATTATTCCAAAACAACATCGAGCAGAGGAAAGGCTTGAAAGAGAGAAAGTAGGGCAAGATAAGGACCATAAAATAAAATGGCAAGATGGGAAAAGGAAGCAAGAAAGGTTCAACAAATGCTTGAAAAGGAACAAGGGATGACCGATATGGTTGACAATGATGAAAGAAAAATTAATGAAACTAGGATAATGTCAAGCACATTGGACCATATTGCAGATAATACACCATTATTCCAAGACCTCATAAACATTCAATACCCTTGTTATCGAAATGGTGATTTACCCACTTGCTTTATTCCTACCAGTGCAGGTGTCAATTATATCTATGATCGTCAGACACCTCTACTTAATGCAGGGTTGAGTAGCGCAAGTGTGAGGTATGGGTACTCAATTCCTCCATGGATGCAAGGATAAAATTGGACTCAATCATATGGCAGAAATACCATACATCCTAATCAATCATTATTAGATAAGCCAACTTACTTAGCTTAAACAGGAAACTCAACAAGTTTCGGCATTGAAGATTCCTGATGCCATCAAGAATAAGGGTGTCATATGTTTTTTGTTGTAACTGTTGAGATTCAACAAGATGACGAGCTTAGTGAAAATTAAGCACCTTCACTAAGTGGGGTCAACAGGCTATTTTTAGGTGTATGCCTATTTTTAGACATGGTGAGAATATTCTATAAGTTGCAGGATGTTATTTGTAAATGGTTGGTCAAATGTGAAAAATAGATGAAATTCTATTTTTAGAATATTGGTTGAAGTCTATTTATAGATCGTCAATCTAAAAATATATGCACGTCGATTATTATTAGCTCTTAATAATAATCTGACAATAAACAACAACTTATTCTCTTGGAGCACTTTATTTTAGTATACAGATTTGGAAAATCAGTGGGCTAAAGGAATTAAGCAATTCCTAGGGTTTACTGGTGGCTCATGCATGGAGGACTCAGTTAGAACTGAAGTGGAAAAGTTATGATAGAGTTGTAAGAGTAGTTACAGGAGTTGTTATTCAGTTTAACTTAGTTACTAGAGTTAAACTCAATTGAGCTAGTTGTATCTAGTCTAACTGAAAGATACACTATTGAGAGTTTAGTGAATTAATTAGTTAATTAATTCACAACTAATAAATCACTAACAACTGAACAAATACAACAGTTAACTACAGTGCATGTCAGTTCCAGTGGAGACCCAGTGGAGAGATAGGTGAAAGGGTGAGATGGACTATCCGTTGTGACGATAGTGATGCATTCAATGCATCAAACACACATTGGAGTTGCCAATGAGGATTGCACCAAGGCAAGGCCAATTCAAATTCATTCAGGGGTCTTCTTCAGTAGGGATTGTGCAGTGGAGGCAGGCTTTCAGGTGGCAAGAAATTGGTGCATAGAGATGAAAATTTCTACATGACAGTGTGTAATGAATCTACATTATACTGAGAGCTTGATGTACTAATATTTTTATAATATTATTACATGATTCCATTGATATACATAATATGATAGTTGGGTTTTTTAGCTTTAAGCTTTCCCGTTAAACAATTTTTTTATGTGCGACTGAATTTATTCACATGTGTTTGCAATTGAGTTTTAAAATTCCGCAAGTTTAATTAGTGGAAGGATTCTATATTTTGCAAGAAGATAAATATTGTGAGATCAAGAGGACCTAGTAATAAATTAGTAGTAATAAATTTCTACATGGTATCAGAGCAATTTTGATTACTATGTGAATAATTGTTGAGTTTGTGCTGGTGGACAATTCGAATTTGTTGTAGAAAATTCTTGGTGCGACAATTGAGTATTCATTGAAATGTCTTTCAATGGGTTGCGATTGGAGTATTCCCTTGAGGGAAGCTCAAATTACATATCCTGGAAGGATAGGATGGTGGTGGTGCTGGAAGATAATGGACTAAAGGAGTTCATCGATAGCGATGTTCCTAAGACTTCTTCTAGCGATGCTACAGGACTTGACGCATGGAAAAATAAGGTAGCAAAGACAAGAATAATTTTGTTGGAAGGTGTGAAGGACCATATTGTGTCAAGCCTTCATGGGGAAGCCACTCCATTTGCAATGTGGAAGGCTTTGACAAATATTTTCCAAAGCAACCACGACCAGAGGAAGTTGGCGCTGAAAGATAAGCTCAGAAAAATAAAAATGGAGAAGGGCGATAGTATTCCAAAATATCTCACGAAGTTTGGCCACTGTAGGGATGAACTGGGAAATGTGGGGATTATTATTGATGATGATGACTTGGTGAGCTTGGCTCTCCTTGGGTTTCCGAAGAGTTGGCATAGCTACAAAGACTCTATCAATGGATGGGAGAAACTGCTGGGGTGGGAGCGACTTTGGTCAGATCTTGTGTAGGAGGAGATAAGGAAAAGTACCAGGGATGGCTCTTCATACAAGAATGATGATGAAGAGAATTGCGCTTTGGCTGCCAAAGCAAGGAAAGGGAAGGGGAAGAAATTCCCTCCAAAATCCAAGGCTTAAGGCAAGAAGCTGGATTGGTCCAAAGTGAAGTGTTTTCATTGTCACGAACATGGGCATCTCGCCACTAACTGCCCACAGGAAAATAAGAAAAAGAAGGTTTCTGGAGTTGTAGCTGGAGAGGCCTTAGCCTCGCAATTTGAACTTTATTTCTCTTTGATCGCATGCTTGGTTTCAAGCGCAATGGGATCGGTGTGGTATCTTGATAGTGGTGTGTCCTTCCATATGACGGGAGACAAGGAGTTGTTTAGTGACTTGGAGGAGAAGGATCTCCAAATGCATATAGAGATGGGCGACGATGATCGATACAGTGGGAACGGAATTGGGACCATTACCTTTGAGAGGGATTCAGGTAATCCATTTCTGTTGAAAGATGTTATGTATGTTCCAGGTCTGAAGAAGAACTTGGTCTTGGTCGCAATGTTGGAAGACAGAGGTTATGACATTGTTTTCAGCGAGGGAAAGGCTTTCCTGCGACATAAAACAACGGGTAAAACCAAGAGGATAGGGATTCAAGTTAATAATCTCTACAAGATGGAGGCAGATGGCTGTGCTTCAGTTATTGGCAAAGAAGAAGAAGTGGTGAGTCGGGATGAGGGTGAATTATGGCATAGGAGATTGGGCCATCTTCACCATGGCGCTTTGAAGATTTTGCAGCAGATTTCTACTGGACTTCCCAAGGGTACTCTTGTTTAGTCAGATCAGTGCAAGGGATGTACTATGGGTAAGTTTGTGAAGACCACCTTCCATGAGAAGGAGAACTGTGCTTCGGTGATCCTGGAGAGAATTCACACAGATGTGTGTGGACCTTTCTCGATTGCTTCAACAACAAAACATAGGTATTATGTTATATTTGTTGATGACTATTCTCGTAGATGCTGGATATTCTTCATGCAGAAGAAGAGTGAAACATTCTCAAATTTCTGTGAGTTTAAAGCATTGGTGGAGAAGGAGTCAGGGAAGAAAGTGAAGGCTCTACGGAGTGATATGGTGGTGAATATATCTCAAACGAATTCAAAGACTTCTATAGAAAATAAGGAATTCAAAGAGAACTCATAGTGCATCATAACCCACAGCAAAATGGGGTCATGGAGAGGAAGAAAAGAATGATCGTGGGTGTTGCATGAGCTATGATTCATGACCAGGGCCTACCGATGCACTTGTGGGCGGAAGCATGCAACAATGCGGTTTATGTGAAGAACCGTTGTCCTCATAGAGTACTTGGCATGAGTACACCTGAGGAAGATTTTACTGGTAAGAAGCCTGATATTTCTCATTTGAAGATTTTTTGCTCATCTATTTACATTCATGTGACAAAGGACGCCAGGAAGAAGTTGGAGCCGACTACAGAAGTTGGGATATTTGTGGGGTACACATAAACACCCCATAATTATCGTGTGTATTTTCCAAACAGTCAAATGACTGTGGTGCGACAAGATATAAAATTCAGTGAGGTGAAATCCATGAAGTTGTCACTTGAGAGGGAGCTACACTTGCATGCAGAGGAGGAACTTCTTGTTCCCAAATATGAGCCTCTAGATGTGGATCAGCCACAAGAGGAGATTCATGGAGTGGAGGAGTCCACTCATGCAGAACCAAACATCAGAACAAGCAGGAAGCATACCACAGAAGCTAAGAGACTGAAGCTTGATACAGCATAGAATGTAGGAGTCCCTACATCATAGCGCAGACAGATACAATCACCTGACTGTTTTACTGGATACATGGCTCTTATGAGCAAGTGTATCGTGACAGAGCCATCTTCTTTTGAAGAAGTAGCACAGGAGCCCACATGGGTAGATGCCATGGTGGAAGAGTATGACTCCATTCTCAGAAACAATGTTTGGGATATTGTTCCAAGGCTGGTGGGTAAATCAGTTGTAGGATCAAGATGGATCTACAAGGTAAAGCAAGCTGCTGATGGGAGTGTTGAGAAATACAAGGCCATATTTGTGGCCTGGGGCTTCTCACAGATCGATGGGATTGATTATGAAGAAACCTTTTCACATGTCGCACGGTATTCTTCCATAAGGACCATCCTTGCTCTCTCAATGCAGATGGGTTGGCACATTCATCAGATGGATGTGAAGGCTGCGTTCCTTAATGGGATCATTGAGGAAGAGATTCTTAAAATTGAATGACACGAAGGATTTGAGATCTTCAACGGCGAGTCGCATGTGTGCGGAAGCTCAAAAGAGAGAGATGTATGCGTGGAAATCAGCACCACGTGCTGCTTGGTGCACACACGGATGGAAGTAACAATTTTACTAGACCGCTTCTGAGAGCAGAGGTGAATGCAACCTGTACCAAATTGGTGGAGGGTAAGCTTTTAATCATTATTCTTTATGTTGATGATTTAATACTAATGGGTGATGAGCAGTTGATACACTCATGCAAGGCAGATCTTGCAAAGGAGTTTGAGATGAAGGATTTGGGCCTCCTTCATTATTTCCTTGGATTAGAAATATGGCAGCGGGAAGGTGAACTGTTTGTGTCTCAAGGCAAGTATGCTCGGGAGATACTGGAGAAGTTTCACATGCAAGGCTGCAAGCCTATCGACACTCCTCTTCCAGGAAATTGGAAGAAAGAGGATGCTACATCGGCAGAGGTAGTGGATGCCACTGTTTATTGATAGTTGGTGGGTTCACTCATGTATTTAGTCAATACAAGACCAGACATATGCTATGCAGTGAACCAACTTTCACAAGCGATGGTTAAGCCTACCAAGCTCTTTTGGAAGGCAGGCAAGCATGTCCTGAGATATCTCAGGGGAACATCTGAGTATGGCATGAGTTATAGAGATGGATGAGGTGAAGTTATAGCTTCCGCAGTGCACATATTGGCGGAGCAACCCAAGAGAAGAAAGAGCACTTGAGGAGGGGTTTTCAATTTCAGATCTAAACGGATTCTTGAGAATGCAATGAGAACCAAAGATATGTAGCACTTTCAGTTCAATGGAAGCAAAATACATATATGGCGAAATTCATGTTGCATGTAGGCCCCATACGGATGAGAATCTTGAGTCCTTGTATTCGGTTCCATTTATATCCTACGGTGATACATTGTGATAATTAGAGTTGCATTAAACTCTCGATTAATCCTATGACTGCAGTAGATCCTAAACATATTGATATACAAAACATATCGGAGAGATTTATTAATGGTTAGAATCATGTTGCCCTGATGCATTCCTACGGAAGATCGAATGCAAACATTCGGCAGAGGTGCTGTGAAGAAAACTCCAAATACCATAGAGGTAGGATCGGGGTGAAGGATAACCCCTATCTTGTTGAGAGGGAGTGTTGAGATTCAACAAGATGATGAGCTTAGTGAAAATTAAGCACCTTCACTAAGTGGGGCCCGTAGGCTATTTTTAGGTGTATGTCTATTTTTAGACATGGTGAGCATATTCTATAAGTTGCAGGATGCTATTTGTAGATGATTGATCAAATGTGAAAAATAGATGAAATTATATTTTTACAATATTGGGCGAAGTCTATTTATATATCGTCAATCTAAAAATAGATGCATGTCGATTATTATTAGCACTTAATAATAATCCGACAATAAACAACAACTTATTCTCTTGGAGCACTTTATTTCAGTATACATATTTGGAAAATCAGTGGGTTGAAGGAATTACACAATTCCTAGGGTTTACTGGTGGCTCATGCATGGAGGACTAAGTTAGAATTGAAGTGGCAAAGTTATAACAGAGTTGGAAGAGTAGTTACAGGAGTTTTTATTCAGTTTAACTCAGTTAATGGAGTTAAACTCAGTTGAGCTAGTTGTATCTAGTCTAACTGAAAGATACACTAGTGACAGTTTAGTGAATTAATTAGTTAATAAATTCACAACTAATAACTCACTAACAACTGAAAAAATACATTTGTTAACTACAGTGCATGTCAGTTCCAGTGGAGACCTAGTGGAGAGATAGGTGAAAGGGTGAGATGGACTATCCATTATGACTATAGTGATGCATTCAATGCATTAGACACACATTGGAGTTTCTAATGAGGATTGCGCAGTCAAGGCAAGGCCAATTCAAATTCATTCAGGGATCTTCTTCAGTAGGGATTGCGTAGTGGAGGCAGGCTGTCAGGTGGCGAGAAATTGGTGCATAGAGATGCAAATTTCTGCATAACAGTGTGTAATGAATCTACATTGTACTGAGAGATTGATGTACTAAGCTTTGTATGAGATTATTACATGATTCCATTGATATACATAGTATGATAGTTGGGGTTTTTAGCTTTAAGCTTTCCCGTTAAACAAATGTGTTATGTGCGACTAAATTTATTCACATGTGTTTGAAATTGAGTTTTAAATTTCCGCAAGTTTAATTAGTGGAAGGATTATGTATTTTGCAAGAAGATAAATATTGTGAGATCATGAGGATCTAGTAATACATCAGTATTAATAAATTTCTACAGTAACCACATTATGATGTGGATTTTGGATGGATTCCCTCTTTTTCTTGTCACATGAAGATTTTGGATTATAACCTAGGTCGTTTTATTCCATATTGTTTGTGGCATTGTAACCAAAATCTATTTCAGAAGGAACATTAATAGTCTATTATAATGGAGAAATATTACCTGAGAATGAAAATGGGATTTCCTATTATGCCTCTACACACCAAATTATTTACAACACAGTTATACCTAAGTTGTTAATTAAATAAAAAATGAGGGAATAATTAAATCTTGAACAAGTCACTTCATAAAATATGAAAATTCCATAAAACGATGAACAATAAAATTACCGAACCTCACACCTCATTTAATATGATATTTTCATAAAAATAAAAGTAAAAGTATCAAAACCTTTCTATCCCCATTTACAGTGATAGGAAAGTAAAAGAAAAAATATCAAAATTTTCTATCCCAAGAGTGATACATGTTGAACTCTGAATAGAATTACTCGAAGTAGATAAATTGTAAAACCTTATTTACTGTGATATATTTGTAAAAATAAAAGTCAAAAAGTAAAAAAAAAACTTATCCACATTTATTGTGATAGCAAAGTAAAAGAAAAAATATCAAATTGATACATGTTGAAATCTGAGTAGAATTACTCAAAGTAGAGAAATTGTAAATATGCCAGGAATTTTGAAGACAAACATATGTAAATTCTTGAAAAAATCAATTAACTACAAATTGAAATGAATACCCTACAAATGAGATACAACCAACTTTTTTGAAACCTCACTTCAATCATGAATATCCTTATAGGCCAAATAAATACCATGCAAAATACTTCAATCATGGAGACTCTTACAGGCCAAATAACTACCATGTAGAAGACTAAAGACTAAATAGCAAGTTGAACACAACAATTTCAAGAGTTTTAGCAATCTCTGAAATACCCTACAATTATAAAAATGATGGGATAGAAAAGAAAATGTAAATTGTGTAAGCAATAGGAGAATGGAGGGTAAAAATATTTTGAATCACATTATGTTTTAAATTTACAAAATTTTGATTGGAATTTGGGTTAATATAAAATTTCTTTTTCAAAGTTACATCTTATAAAACATTATGAGGTTTTTGAAATGAGAAAATACACTGCACTAAATATTATTAGGTTTCCTAACAACAAATCTCAAATTGAGAAGAAAATCATGCCATTAATTAATAACATTATGATTTGGTGTTTATATTTTTAACTGGGACTCATATAATGATTGACACAAATTTTTGAGAGACTCTGTAAAGAATATGAAGAGACAGATTTAAAATTAATGGAAATGGATCACTGAGCTAGCACACTAGTGTCTACACATCACAAACACCCTAGTGAATTGTGCAATGAAATGAGAACAATTGGACTCCAGAAACATTGGAAATATGGCAGTCAGCCAAGGATGACATGATGAAATGCATAGAAAGGCATCTAGAAAAACATAGAAGGGAAATTGGTCTAGGAAACTTTAAAAAAAAAGATCGATTTATGCGTAAAAAAATATGATGCTGCTTTGAAGGAAGAACAAGGAAATTTTGCCAAGCACGTGTTTATAAAAGGGAGTAAACACAATGAAAATACAACCTGTAATTAACTTTTTTGGCATACTAGGGAAAAAACGACTATGAAATGGAGAATCTGAGTAATACGAATGACATCTTTAAATTAGTGCACTACGAATATTGTTACTTCATCAATGAGAGCGCAGAGAAGACTCTAGAAAATTTGTGTCAAATATTATATGAGTACCAATTAAAAATATAAACACCAAATTATAATGTTATTAGTTAATAGCATGATTTCTTCTCAATTTGAGTTTTTTTGTTAGGAAACCTAATAATATTTAGTGCAATGTATTTAGTCTATTCAGAAACAAAATTTACAGAGAACCCACAATTTAGCAACAATGAAAACCCTAATTTATAGGCAAATAGCAAACTAATTTAGAAAAACACTTTTCATTTTAAAAAACCCAGTGTCGTAACCAAATTTACAGAGCACCCATAATTTAGCAGCATCCAAAGCCTTAATTTACAAGAAAATAGCAAACAAATTTACAAAAAACATATGAATTTTACAAAAACCAGTGTCGTAACCAAATTTATAGAGAACCCATAGTTTAGCAGCATCAAAAACCCTAATCTACAAGGAGATAGCAAACAATTTTTTGCAAATTTATAAAAACCCTATGAATTTTTACAAAAAAGCCTTGAATTTTCAGAGAAACCATCGAATGGAATAACATTCCTATAATATGGATGGAATGTGTTGACAAACACAAAAATAGTGGGCTGGTAGGATTTAAAATATCATCAGGAAGTCATCGACAAACCAATCGAGTCACACCTTTGCATCATTGTTGAACACCCCAAAAACTTTCCATACATGACCTACAACCAAAACACAACTTACCTGCTACACAAAACACAACAGGTGTATAAAATCCTTAAAATAACATGAAAAACAATGGAATTCCTATGTAAACTTGTAGGGAAGAAGAACACCCACAAACTAGCCTAAAAAAAACCAAGACTAGATCCTAAACACCAGACGAAAGAAATCCTAAACCATGGAGGATACCAACCCTTTCAAGGCAAACCTTTATTGACCACCTACCACGATAAGTGGGAGGCCCAGTCAGCCACGTGTCGTACAACTGAAGTGGAAACTACATGGACTATTGCAAACGTGGCAAGGAGGTTTCTCAACAACTAGCGTCCCTCCCCTAGTCATATTGAATGTTGCAATTTTGGTTGAATTCACTGTGTGGAATCAACCTCTTTTTCAAAAATATCTGCCAAAAGGTTATTCCATGGCTCCAATTGTCTCATAATTCAGTGCAATAATGACCGAGCACAACATAATCGGAACTGGTTGAAGGCCACATGCATGAAATTAGGACACAAATGCTCTAAAAATAGACTAATATTTTTTGTCCTACGATGGGTTTAGGCCACTCAATATGATCTTATTTTTTCAGCTGAATAAATATTGCTTGGAGTAGCTCTTAGGCATACATAGTCATATCGGGGATTGGAAGACAAGACCTGTAGGACCAAACCTCCCCACCTAACCATTGGATCACATCCTCGGGACTAAGGTCACTCAATACAAGCTACTCTTCTAATTGATTTTCTCAACAATATGAGTTACAGTATCGCCCTAATTGAATAAATAGCTCTCACATAATTCTTTTTGTTTCATTGTTTTTCCATGAAAATGAATAATGTTGCTGAAGATTTTGCTAATGACTACTATATGAAAAGTCGAAAAGAAACTTTTTTTTTTTTAATCAAGCACATGATTTGCATTTTTCACCATTTCTTTATATTCTCTTCTCCACACAGTCCATGTTTTATTTTAAATATGTCTAAATTTGTGAAGTTAGACACAAATCTTTGGGATTGATCATTTTTAACTTTAGTTGTAACTTACATATGGAATCTTACTTACTTTTTGTGATACTAGATTAGAAGATCCTTCTTCGAATCTTCTTAGCCACGTACTCCCCTGTCTCTTATTAAATCTCTATTAAAGTGGAATAGTAATGATATTTTCATTTAAATGGATAGCCTTTTAACACAAGCAGGGCATATTTTGGTTAGGGATCACTTACAAGAATTCAATTTGATTTCCAAAATATATTTTTCATTTGGATATTATGTAATATGATACTTATCAAGCTACCTTGTGGAATAATAATGTTTTATTTTAAAGGTAACAATATTTTTCCTGGTAATTATATGGGAATTTTTTCTTTCCCATACAATCCATGTTTTCCTTTAAATATCGCTCAATCTATGAAATTAAAAACAGATCTCTGGAATTGGTCCAAATTTTATTTGAGTTGTAGCTTACATATTGAATCTTACTTATTTTAGTGTTGTTGGATTGGAAGCTCCCTTTTCAAACATTTTGATCCCCACGCTCTTGTGTCTCTTATTAGTCCCTACCCAAAGGGTTGGAGGGACTATAGTAATCAGTTGAGCCGATTTGGTATTAAACTTCACAAAAACCAATGGTTTTTTCATTGTTTTAATGAAAGTGTGAAGAAACAAATATGTCAATTTTGTATTTTAAATAATTTTTTTTTGTTTTAAATTTATTTTTCTATTCAATAAAAGACTTCAAGATCTTATTTGGCCTCATATCGAAATATTTCGAGATCTTATTTGGCTTCATATCGAAGCGATACTTAGACAAAATTGGAAATTGTGACAATATGTTATAGTGCATTAAATTCAACTGAAGTAACATTATCTTTGTATTCTCCCATTAAGAGATCAATAGAAATTTAATGCTAATAATTATCTTTGAGTTCTGAGAGACATTTGTTCCAGTTTCCACAGATTTAGATACATGTGCCTCTTTTCGCCACCTTGAGCCACTGTTAGGTCCCTATATTAATAGTGTAGTCCCTTATTATGTTAGTGTAGCCCCCCTTATTGTTATTTTTGTACCCATGTAACCCCAATATTGTTATTATTATGCCCTTAAATTATTATTGTTAGGTCGGCTAGGATTACATTGTGGCCCCAATAGGATTACATTATGGCCCCATGGACTCCTATATATAGAAGGAGGTTTTGGTCATTTGTATCATCCAAGAATTCTTCATTTATGTAATGTATTTGTAATGTTCCTTTTTCAGAAACATTATCAATCAATAAGGCAAATCTATTCCAGAGATAGACTGTAGGGGCATTTACTGGATTTGTCACCTTCATAAAGAAGGATGAGCTCCAAAGGCTACCTGGCCCACTAGTAGACTCTGTCTATAGAGTGTTTTCAAGGGATAATATTCCCAAGAGAGAAAAACAACAAGATTGGGAATCTCTTACGATAACCCCGACATTGCAGCTACAGCAATAACAAATACATCAAATGGAAATAACAGTGATTCATATACACATGAAATTCCAGAGAATCCAATGGCCATCATATTAAGACATAGCAGAAAATAAGAATACAAATCCTTGAGGGAATGATCACTCAAGTAAGGCACTAGAAGCCTCAAGAAACCTGTACATGCAAATATGAGAATACACTGCTGCATAAGAAAGCCCTAGGCCATGATTGTGCAGTTTTAGAGAGGAACTGCTGCATAAATGATGAAAATAAAAAGATATAACAATGTGGGCTCAAATAAAGATGGGGGAGCAAGATCTCAACCCCTGAAAATACATAACATCAATCCTCTAAAGGATTGGCTGAAATGTATGCAAAAATGCTATAATACAAAAATGTCGGAGTTGCAGTAGAAATCTGGAACTCAAAAGCTAGAAATACATGAAGAAGGTTGAAATGGCTGCAAAAAATGAAGAACTCTTCTCTAATGAAAATCTAAAGTGAAAGGTTGATCCTTTCACCCAATACTCCCCCTCCAAGTGACTGTCAATCCCTCACAGCAAATAGTCACCAAGAAGAACGTTGTCTAAGAGAGGGACTACGCTGCCAATGATGGAATGTGGTTGGCCTGATGCCAAAGGTGGTGGGATCTGCTCATAAAACCCCTTTTATGATCTCGCAAGGGATGGAACCTCCCTCCACTGGAAAACTAGCTCCGGATGGTGTGTGGAAACCTCCCTAGCAACACCCAGCAACACTGCACAATGTCTGGTACAGAAACTACGTTGATGTAGATGACTGAAGCTATGGCCTGAATGCCTGAATATGGGGAATGGAGTGTGATCCTTCAAGAGCTCCTTAAGAAGGAGAGGAATTCCTAAACAGGACTCCCTCGTGCCCGAAGGCACTGCAACTCTGTTGAACAGCAAGAGGCAGCAACAAGTCTCTAAGAGTCGAATGTAAAATGATCAATGATAATCTCAATGGTTCCCTTGCTCCTCTTTTAAAAAAGTGAGCCTCTCTCCATGGACCCCACTTCGAATTAGGGTTTCCCTTCCTCTAGAAGCTTCCCTCCTACGTTGTCCCACTTTGTGCTTTCCAACTCAGGCCAACGCAGTTTGACTTGGTCCACCTTGGCCTAGCCTTAATGCAAAAACATACTTTCACACATGGAGGTGTGAAATATAACTCCAAACATGATCCTCTTTCATACTTAGAGGATTTTTATTCTCCTATCATGAAAATAATGGGTCTCCTACCCATTTTATTCACCTTCTTCATAAAATTAACAAAATTTAATGTTTCACAAAAATTTGGAACATTACAGTCTTCCCCTCTCAAAATATTACTTTCCCTCAAGCAATTGCAAGGATAGACTGAGTTCCTTTCTACCCTTCCTCCTGTATCATCCTTATGTGATTATCTCCTCAAGGAAAGAATGCCATACCAGCAATCAAGTCTTCAAACTGTCCCTCCAACATATGCAATCTAGCCTTTGGGTGAACATCCCCAAATAGCTATCATGTAGACACAACTATCCATGAAGGAACAAGGAGTTGTCTAAGGGGCTCCTTGAGGCATGAGATCTGATATATAATGGGATTTATCATCCCCATATGAATCTCCCATCCTCAAGCCATCAATCATAAAAAAAATAATAAGCTGCCTCCCAACAAGGCAACTCATGGAAAATCTCCCTCCACCTTGAGCTCCAAAAATGAAGGTGGGTTGAAATATGATCATGGAAAGCTTAATAGCCTGCCCCTTTTTGTCCTCCTCTAAACGTATGACAGGTGTAGAGTATGTATTGATCATGGGCTGCAAATGTATTTCCCTCAAATGGAAAAATGAAGAGTAATCAACCAAAGATCTCTCCTCCATCAATGATAATCCAGCTGGACCAAGACATGTCATATATGATGAATAGGACACGATCACCATAGAATTCCCCCATGAAATGTTTGATGTAGTTTATACCATGTGCAGCAATATGAAAACAATGCCTCATATGGTCACAATGCAACCTCATCCACTGCAGCTGCAGAAAATAACATGGCAAGTATTGCACAACAACTATCACATCTACTACTAAATAGTAAATAGATGAGTGAATCAGCGACATAAGGTAAAATAACTACCCACACACATACAATGGATGGATAACATTACCAAGCCCATGGCTCACCCCAAAAGTAAGAAAATATGTGGTTGTAGTCATGCCTCCTCTCATGTTCCTCTTAGAACATGTACTGCAGAAAATATGGGAGTCCTTCCTCATCAAGGACACATTCATCCCATGTGTCTCTCCTCTGATCAAGTCCTACATTGAGATAAAAGCAATATCATCTAAGGAGACCATACTCAGTAATAAATGAGGCAAGTATTGAAGGTTTCATATTGTGCAAAGATGTACCAACAGTCTCCCAAGTGGTCACAGTGCAATTTCCCAAACTGCTGCTTTGAGAAATGATATGGGAAGTTGTCTCTCAGCTCATGAATAACAATGTATGTTCTTACATCTAATAATGCATGGTAAGTGGCTGAATATAAATTCTTAACATACATGGAAGGTAACACTTTCCCAAGGCCATATAAAATATGGTTGTCTCCATCACATGGTTTGGCCCAACTTTGATCATGGAGCAACATGAAAAATCTGCCCCTTGGAGGGCCCATGCACTGCAACAAAATGATAAGAGTATGTAAATCAACAAATGTAGGCATAAGAATCTTACCATAGGCTGGAATTAAGATAATATATGGATCCTTGCATGTAACTCTACTCCCAAATGCCAGCGTTGTGAGCTCATAGAAAAGGGCTCTTGCCCATGCCAATCTTTGTTCCTTGACATGCTCCTTGTCAAGAACAACTATGGTGATGCTGCTACAAATATGAAGCTTCTCCCAAGAGGGAAATGCCTTCCAATCAATCATAGCTAAGGAGTGATCCCCTTGCACTATGAGAGTGCCCTCCTCTACTCCTGCAACACCATCAATCAGATGAGAGCAAATATGCTTGTGCTCTCTCCCATCAATCCCAAGCAACTCAAGTGCTTGCTGCCTCCTCATGCTCACATCATATGACTCATGTGATGAAGGTATCATGACTGATATATATGTCACATCAGAAATATGTATCCCTTCTCCTTACTTCCCAATGATGTGAACACCCTGCCACTTCTTCTCTTCTTTGGTACTCCTCCCTTGAGGGCTACCATTCTCCCAAACCAATTCTTTCTTTTTGCATGTCATGAGAGTTTGAAATACAGCTCCTTGGAGACCCCTTAAGAAAGGTCTCTCTTCCATGACTATGTTGGACCTATGAGGATCCAAATGTGATGGAGGTGATGTCTCCTCTCCACCCATGTTCAACAACGCTGCTAATTCCTCCAATGGTGTAGCAACTGTCTCCTCCTCTGGTTCACAATTTGTTTCATGATTTTCCATGGAGGTGTCATGGTTCACTTCATCCTCCAAAAGTTTACACTCCCACCTCAAAGGCTGAATGAAACTCATCAAATATGTATGAGGATGAGGTTTAATCTCCTCCTTGAACCCTTTTCATAGCGCAGTGCAATCATGAGGCCCGTAAAGTGGCCATGTGATTTGATCCTTGGACCTCTTCATATGAAATTACACCATCCTTAAGATTAATTGCTGAAGTTAAATGTGGAACTTTGCTCATACCTTGGTGGGTCTTGGGATGCCTTTGTGTGGCTGAAAAGGATTCTCCCTCCCATGCAATGGCTACCCCATCCATGGATGTTGAAGGCTGCTCCTCCAAGTGCAGCGCTGTAATATCCACTGCTTTCCTTTCTACCACTGGATGCAGCAATACAAATGCCTCCAGCTTCTTCACCCAAGCTCTAGCTGAAGTAACCCCATCAAATGTAGACAATAGAAGCCTATTGCCTCTGATTTCTCCTTTTCCACAGGGCCTTCTCTCCTCCATCTTCTGAATAGACTATGGGAACACTGTAGCTCTCCTGAATGCTGCAGAATGGGGTTTATAGTCACCTAGGTACTTGCTTAAGATCTGAAAATCCAAGCATCTCCCATGCTGGTCTTCAAGAGAATAGGAAGTGCATGGACCTTCCTCTTCTCCCCTTTTCTTCTCCTCCTCCTCGGGGAGGATCTTCTTTATTACAAAAATAGATGAGATCAAGCTCATATTCTTCATTTTTCTCCTCTGAAATCGAACTCACAGGCTATGCCAAGTTCGATGCTCTGATACCACTGTAATGTTCCTTTTTCAGAAACATTATCAATCAACAAAGCAAACTATTCCAGAGATAGATTGTAGGAGAATTTACTGTATTTGTCACCTTCATAAAGAAGGATGAGCTCTAGAGGCTACCTGGCCCACTAGCAGACTCTGTCTATAGAGTGTTGTCAAGGGATAATATTCCCAAGAGGGAAAAACAACAAGATTGGGAATCTCTTAAGATAACCCCAACATTGCAGCTACAGCAATAACAAATACATCAAATGGAAATAACAGTGATTCATATACACATGAAATTCTGGAGAATCCAATGGCCATCATATTAAGACATAACAGAAAATAAGAATACAAATCCTTGAGGGAATGATCACTCAAGTAAGGCACTAGAAGCCTCAAGAAACCTGTACATGCAAATATGAGAATACATTGTTGCATAAGAAAGCCCTAGGCCATGACTGCGCAATTTTAGAGAGGAACTTCTGCATTAAATGATGAAAATACAAAGATATAACAATGTGGGCTCAAATAAAGAAGGGGGAGCAAGATCTCAACCCCTGAAAATACATAACATCAATCCTCTAAAGGATTGGCTGAAATCTATGCAAAAATGCTATAATACAGAAATGCCAGAGTTCCAGTAGCAGCTACAACTCAAAAGCTGGAAATACATGGAGAAGGCTGAAATGGCTGCAACAAATGAAGAACTCTTCTCCAATGAAAATCTGAAGTGAAAGGTTGATCCTTTCACGCAAGACTTCCCCTCCAAGAGACTGTCAATCCCTCACAACAAATAGTCACCAAGAAGAACGTTGTCTAATAGAGGGACTGCGTTGCCAATGATGGAATGTGGTTGGCCTAATGCCAGAGATGGTGGGATCTGCTCATAAACCCCCTTTGCTGATCTCCCAAGTGATGGAACCTCCCTCCACTGGAAAACTAGCACTAGATGGTGTGTGGAAACCTCCCCAGCAACACCCAGCAACACTGCACAATGTCTGCTACAGAAACGGTGCTGATGTAGATGACTGAAGCTATGGCCTAAATGCCTGAATATGGGGAATGGAGTGCAATCCTTCAAGAGCTCCTCAAGAAGGAGAGGAATTTCTAAACAGGACTCCTTCGTGCCCAAGGCATTGCAACTCTGCTGAACAGCAAAAGGCAGCAACAAGTCTCTAAGAGTCAAAAGTAAAATGATCAATGATAATTTCAATGGCTGACTTGCTCCTCTTTTAAACAAGTGAGCCTCTTTCCATGGACCCTACTTCGAATTAGGGTTTCCCTTCCTCTAGAAGCGTTCATCCTACGTTGTCCAACTTTGTGCTTTCCAACTCATGCCAATGCAGTTTGACTTGGTCCACCTTGGCCTATCCTTAATGCAAAAACCTCCTTTCACACATGGAGGTGTGAAATCTAACTCCAAACATGATCCTCTTTCATACTTAGAGGATTTTTATTCTCCGATCATGCAAAGAATGGGTCTCCTACCCATTTTATTCACCTTCTTCATAAAATTAACAAAATTTAATGTTCCATAAAAATTTGGAACATTACAAAGTAGTAGGTTTAGAAGTATTTTGATCATCTTCCTATGTGGAAGGAGGTGTCTCTTCGGTAATGATAATTACTTCTTGCTCTGAATCCTTGATAGGATTGAATTTTGGGTTGAGCTTTGACTTCTTTCTGTAATTAAATTTAAATTCTTTGTTGGATGAGTCAGTCACTGGAGATGAATTATCTTCTCTAACCCTTTTGCCTCATATTTCATGTGCAACAAGAGTTTGTAATGTTGATGTAGACATTGTTTGTTCTTCAACCTCTTGGAAAGTACCTTCAATCCACTCAAGCTGATTCATATATTTCTTAATATCTGGTCTAGGTGTATGAAAATATGGTGTAGATTTATTCTCTACACTTAGTTTAGAAATGACACCAACTGGATCATAAAACCATGTGAAACTAAGGCTAAATTGCATCTCTTTCAACGATTTATCTGCTTCCTCCCCTACTGTTCTGCTATTACGAATAAAAGGTCCTATCTGTGTTTTGATTTTGAATTGTGATTTCTTTTTAGCACACACAAAATTCTCTTCATCATCATTAAGCATTTGTCTGATGTACTCTAATGCAAAAATCCTCATGGGGAGGAATTTTAGCAACTTGTAAGGGGAAAGATCACAACCATAAACTCTGAGTTCTGTGTAGTTTTGATAAATATACCAATCCCTTGTTCTAGCTTGATCTGATAGCTGTAATACCTTTCTAATTTCTTCACTGATCCTGGGCTCTGTAGTGCTATTCAGTAAACTGAGTGCTGGATGAAGAAACAATTCTACAAATTGTTTATATGAATAATATTTTTGTTCTTTCATCACTAATGAAGTCCAGAAAATAATTTATTGTTGATTTCCTTCTTCATCTAATTTCTGTAATGAAAACTTGAATTTGTCTCCTTGAGAGTATAAGAACAAATAAACCTACACAGAGGCATATTTGAAAACCTCTTCAGTTGGGAATTTAACCAACTGCTCATGGATAGAATCTGCAATGAATTGACTAAAGTTGAACATGATGGGGGGTTTGGAATCTGTGGATAAAATAGACATGAATCCTATGATGGATTCATCTACCCATTGGTCTGAATAATAACCAAGAATCTAGGAAATGACTGTGATGATTTGTTTGGATCTTTCAGGGAAAATGGATGATGGAAATGGAGGGTTTTTCTTGGGTAATGGATCTTTTTTAGTCATAAATAGCTTAAGAGTTTGAGCTCTTTTTGAAAAATCTAACTTCTGATATATTTCAATCAGTGCTTCTTGGGAAAATGGAGTGGCATTCTCTGTGGTTGGGGCTTGCATCATTTTTTCAATGGTTTGGGTAGTAATGGTCAATAAAATATCTCCTGTAGGAGCGATAATAGCTCTTTGGTTGGGCATATACCAAGCTTGGCATTTTCTAAAAAATTCTGGAGGATTATGAATGTGAGGAAAGATATAATGAGGAAGGTTGGAATCCCACAATCCTATATCATCATATTTATCTAAGAATTTATCCTCTAACCAACAATACAATTCAAATAACTCAAGTTCACAGAGGATTTCATGGATCTTATGGTCTTTGTCTGCTAATGGTATGTGATGAAAGTCAATTGGAGGGTGTAGTAGCAAACTTATTGGTTCTTCTAGTACTTTTTTCTTTGGAGGCATGCTTGGATCTGTTTGAAATGGCGAAAGAAATAATTTCTGATGCAAAACAGAGGCCGAGACCAAGGAAAAGCTCTGCAGATTAGAAGAATATTATCAGTTGCAAAGGAGGAATTTAAACATTGGTAAGGTTGATTTCTGGATTTATGGTGATAACAGCGAATTTGTAATCATGTGTAGAGCAGAGCGAATAGCAGAATAAAAGTTTAAAATAGGTGTTTAGTGATGAATTTATGGACAATAGGTTTAATTCCCGTTGAAAAAGGCACGGGTACATTAGCCTAACAATTAGAAATTAAACTTAATTCACTAACAGATATGGAAGGGTGGGAATTAATTTGATTGGACAGCAGCATACCATGTGGCATGACATGAATGGCGGGTGGATTAGTGGTTTCGACCGGTAGGTAAGAGGGATTTCAGAGGGGTACATTGGCAGTAAGTGGGGGGGGGGGGGTGCAAAATCATATGATTTTGACACATAGCAGTGGGGTCACATTTTGAAACCACCCTTTTCGGACACCCCCCCTCCCGGATGCTAAGTTTCAGATGATGGGGGAGGATCGAAGCGCATATGGGCCGTCAGATGTGATTGGGATGTGATGGATGATCAGTGAGATGGGGGGCAGTTAGCATACAACGGAGTTAAATGAATGGTGGGGTAGGGGTATAATGAATGAGATGTGACATGGATGATTGACGAGTAGGGGTATGTGACGTGTCACATGAGTAATGGGGGATAACGCATAGGATTAAATCCTATGGCCTAGAGAGTGATTTTTTGAATTTTTGAAGAATAAAAATTTGATAAATATGTGATTTTGAAAATAATTTTCCTCATCAAAGCTCTTCATTTCTTCTTGAATACTGCAATAGGATAGGAAATATGTATGACATGTAGAGTTTATTTTGAACTATAAAAACCAACTTGCTCCTTCAACTAGACTTTTATGAATGAAATGGAGGTTTCGCTGCCTCATTTTAAAGAAAAATTTGAATATTTTTCCATGGGCAGTTTTGACCCTAGATTTAAGCTATATGAGATGAAATGACCTGACTTTAGACCTCTAAATGGTGATTAAATGATGTCAAGGAACATCATATCAAGATAGGACTTGTTCAGTGACCAAAATTATTGTTGAAGACTAATTTAAAAAGAAAAAAAAATTGACTAATGACTTGATGTAAATCTCCCAAAAGAGTTATTTTTTATCACTAATAAACTGACTCTAACATTGGCTCCAGCTGGGGATGGAAGCTCCTTCAGGAGTTGTCAAGAACATCGAAGATCAGGTAGCCTTACCATTGGGCGATGGAATCAACTGGACTTTGAAAAACTTAAACAAACTGGAAACTTTGACTAAAAACAACTGACTTGACTCTCACTTGACAAGAGACTAAAACTTGTGAACTCTTTCTTTTCAAAGGAAACATGAGATGTTTGCAGAAGTATCATGGCCTTCTCCTCGGGCTTCAAACTTTTGCAACAACTCCCTTATTTTCTTGGCATTAAATGTAAACTGATATATACAATGACATTGAATTTCTTTCTCAAGATTTCAAGAAACATAATGGTTTAGGAACCTACCATTAATATTCTATAAAAAATGGCTTGTTTCCTCTGAATTCTACGATCTTATAAGGTCCTTTCCACAGATTGTCAAATTTCTCATGCTTTCCTTTATCTTCATTTATCGCATCCCATATTAGAACAATATCTCCAATATTGAAGTCATCAGCCTTAGTTTTTTTGTCAAAAATATTTTTAATTTTCTCATGCAGCTTTGAAGTATTGCTGAAAACTTCATCTCTTGATAGTTGAAAATGTATCATCTGGTTGAACCTTCTCTTAATGTCATTATGCTCACTGTCAACCTCCTCCAAAATCTTCATTACTAGAACAACCAGGGAAGAAGGGAAAACTCCCGGATGGGGGTGGTCTCGGTGATTAATGAGGAGCAGATGGTCAGGTGGGTTGGCGCGTGGCTCACCACCACCGCCACCCATCCTCGCATGCTCTGGCCCTTAAATGATACAGTCCGGCAATTCAATGCAAATTTATGGGAGCTCTCTCCCCGAAACCAGCACATTTCTTCATTAGCGATGGCGAACTCTGGTAATTTCGTGTTTGTTCATCCCCTCCGGGTCTGTTGCATCCCTGCTGCGGCTGAGCGCAGCTCACGCACCAGCACTGGGTCACGCTGTGTTTTAAATTGCTGTATGGAAATTCTGCCCGGCCTTCATATCTCCAACTGCGCCTCTTGCAATCTTCCGCGCACGTCTGTCTCTGATTCCGGTCTCCAACAAGCTCATCCTGCTCTTACTGTTCCCTCTGACCATCAAACCATGCCCCGCTTACGCCCGAGAATGCGTTGCAGGCGTGGGGGAGCCATTGGGCGTGCTATCAACCATTCCTCTCCCTCCAACTCTGATTCCTCGTCATATTCTTCTGAATTCGGACCTGTCCGTCTTCCAGCTCCACGAAGAGGTCGAGGAAGGGGTCGGAATCGTTTCAATCCCGCTAGGCATTTTCGTTTGTCGTCCAGGGCGCATTCTCACCATGCCCGTTTTCATTTCCCCTGCAGTATTGACAACACCCCTCTCCTTGCAACGGTGACCATAGACCTTCGGGTTGCCCCCTCTGATCAGATTTCTTCGGACCAAGTTCACGCCACCACTGAGGCTGCTCGGGAGACCATAACGGAGACAGAGCACAGCATGCCCCAGGCAGATATCGGGAAGAATGTTTCTTCTGGCAATGAGGCCAACTTGGGTGCTTAGGCGAATCCTTCGGCTCCAATTGATGGCAGTCCTGAGCGCAAGGATGATCCTCCTCCTGAAGATGAGGATCCTTACAAATACGCCTGCCTCATTGTCGAGGAAGATCCTCCCTCTGCTCAGTAATGTGGTTCCAGGTTCGCGCGCCTGTGGTTTTGGTTTTCATCGGCCTGAAGGTGTTCATCTACAGTTTTATGCATCTGCTTAATTCTGCTACTGTTCTTTTGGTCTCTCTTCTGCTTTATGGTCAGTCTCCCCTGCGTGGGAGTTATATTCTGCATTATGTCCATCTTCTTGCTCTAATCATAGGTTCTAGAATTGTCATTTTTTTTTTGCTATGGCTCCAAATTGTAAAAATCCAGCCACTCTGGCTCACTCCATAGGAGTCATATTGTCAAGGTCTGTTCATGTTACAGTTACAGTTACAGTTACAGTTGCCAGTCACTTGATAGGAACAGACAGTATTACTGCTCTTCAAAGCTCTCATGGTCTCTCCTTTAATTGTTTTGATGATCAATTACCAGCTGGTAAAGCTAGAATGCCTCAGCATTGGGCTGGAATTCTCGAGGCTTCGGCCTCCATGTAATACTATTTTTGTATCAATATAGAAGTAGCCATATTCAGAAAAAAAAA
>CM076581.1:871995227-872184999 GCA_034641835.2 Pinus albicaulis | reverse complement strand
TACTGTGAAATTTGCCGAACGATAGGGCATCCTCCTCGGATGTGCTCGATATTACAGAAGTACTCTACGGTGCCGAATAATGTATACTGTGAATTCTGTGTGTCCACGACGCACAACATGGAGCAGTGCAGGGCGCTTGACGCTCTTGCGGATCGACTGGATCGTCCCTCGTACAGGGTGAACGAGGCTGCGAGGGGAAGAGGTGGCGGCATGCGGGGAGGCCGAACAGGAGGACGCGGGCCGGTAAAATGCTACAACTGTGACCAGGAGGGTCATGTAGCTCGAGAATGTCCCCTTCCGCGACGACCCTGGTGTTCCCAGTGCCGGGTCAACGCCCACGCCACTGAAGACTGCCCAGAACTCATAAAGAAGTGGGAAGAGCGGGCGCGGCAGAGGGCCACGAATCTGATAGGCTCAGAACCGCGAGGGATCGCAACCCCTGACATGCAGAATGTTGCGATAATAACGAGAGGCGGAAAAAAGACTGGCGAGGATGCCCATGAAAAGGAGCCAGCGCGAGTAGTGCGGCCGGCATCCCCAAAGAAGTTGATTAGGCCCGAAGTGCAGAAGAAGTACTTTCAGGAGGCGGTTGAGGCATTCGCCCAGTTGCGGAAAGAAGGGGGGTTGGAGGAGCCCCAGCGGCCGGAAACCGGTGTTCAGAACGCCGCAGATGCGGTAGTTGCGGATTGGCTCCGGCTGTTTCTCAGGATTGTTGATGACGCCGGGCTGCGGCAGCAGCTCAGACAGGTGTTGGACGGAGCGCTGCAGGGACACGCAGAACCCAGGAACTTGGTAGATACTACGCCTCAATGCGTGCAACGGGTCAAGCGGAACAAGCAACGAACGGGCAAAGAATTTCGGCTTAACACGCAGATCGCAGGATTCCAAATCAGCGACACGATGTTGGACCTGGGGTCCGACGTCAACATATTGCCACGAAAGACATGGGAGGCTCTTGGAAAGCCCCGGCTCGCCTATTCCCCAATCCAACTCAGGATGGCGAACCAATACTGTATTTTGCCAATCGGCCGACTGGAGGGGGTCGAGGTTGACGTTGCGGGGGTGAAGACATACACCGACTTCGAGGTTATTGACATCATGGGTGATAAGGACCCCTATCCTGCTCTACTTGGCATTGATTGGGCTTTTGAGAATTACACGATCATCGACCTCAAGAAGGAGCTGATGATTTTTGAGGATGGGGAGGTACGGGTGACTCAAATATCAAACCATGTAGGTCATATTTTCAAACCGGTGGATAGTCGGGAGGATGCTTTCCAGATAATGGATCATCTGTCAGATGTTTGACCTCTGACACTGATGCTAATGTTGGCTGTTCTGGTAGACACTATCCTATGAGTAAAGCTGATCCAGTATTGTTCAGTAAGCGCCGTGATCTGGTTCCCCTACTCGGTGCATCGCCGCTGTAGCTCCGTATGAATCTGCTCGGCCTTGCCGGCCGCCCGCTGAATGAGCAGAAATAACTGTGCTGGACTCAGTTGTTCTGCATTCGTTGTGCGCGGGGCACCCTGCTCAGGCATCTGTTCCTGTGAAGACGGTCCTATGGCCGCTGCTCGGCCTGAAGGCTCTGGAAGGTGGACCGGCGTCTGCTGTTGTACCGAAATGGCCATATCAGGCTCTGGCCGGTCCTGCTGCGTGGTTGGCGCTGTGGAAGGGCTGGTTGAATCAACCCCAACTCTGTCTGGCTGAACAAATATAGTGGCAATGGGCTCCTAGGATGTGGCCACGAGGTCAACGGGGGGTACCACCGCGGCAGTACTGGAGGTGACCTCCGCCCCGTGGTCACCGCCGAAGAGGTCCCGGATCAAGGAATCGGACACAGTGGCTGATGAAGTGGACAGATTGGGGGAAGTGGCATGTGGTCTGCTGGTGGAGGGGGCGGTGGATGGAGTGAACGAGGAGGGAGGGAAACGAAGGTTGAGAGGTGCAACTACAGATGCACTTGGATGATTTAAAGGATCTGCTGAGCTTGAAACCTCTGACAGATAAAACCTAAGTTGAATCCCATATGGCCATTCCCTAGGGTTAGCAAGCTTTATTGGATTCAAATTGTAAATAGTTGCATAATTGTATCACAGAGTTTCCAAATATTGAGGGAGCCAATGGGGGAATAAGGGATCCTGCAACAAGATGGGGACCTGATAGCTCTACTCCTCTTGCCAAATGAACCCAAAAATAATGATAGTGACACAGGTATGAGTAAGACACAAAGTTTTGAGATGTCATCAACATTGAGAGGATGTCTTGTGGACAAGTGGTGGTAGGATTTTCCCATGCGGCATTGTTATAGCTCATGTGTTCAGGTAGGTATGTTACCATGCATCCAAGTCATGTCATGTAAAATAATATGCATCATATAAAATAGGTTTAAAAACAATTTGAACTTTTCTAATTTATTTTTAAAAGTGACATATTTGAATTTACGTTAAAATAAATTTATTTTTATTTTATTGGAGAGGTCAGGGGCAACAATATGTTTTAGGGTGTTGGGTTTAGGGTTATTATTTACCGAGAAAAACATAATAAGGTAGCTTCATAATCAACCTAAGATAATAGGCACTTCAAAACAACCTAAGAGTAGAGTCATGAATTCTATAAGGTAAATATACTATTTAATGTGTTAAGTTTCTGATGAACAAATGGAGTCTCTATCATTTTCATATTTTTTTATTGTTGTAAGAAAAAAATTCTTACAATCAGTTGAATTGATTCCTTGACACAACTGGAAATTTAGGAATAGTGCATTATGGAATAATTTAGCATTGACTCTAATATATTATGTCGGTGTTTACACTTATACAACAAGAAATTTCTTCCATCGAAGAGAATGAATGGTATTTTTACTTCCTAAGAGACAATAAGTACCGCAAAAATGCTTGACTCAACATAGTGACATATGCATGTATCCCGAAAGCCATTGGCATGGAAAGAATAATTTACTCATCTGATGGCACCAAAGGTTGGTATTTTCTTTGAAATTTATTAGTTCAAACCCTCTGTCCCATAATTTCCCCCCACCTATCACAGCCCTCTGGTTGCATGTTTTCAACCATAAAAAGTCTCACCTAATCTAGTTGTCTGCATAAAACTAAAAGTTGAACTACATTCCACAGTCCCTAGAAATACCCACAGAATTCCCATGGATTTTGCACATATCCCTAATTGGCTATAGGGTCAAAGGACCCACGAAACGACCTCTTCTTCATCTTCTTCTACATCATCCCCACCTGTTCCATCTTCTTCTTTGCAAAATTCCACCATTTGTATGAGAAAAACAGATATACTAATATTAACATCAATCTAGGAAGCTTGGATTCCTCTAAGAAGAGTGAGGAGGAAATACCACAGTTGAACTGAACGCGGGATGGGTAGGGAATATGATGTGGTATTGGTTCCCTCTGATGGGGGGTGCATTTCAGGCTCAAATTCCAATGAATTTGATTGGTCTATTGGATGGTTTGAACCCCAGGCCCCTGATTTCCCTAGTGAAAATGAGTCAGATAATATTTTTACAGTTTTGGTACCTTGCTATGGGCTGCCTCATCCATCGAAGGTTGTAGATTCCAGAAGGTCTTCTTTGGCTACTGGTGCATAGAGTCGCATGACCCAAATATTGGATGCCATTCTCTCAAGCCTCTCAAATGGCTCATGTGATATTGGTTAGTATATTTCTTGCCAAGTTTTAGCCCATAATCTGTAAAAGAAACTATTAGTATATTGTAGATAATGTATCGATATTTTTTGGGCTTTATATTTATTTGTTTCTTAGAGTCAAAGATGCGTGTGTTGAATTTCCAACTTGCTATAGCATGGAAATTTTCCTCCTTTATAAAGAAGTAGAAGAACATCTTGTAAATGCAAATAATAATGAAATTTTTCATCCTTTACGGAGCACTAGAGACACATCCTATAAGTGCAAATAGCAATGAAAAATTTCCTGCATTACATAGCACTGTAGACACATATTATATATATATATATATAGTGCTTGTGCAGCCATGATGGCCCGGGAAGGGATAACATGTACTAGGGAGAATTGAGCTCTAGTGAGAGAATATCATAACCCTTTCTTTACCAGCCAGGAAGTCCCCAATATCAATAGATATAATGTCTTTGTAACTTGCATACCATTACACACCCCGCCCTATTGAGCCCTACTCATCACCCTCTCTTTACCAGGAATGCAAGCCCAAATTGACAATCAATATATATTTTTGGAAACTTGAGCACCATAATAACACACCCCACCCTTTTTAACATTGGTGGGAAAAGTTTAAGAAATTAAATTATCATTTTCCATCACGCTCTCTTCTATATAACTCATCTATCAACAATGATGTTTGATTTCCACTCTTTATTGCTATGATGTACTACAGAATATTAAATAAGCATCCAAGCATATTGTTATGCGTATTCTCTCAGCATCAATGTAAACTTTTTAGTTCTATAAATTTGTGATGTAATTTTTAGTGCCAAATTTACTTAGGCATCACCTTTATCTTCTTTAATGGCTATATTTTAATGTTGCATCAACATTATTGTTTCTTTCACCGCTAATCATGTATTTTCACAAGGTGGCCTCATCGATCAACTGTGTTTTCCTAAATAAAGTTACACTGGCAACCAAGAAAGCATATTTTTCTTTATTTATTTGTAGCAACCCTTCGTCAAATATTTTTTTTTCTCAATGGGCCACCTGGATGGAAATTTTGTTGCCACCAACAAACTAGAGTTGGCCATGTAGTTCCGGAATAATATTTAATATTTCACATACATGGAGTTCCGGAATAATATTTAATATTTCGCTTATCTATATTGAAACTCTATTAGTAGTTGCCAAAGTCTTGATTCCTATCACAACCCATTTGGAAATCAATTATTCTTTTCTCATTCATTTTATATGATCATTCCTAAACAATCCCAAATTATTTATAAGCAACATATTTAGAACAAGAATTCTCAACTCGGAAATTTTGGATTAAACACTTCCTCTTGAATTAATTTACATTGCATCATTTCATTTCATCATCAGATTATTCTAAGGAAAACATTCTCTCATAGGCTTTTCAATACTCTATATTTCTTTCAAATATTTCTAAGCCTTTTATATCTCCTCTTAAATATACTCTCATTTTATAGTACTCTTTGAAGTGCCTTCTCTATATACACATCCTCTAACTCTTCTTGATTTTGATAATCTATATTCACATACTTTATTCTCTTCTAGTTTTTTTCACTTCTACTCTCTCTTTCACTTTTCTTATCAATGAAAAATCCAACCTATTTTCCTATGCAAATATCTTTCTACTTTTAGTCTCGATTTAAATGCATAACTAAAATATTGTCCTGGGATCTCATTACCCATCAATATAATAGGATTCTAAAAAACATTGGTACTTTTTGTCGAAACCAATAGGCTTCTCATCAATGATATTTGAAAATGTCTTTTCACATTTGGGAGAACAACTAACTACTGATTTCCTAGGCCTTGGCCGACACTTCTTAAATCCATCCATAAAGGAACTTGAACAAAATGCCCCTAGAGTTGACGGTTTGACCATATTTATGACCCAACCAATATCAATATCCATATCAATATCCATCATTGGTCTTACAAAAGGTAGGCCCTTCTAGTTAAGCGTGTGTTCTTTTGAAATCACTGAGGTAACAAAATAAGTGCAACTTCATAATTGGCATACCACTCTGCTATAAAAAATATTATCCTTCCTAGCCAAGTATCTCTGACGATGTCATCTAGAAAAAATATAAGAAACAAATGAAGAGAATGTACAACTTGATAGCTAGCTCTAGCGAAGCTATCATTCTCACATGTAATGTAGACTAATTTTTCACGCATAGACTTATTTGATGAATAGATATTGAATGACTCTATTAGAAGGTTGTAACTACGCTTCTCAAAAACTTTGAACTCTACAAAACCATTCATTTGATTTTTTCCCCTTGGAAATCAGAGACAACCACTACTGTTAGTCAAGATACACCTGGTTTACAAACGGATTGTGGAAGATATAGCTACTTTGCTTAAGCATACCTGATTATCTATTTTTAAGACATATAACTAGAAGCCTACTGTAAAATAATTTTTTAATTGTTGATTAGGTATATTTTCAAAATAAAGGGTGCTTTGGGATCAACTATTGACACTGTGATGATGTGAATTACTTGTACTTGTTTTTCTGGTAGATGTCAAAGAGAGACTTCTCTTCGAGAAACATTCAGAGTGTAATGATGTCTCGTTAATAAATTCATATTAAAGGAATAACTATCATGACTAAAACAAATGTAATGGCACATACACATTTATTTTGAAAATGTATTCACTTTGGCAGGGACTTGCTGCTTCGCAACCGTTCTTTTTAAATATGTTTTCAAGTGGAAGAATAATGACATTTTATCTTAAATTGATAGATTGTTTAATGCAAGCAAGGCATATTTTGATTTTGGATCACTAAGAAGAATCCAATTTCATGTATGTATTATACTTCTTATGTGGATATCAATTAAGTTGATAGCATCAATGATCAACACGTAAACATTATCACATAAGGGAACACCAGATGTTTGGTGGAAAACCTAACTGGGAAAAACCATCGTTGTTGTTGTCTTCGTCTACTTATTATTATTATTATTCAAAATAGTATTTTTTACATATTTTTTGGCCACCACTAGTGTTCAAGCCTCTATTCCAATGAAATGTGATCCACCACTCACTCTAAGCCAACACTCCCATAAACTATGTAGGTTGCTACGTATTGAAGGCCACCACCTTCACTAGTTTCTAGCTACCACTGGAAGGAAGCCTCTACTCCCTGAGAGTGTTCTCTGGCCTCAACCTTAAGGAAGCCACAACTCCTTTGGAAATCCACCACTTTCCTTCAATCCTCTACCTGCAACACTGAAGGCCCCAACCTTCAAACCCTCATGGACCTAATTTCATTTATTTTCAAACTATAGCCTATTTCAACTAAAATAAACACAACCATAAGCCTTGTTTCATCCAATTTTCATACTAGACTCACTATAAGCTCTATGATCAAACTAAATACAATCTCCTCCAACACAATATATCTCTATAATACAATCAACTACTCAACAATCTCAGCCAAAATCAAATTTTCAATATAAATATATTATACATAAGCAGTAAATCTAATGAAATACATCAAAAAAAAAAACAAGGTACACACTCTCAACAAAACTCCATCATTTGCATAAAAAATTGGATCACAAAAATTATCCATATCTCAACAATATCATCCATATAATACATAAGCTACAATTCTACAACCATATAAAAATTTTGCAATAATAAAACATAATTTACTCAGCTATGATTCCTTGCATACATGATGTTAGCAATACAAATGTGTCATAGAAAAATGTTAACATCCAATATCTAAGGTAGCAACAATATCCTCAATAAAATGCACTTATAAACCTGCATAGAACATTTTTTAAAGCGTCCATAGAAAACTTTGCAATAAAATTGATCTCCTTCGGCAATTTGCTACAACTATGTCTCTCCTCTCACCAGTGGATCTCAATGTTCTCAATCATTAGCCTAGTGAATTACTCTATCAAAGGAACCAACCTATCCAACATGAATCTTCCTCATATAAATAAAATATCTAAAGTGATCAAGAAATAATCATATACAAATATGAAAAGCCAAATACTCTTATTCATACTCCAACATTTTGTGCCATGACTTAATCGTCCATCATATTCATTTAGTGAGAGACTTATATTTAACTTAATCACCTTCTAGAATGAATACCAACTCAATTTGACTTTATACCGTGAAAACCTTAGGCAAATACTCTAGGAAATTCTCATGGAATTTCATGTGCATTCACATGAACTCTAAAATTTCACCTACAGACATCATCACAGGGATCGAACTAGCTCCCAGGGATGATCATCGCAAGAATAATGGGATCCCATCGAAGATGTTTGAATCATATCTCTGTGATGATTATCATCCCATAGAAGTTTCTCTAACTTAGGGAAAATCACCTCCTCTCTGCACAAAAATTTTCTATTTGTCTTCAATCCTTCTCCAACAATTGTAGAACCTTTTCAAACATTAGGCACACCTTAGTAATAGATCATCGAGCCTTTCATCATCATGAAAAATCCTCCAATATTGTTGAAATAAATTCCAACACAATTGAATCCATGTTTGACTCTTTAGGTAAACATCCTAGGTTGACATCAATGTCAACACCTTGTAGCCAACTGTCAAAATTGGAAACTAGGTCCAAATTCCACTTGGACGGTTCATTTGATGGAGATTATGATTGCATTAAATTCCTCTTTTCGAGGGGACCAAAATCGACCTAAAGATCATATAATTTTGACAAGGCAAAGTATATTTTTGAATTATGAGCCCCCTTGTGCATATTTGATCAGTTCAACCCTAAAGAAAATTGGACACCCTTGAAAGGTTATAAATACAAGTTACCTCTACCTCATTTGGATATCATCAAGGATCATTATTATATTTTTGTCTTTTTTTTTTTGCTAGAACAAGTTTGAGGTAGATCCGTAGAGGAAAAAAATCAAACGAAGGTGAAATTGTAGGGTCTGAATCTTGCATCACAGTTTTAGGGTTTTGGGCCTTAGTCGCAAACATGACATAGAGAAATCTTGACAACAGTTTCTCCCTAGTCACCTCATGTGTGCGACTGAATTATTTCAGTCACACGAACAACATGTCCTCCATGCGACCGACTTCTATGGTTTGGTTTTTCAGTTATCCGAAATTTTTTCTCATTCAGAATTTGACTACATATAGTGAAAGTTCATTACAGGCTTTAGAATCAGGGTTTTGAGTATAATCATGATTGGTTTCATCTCATAGATAAAAAAAAAGGATAATTGTATGGATGAATATATGGATCACTGTACTCTCTTATATTGAAACATTCAATGACAATCTAATAAGAAGAATAATTTGAAAGGGTTTTTCCCATAGTGGGTTTTTCCCTGGTCTCTGAAAAATCCTGGTGCCCCTATGTGTGAATGCTTTTCTTCTATTGTTCCTTTATGTTTTGTTTCATTGATGATGATGATATTTTTATTTCTACATAGTTGCATATGATGTTGAATGATGATGTAAATATGAATAATGTTATGATGTTATGGGGTGAACTTAATGAGTTAATGAAGAAATGAAATTATCAAATAAATGAACAATATAGACCTAAGACAAATTAACACCAACATGTTCCCCCTTTGGAATTTGTATCAACCTATAGCCACAACTCCAAGGTGTCCATAAACTCCTTAGATTTTTTGATCCCATTCTTCTCTTGTGGTTGTATCACTTTCCCCCCTTGAAATCAATGGAAAAGGGTGGACAAGTCTAACTAAAACACCATCTGAACATTGCTGATACCAAGTGATATGCTGATGAAAAATGATCAACTATAAACACCTGCAAATAATCAAGGAAATTGATGCCTTCTTCAATACACATGCTTCTATGCCAACACCATGCATTCTCCAAGCTAAACATTCTCCCCCTAAACATGTAATGGGGTCGTAACCATCTCTCCCATTGTATTGTACATGCTATATGTTGTTTCTAATGCCTCCTTTTCACATACAAGAGACTACTCCTCATGGATCAAGGACTCAACACATACATAACCAAATTTTTTGACAATGATTATAGGGCTTCATGAGCCTAATTCATAGCTACATCAATGAAATACAATTACATCAAAGAGCCCATATATGGATTAATATGATTCTCTCTCATGCATAGCTATCACCATGAATCAATCAATAGACCAAATGATAAACAAGGTAGTACATGGCTACAACAATGATATGAAAACCCACACATCCAAAAGCTCATTTATGGTTGAAGCAACTCTCATGATTCACTACTCTTCATGCCAACCATGACTCGTGACTCTAGGACCACTCCACCAATAGCCAAATGATAAAAAAATAGTGTTACAAGGTTTTCTCATGAGAGTACATGGCTGAAATAAATGCATGCAAAGATTCATCACTCTCATATTCTATGCGTGAATAAAGCAAGACTCTTATGCATGCTTGAGATATAAACTTTCTTTTCCATGCAACTCTTAACATAGCTAAAACATGACTCACTCTTATGCACAACAAACCAAGTGAATTTCTCTCGGATGTATGATTAATACAATGATTTAAAATGCAAATACATGTCTGCTACAAAATGCACTCATTCGTTTTTACAAGGCATAAATAAGATGATTTACTGCAAAAATTTCCAAAATAACTCTTTCCAAGATAATGACCACTTAACCAACCCTGTAAAGATGTAAAAATACATATGCATGGCACAGTGAAAGTAACATGAAAGATATATATAACCTTGAAACCCTAATGCACGCAAAGCTCCCCATGAGTTGATTATACCTCCAACGGGCGAGATGATCCTGTGTACCTGAATGTGCATGAGGCTCATGAACATACCATGTTGTTGCTACTCATCTCCATCAACTCGTCAATTTTCCATGTTATCCCCTTAAGGATATGCACCTACCATAGTTATTTTTCAGTCATTTGTGAATAAGTCTATCAAGTAGTAATGGATTGCAATGGGGTATGATCTATCTTACTTTGAATATGAAGAGGAAGAGATGGTCCTTGATATCTTTCTTTTGGATACTCTTCCCTTCAACATGCACACATTTTTTGGGTCATGTTTCATCTTGAAACTATTCTCTTTGACCTTTATTTTCTGATGCAACATCCTTTGGAGTTGAATATCACTTTTTTTTCTCCATCAACCATCTGACTAATGCTCAAGATATTTTTTTTTTACCCCTCAACAAGTAGCAAATCAGCTACGTTGAAATTATCATCACCAAGACTAGCCTTTCCTTTACCCAACACCTTATCAGGTGTATTTCCTCCATGAATGACATGGCCATCTTTGATCTTCCTCAAAGAGAGAAAACCACTCTTTTCCCCTGAAATGTGATGGGAAAATCCATTATATATATATACCATCGATCATCATGATCAAACATGCATAGAGTGGTCCCACACCTTCATAGCTAAACCTCTAACTGATGCTCCTTCTTATTCACCCATATTGTAGTAGGTTTCTTCTTCACATTCACACTCTCGTTCATATTCCTTCCAAGTTTATTCTGAATTTGTTGCTCCTTTTGACTGGATGGTCGCAAGAGTCTGGACAGTTTTCAATCTTTGACCATGTTCCTAAAATTGTGGCACATATAACACCTCATATGACCAAGATATGATGCCAAGGGATTTGATCTTATGTTTCTCATGTTAGATCGATGCCTTGGATTACTTTTACCTTGGATCCATGTACTATATCTATAGTAAATTTCCTTATGGAAAAATAGGTTGCATGAGTAAAAGAAAAATTATACCTGATGGTTGGATTTCTTCTTGGCTACCTAAACTGATGCATAGATGTGTACATTATTCTCCTACAAGTAGCTTCCACATGCCAAAAATTGTGACAGATGAAGCAATTGATCTCTTCCATCAATGGGGAAAAGGAGTTGTGACTCCTCTGACTTTTCCACTTTAAAATATTGGAGTGAATGATATTTTGGATGTAAATGTTCCTCTTGATTCTCTTCTTGGTTGTTGTTAGATTTGCTAATTTATTTCTCATTTCTTGTTTTTTCTAGTAAATTTTTAGTTGGGGGATTCTTGGGTACTTAATTGTTTATTTTTCCTACTCAGATGTTATATTCTCCCTCATGGAACCCAATACCATATATGTTCATAGGATATCTCTAACTCTTGAGCATATTGTCCAAGAGACTGGTGATTTTCGGATCATTCTTATCCTCTGAATGTTTCTTCATGCATATCGCTTAGCTTCCAAGTCTTAAATTTGACCTTCTTTCTTGTTTTTTTGATTGGTAAACAAATCCTCTATTCTTTTGGCCTCCTACAACTAGATCTTCAAGCTAAGGATCCCCTCTCTAATACCATTCTCCTTCTCATTAAATATCTTCAAAAGATTTTCACGATCCCTACATGCAGTTATTATTTTAATCACTTCTACAACTAATTTTTCAATTACTATCATTGTTGATTCATATTTTTTCTTGTGTGAAGGGTTTGAAAATTATTAAATGCAATTCCTCTGTTGGAAGATACAGTTAAAATAGAGATGGGGGAGGGTAAAAAGGATGAATGAGGGAATCATTTCCGAGAACATGATGAGCACTCGATACAAATTTTATTTGTTTGTTTTTTAATGTATAAATTGATGGGTGAGGTGGGTGGAATTCCATATGATAATAAGTGAATCCTATTTTCTAATGAAAAAATGAATATGTGTGTTGTTGTGAGTTAGGTTAGGTTGCTTGGGAAGTTGGAAGAATTCATATAAATAATGACCATGAGGATTTTTTATCCTTTAGGGGAGGGTAATTTCTAACTTATGATGTGAGAGTCAATATTAAGAGATAATTAAGGAAGTTTTCTCTTCTTAACCATTTAATTCATCAAATTCATCAAAATCATAACTCAAAATTAAGTAATTGATATTTTTACCTTCAAATTTGTTCTCTAGTAGAACAACTGATTTGGCTAAGGCTTCATTTACTAATTTGTCTTTATGGTTTGTTGCACTATTCGTACTAGAGGGTTTATTTCTTTAGGTTGATTTTGTTGTTCTTATTTATTTTATTTTTGTTGATATTCTCTACCTTTACATTATTGTTGCTACTATCACCTCCAAACATGACCTCCAGTCTATTCCAAATCTCTTTAGTAGATTTCAGGTCTACTATCTTCTCCAAATCTATATTCTAAATATTTCTTTGGCATCCTTTTGCATCACCTTTGCTGACCAATAATTCTGTCCACATCCATCACAAACAAACTCCCAAATTTCAAATCCATGAGATAATAATATAGTTTTAAAATTTTCATTGCCATGACTTGAACTTTGTTGTTGTGAGTGGAGACACTCGTTTAGGATTCATCCTAAAAAAACATTTCAAAAATTTTCACCCAAACTACCCATATCTACTCTTTAGAAATTAATTTGCTACTGATAGCCCCACTCTAATACCACTTGGATCATTGACACTACTGAGGAACGGTGAATTAGTAGTGTAGAATGAATCACTTTTAACCTCTTTTTACTTTTAGTTCACATTAACGGATCATGCATTCATTAGTACCATAAGCATGTAAAACATATGTGCAATAATACAAATGAACATGAAACCATCAGTGGCACATAAACATGTAAACCATGAGAGCATCAACAATCAACACATAAAACACATCACATAAGGGGACAATAAATGTTAGGCAGAAAACCCAATTGGAAAAAACCATTGTTGTTATTTTGTTTGTCTGTTTTTTATTATTATTATTCAAAATATTCTTCTTTGCATAGTCATTGGACACCACTAGAGTGAAAGCCTCTATTTTCAAAGCAATGTGAGATACCACTCACTCAAAATCCACCACTCCCATAAACTAGGCAGGACACCTGTAATATTCCAGATCTGGAATAGCACAGCAAGCCTGCTAAAATAACGCACTCCTGGGAGATTGATGCATAGAAATGAGTTTAAAACCCTTGGATCCCTTAGATCAGCAGATCTGGAGTCTAGATCCAAAAGGGGAGCAAAAAAAAATTAAACTAGGTGTGGTAAACAGATCTCCCACCACCTAGTCTAGCTGAAAAACACCCTACAAGAGGGGTTGTAGCTATGCACAGAAAAATGCTTCAAAAATAACGCAGTCTTGGAAAGTATGAGTAGGAGGCCATCAAATATGATTAGTTTATGAATGTACAATAGCAAATCAGAATTATAATGAAACTCTTTCAGTATACAGTAGAAGACATGAGGCAATAGAGAAAGAAATCCTCAGAAAAGAGAGCTACAACACACACACACACACACACACAGATATATATATATATATATATATATATATATATATATATATATATATATATATATATATCTGTAGAAAAGGCTCAACGGCGGTATTTAATGGATTTGTAGCAGTTGCATGTTACAACTCAGATCTAGGACAGATCTGTGCACAAAACATAAAATCTATTTCAGATATAGAAACTAGATAGTCTTCTTTACAAGATCCCCTTGGCGTTTTGACAAAATCATGCATAAAAAAGAGTTGATCTGAGTTTCAAGTTGTAGATCTGTAAAATGCTACAGTAATTTTTGAATATAACATTACATAACAATAGATTAGATCTAAACAGAATATGGATCAGCAACCTAATCCATGGATCACCAAAGTGGAAGGCAAAGCCTAGCACCAGAGATCTCTAATCAAAACTGTGATAAAAAACCATGAAGAATCTCATATCAAAATAACGTAGTTCCTCAATGGAAACAATGTTGTAGCTCAAATGACATAGATGGCCCACTGCCAAGTTACAGATTTGAAGTACAAACAGGAGAGGCACTCTTCCAGGAGGTTAAAAGACACACTCCATGAGAAGAGGCTCCCAAAAAAAGCTATATCTCTACAGATCTAGAATCCCACTTGCTGCAGCTTGCAAAAGTAGCAAAACCCTCAATGGATCAGCACTGCAATTGAATGTAGAGCTTGGCCTCAAGCTTGATAGTGGATCAAATCAGCAAATTCTCCTTCAATAATCCTCAAAGGAAGTGTTGAAGTCCCTGCATAGGAACTCCAAGTGCTAAGAAGCACAATTCTCTACTAAACAGCAGATAATAGTATTTGTCTAAGCAGACAAGATACTCAGAAATATAATCAATCAACAACCTTCTCTTGTTTCCCTCCCCTTCCTTTTATAAGATGAAAGCCTTTGCAAACCCTAAACCACCTTTATGAGTTAGCTCCTTTCACATGAGGGGCCTCCTTATAAAACTACGTTGTCCCTTTAGGAGATACATTGAACCTAGACAGCGTTGTAGATTTGGTCAAGGTTGAACCTTTCACACCTACAAGTGATTTATTTACATGGCCCTGATTTATCTTTGTTCACATGGGCATTGGTTTATTCAGTCTTTTCAGGAGTTTTACATGTCCTCCTTTATTCATTTATTCATGCAACAGAAAGTAAAACAAAAATGAATATTCCTCTTAGCTTAGGCTAAATAGGAATATTACAGTCCTCCCCTCCAAAATGTTGCTTGTCCTCAAGCAACTGATAAGGTAAGAGTTGTAGTTCTTCTCCTACTCCATTGATGGCATCATTAAGGATCAAACCCTCATCATTGGCCAAGTGCTCAACAAGCCAATACATCATGAATTTCTCCTCCAAGGCCAACTTAATATGTGCATAGTCCATCCCTTCAGGAGTGAAAAACTCAACAGAAATAAACATGGTTGAAGCAATGCTACATCTAAAACATGTATCATGAAGTACAAGTAGAAGTTCCAAGCCATGTAGTACATACAAGCTACCCACCTTCTGTCCATAAAATCCCATAAACAATACAAATATATCATCCAAGTATGGAAGCAGGACTACATATATGCAAACTGAAATTTGCACTTGAGGAGGTGGGTCAAAATCCCACATGTGATGTCAGTGCAGTGCACATCTTGTCTTCATTAGATCCAAGTGTGGCAAGTGGCATTCCCACCACACACTTTCTACATGAGTCACCTTAACATGGCTGAAGATGTTACATAAGTCTGGTGCCTTTGGGAAGCACCCATCATGAAAAGGAATCTCCCTTTGCACAACAAGGGAGTGGCCAAGTTCAAAAATTGTATTGACCCCCAAAAATCTATGATATCCACATGATCTCTCACCCCCTTTAGCAGGCATAGCTTGCAAAAACATGGTAAAATAATGTGACAAATCAGAAAATACAACTTTCTTGGCATGATCAGTCCTTTTACCATCATAGTCCTTCATACACATGGAGTTGTGCATGAGCATTTTCCTCCTTTCAAGCAAAGGAAGAGCTGGCTGAGATGACTCTTGCAAAGAGTCCATTGACTGCCCCAAGCCTCCATGGCTAATGCACCCTTGAAAGTGCTGATGTACTTCCTCTCTCATGCCTTCCCAATCAAAACTCTTCATGATCAGTGTATATATCTTCATTGAATACATATGGCTGAGGAAGAACTCTTCACATGCTCCTTGTAGGATCTTCTTCTTGAGCTTGGAAGCTCTAGACAAGAGGACCTTAGCATGATAATAGATTACTCCCCCTTGGACTAAGTAGCCATATTCTTGATGCATGCCATCTAGTATCATACCTGTGTGGAGATCTTTGGAATACTCTACAAGCAGTTGAGATTTCCAATAAAGATCCACACTGCTCAACAATGACAGCGTTGCTGATATATCTATGGAAGTGCTTTTCATGCTGCTGATCTCATTTTTGGCATCACATATGCCAAAATTTTTTTTTGGAAGGTTGATCCTTCCATTCTTCTCCTCCCACGGCGCAGATTCAGAAAAGAGAGAGGGAGATAGTGATGCAGGAAGAAGATCCCCCTCATTCTTGAGCTGTCCCAAGTCCTCCAACGCTGTAACTTGGTCTCTCATTGCTCCAATCCTTCCTTGATCTAAATTTGGAGCATCACTTTGTGGATCCTCCCCCGCAAGATCTAAATCTGATGGCATCCCAAGTGGCTTGCCATTAGATAAGAATGTCCCTTGCAGCATCCTCATGAACATGAGAGAAGGAACTGTGAGATCCCTACTTCCACTGCGCAAATCCATATCTGTTGTTTGTGTGGAAGTACTAGGTGAAGGATAAGTGTGCATGCCTTGAATCATTTGTGGTTTCCCACTCTTCAATTCCACCCACTCTATCTACAAAGCTTTCCAATCAGTGGTAACCTTCCCCAAGGTAATCAACCATTGGACATCCAAAATGATGTTGGTGTCTAGTATGTCAACTACAAATAAGTGATCCACCAGAGTGTAGGATCCTATAGTGACAGAGAGTGATGGAACATATTTCATACATTGCATGGTCCTATCTCCTGGGACCAAAACAGAAAATCCCTCAAAATTATCAGTGGGGATTCCTCTCTTTTGCAAAAGATGAGCATCAATAAATTTGTGGGTTGCCCCACTGTCAATCAGGACAGATACTCTCTGATTCATAACTGAACCTTGTACTCTTAGGGTCAAGTACTTAGGCACTCCTCTTAAAGAAGCAAGAGTCCCACTTTTTGGAGCAAATTCTCCTTTCCCATCTCTGGATGGTGTTTGATCTTCCTCATCATCATCAGCGCTGTGACCCCTGCTAGGTTCATCATCAAGTTCATCTTCCTCCTCAAAATCTGAGAAGAATTCTATGTAGTGTGCTTTTCCAGTAGCACATCTATGTCCTGGTGCCCATGACTCTTGGCAAGTGAAGCAAAGTTTCTTCTTCCTCAATTCCCTCCTGAGATCAATATCAAGAGGTTTCTTCAAAGAGCTCTCCTTGAGACGAGCAACTTTTCCATCCTTCCCTTTAGAAAAGTGAGGAGCCTTTCTTTGGAAAGTTGCCTTTGCTTTTGGCAAGGCATCTTGGAGGTCTCTAGCCCTCTTAATGGCATCATGCAAAGTGATGGGATTGGTAGATTTAACCAACCCATGCAAAGGTTCCTCCAAGCCATCGATGAACATGTAGACTCTCCTTGCTACAGATAGATCAGGAACCATGACTGATAATCTCAGAAACTACGAGATATAAGTCTCTACATCTCCTGACTGCTTCAGCTTTGCAAGGTTTATGAAAGGTGCTTCAAGATCCTTCCTGTCAAATCTCTCCACCAGTCTTCTAGTAAACTCATAATAGGTAGTCACATTGATATGTCCCAATGTAGACAGTCCATGAAACCACCAATTGTGTGCTTCTCCCTCAAAGTGCAGCGCTGCAATCTTGATGCTTTCAATTTCAGGGACCTTTTTCAACTGGAAGTAAATATCCAGCTTTTCTACCCATGCCTTGGCAGAAATGGAGGATGATCCATCAAAATTGGGCAAAAATAATCTGCCCATGGAGTGATGTATATCATGAAAGAACCCACCATCTCTATAATGTTGCCTTGGTCTCCTTCTGTCCTTGAGATGACAAAAATCTTGGAAACTCAAGTGGTCCTTGAATCTCTGACTCTGAGAATCATACTCCACAAAGTAATCTTCAAGGGAAGCTTTCTCTTGTGGTCCTTCATTCTCCACAGCCAAGAAAATAGGTATAGTGGAGCATTGTGAAGCTTGTGGGGCTTGTGGCAAATTCACTGGTTGAGCAGTCCCATGATGAGACATGTCAGAGCTTTCTCCCGGATGAAATCTCCCAGGGGATTCCCTCATTCTGTCCACCCTCATTTCTTTGATCTCTTTGACAAGATCTTGCATGGTTTCCAAAAGAGTTCTTGCAAACTTTTATGCTTCTTTTTCATTTACAGTTTCAGGGGCTTTACCCTTGTCTTGGCCCTTGTCAGGATCATCAGTAGTATAATCATACTTCTTGTGACTTATGTTCTGATACTTCTTCTCCCTCTCAATAAGAGGATCTTCTTCTTCTTACTGCAACATGGCTGGTGCTCCAAGTCAAGCACAGACTATGCCAAGAAAGGAGCTCTAATACCACTATAATATTCCAGATCTAGAATAGCACAGCAAGCCTGCTGAAATAACGCACTCCTGGGAGATTGATGCATAGATATGAGTTTAAAACCATTGGATCCCTTAGATCAGCAGATCTAGAGTCTAGATCCAAAAGGGGAGCAAAAACAAATCAAACTAGGTGTGGTAAACAGATCTCCCACCACCTAGTCTCGCTGAAAAACACCCTACAAGAGGGGCTGCAACTATGCACGGAAAACTGCTTCAGAAATAATGCAGTCTTGGACAGTATGAGCAGGAGGCCATAAAATAGGATTATTTTATGAATTTACAGTAGCAAATCAGAATTATAATGAAACTCTTTTAGTATACATTGGAATACATGAGGCAATAGAGCAAGAAATCCTCAGAAAAGAGAGCTACAACAAATATATATATCTTCAGAAAAGGCTCAACAACGTTATTTAATGGAGTTGTAGCAGCTGCATGTTACAACTCAGATATAGAACAGATCTGTGGACAAAACATCAGATCTATTTCAGATCTGGAAGCTAGATAGTCTTCTTTACAAGATCCCCTTGGGGTTTTGACAAAATCATGCATAAACAAGAGTAAATCTGAGTTTCAAGTTGCAGATCTCTAAAATGATGTATTAATTTCTAAATATAACATTACATAACAATATATCAGATCTAAACAGAACATGGATTAGCAAGCTAATCCATGGATCACCAAAGTAGAAGGCAAAGCCCAACACTAGAGATCTCTAATCAAAACTGTGATCAAAACACCATGAAGAAGCTCATATCAAAATAACACAGTTCCTCAATGGAAACAACACTATAGCTCAAATGACATAGATGGCCCACTGCCAAGTTACAAATCTAAAGTAAAAGAAGGAGAGGAACTCTTACAGGAGGTTAAAAGACACACTCCATGAGAAGAGGCTCCCAAAATAAGCTAGATCTCTACAGATCTAGAATCCCACTTGTTGCAGCTTGCAAAAGTGGCAAAACGCTCAATGGATCAGTGCTACAATTGAAAGTAGAGCTTGGCCTCAAGCCTGATAGTGGATCAAATCAGCAAATGCTCCTTCAATAATCCTCAAAGGAAGTGGTGAAGTCCCTACATAGGAACTCCAAGTGCTAAGCGAAACAATTCTCTATTAAACAACAGAGAATAGTATTTGTCTAAGCAGACAAGATACTCAAAAATATAATCAATCAACAAACTTCTCTTTCTTCCCTCCCCTTCCTTTTATAAGATGAAAGCCTTTGAAAACCCTAAACCACCTTGATGAGTTAGCTCCTTTCACATGAGGGGCCTCCTTCTAAAACTATGTTATCCCTTTAGGAGATACATTGAACCTAGACAGCGCTGTAGATTTGGTCAAGGTTGACCCAGTCTCATAGCTCAAACCCCTTTCACACCTGCAAGTGATTTATTTACATGGCCCTGATTTATCTTTGTTCACATGGGCATTGATTTATTCAGTATTTTCAGGAGTTTTACATTTCCTCCTTTATTCATTTATTCATGCAACAGAAAGTAAAACAAAAATGAGTATTCCTCTTAGCTTAGGCTAAGTAGGAATATTACAACACCATATACTAAAGGCCACCACCTTCACTATTTTTCCAGCCACCACTGGAAAGAAGCCTCTACTCCTTGATCAAGTTCTCTGGCCTCCATCAAAAGAAATCCATAACTCCCTTGGAAAGTGACCACTTTCCTACAAGACTCTACATGTAACATTAAAGACCCCAAGTTTCAAACAATTGTGGACCTAATTTCACATATTTTCAAACTGTGACCCATTGCAACTCAAATCAACACAACCGTGGACCCCGATTCATCATATTTTCACCTTGGACTCACTATAACCTCTATGCTCAGGCCAAATAAAATCACCTCCAATACAATCTCTTTGAGCAATACAGTCATCTACTCAACAATATTAGCCCCAATCAAATCTACATTACAAATATATTATACATAAGCATTAAATCTAATGCAATATTGTATTAAACACAACAAAACCCCCAAAAATACACTCTCAACACAACTCCATCAGCCACAGAACAAATTTAATCACAAAACTCAGTCATGTATCAACAATATCAATCATATAATACATAAACTACAATGTTACAACATATGAAATTTTTGCAATAATAAAAAATAATCTACTCAACTACGATTCCCTGCATACACGATGTTAGCAATACAAATGTGTCATAGAAAAAATGCTAACATCCAATCTCCAAGGTAGTATCAATATCCTCAATAAAATGCCTTCATAAACCTGCATAAAACATTTGTTGAAATGTACACACAAAACTATGCAATAACATTGATCTCCTTTAGCAATCTGATATAGCTATGTCTCTCCTCTCACCATTAGATCTCAATGTTCTCAATGATCTCCAATGAATTACTCTCGCAAAGGAACCAACCTCTGTAACATGAAGCTTCCTCCTATAAAAAAAATATCTAATGTGATCAAGGAATAATCACATGCATATATAGAGAGCCAAACAATCTTTTTCATACTCCAACATTTTTCACCTTGACTGTTAGGGCCCTATATTACTAGTGTAGTCCCTTATTGTTGTTAGTATAGCCCCCTTATTATTATTTTGTACCCCTGTAGTCCCCATATTTTTATTATTGTGCCCCATAATAGCCCCCTATTGTTATTGTTGTACCCTTACATTATTATTGTTAGGTCACTAGGATTATATTGTGACCCCATGGACTCCTATATATAGAAAGGAGGTTTTTCCATTTGAATCATTGAAGAATTGTTCATTTATGTAATTTAAAGGAGGTTTCCCCCTCGAAGTGGTTGATTTCTAAGTCGTTGATCTCTCTTTTCTTCTATTTTATGAGTTGGTTTCATAACATTTGGTATCAGAGCTTTCGATTCTAGGGTTTCGCTGCTTCAAACAGGTCATCGTAGCATTTTCGCTATAAATTTTTTTTGACAAAGGTTCAAAAGCTAAAAAAAACCCATTTGCACTGAAATCCAGAGGAACTTAGTGGAACATTTTGAGATCTTGGTTCGTAATATTTTAGGAGACATGATCTGTGGAAGTTAGGGTTTCTGCAGGCTCCTTAATTTCATCCCAAAGAGGTGACCTTGGGAGAATCATCATAACTCTCTCTCTGAGCATCAGATTGGAAATTTGTAAAAAGTGGCTGAAAGTACACAGACTTTAGTTTCCTTTGTATCAATTTCAAAGCCTAAGGAGGAAAAATTGACACATGGAATGTTGTACAAGTTATCTACTGAACCAATCCATATTTAGGTCATTGTGGGAGATTGTGCATAAATTTGTCTTAAAGAATCCAAATCAGGTCAGACCTATGGCATTGGAAAGAAGATTCAGAGGGATACTAAAGAACTGAATATAAGATCTTGGGGATCTGAAATTATATAGATACTTCAATTTCAATATCGAGCTCCTCAAAAGAAAGAAAAAGGTGTGTATGTTTTTTGAATTGCATAAGTATTGTTTGAAAAATAAGTTTGAAGTAATTCCAAGGGCATATTGAAGCATATATATTAGTATTGGGTTCTAAAATTCCCACTAAAAATAATTTAACACCCACTAAGCCCTCAAAAGGCTCTATTATGACTCATGAAGAGGATTAAGTGCAACATGATATATCAAAATTACAAGACCAAGTGCAACAAATATCACTCTCGCAAAGAGTAAAAAAAAACAAAATGGAAGCTAAGAAGGATGGCTTTAAGAAAGGCACGGAAGCTAAGATGGATGGTTTGAAAAAAGGCGTGGAAGCTAAGATGGATGATTTGTAGAATGGCATGGAAGCTAAGATGGATGGCGTGGAAGCTAAGATGGACGGTGTGGAAGCTAATATGGAGGGCATGGAAGATAAGATCGATGGTATAGAAGGAAACATTGAATATTTGAAGAAATACATGGAATTTTTGAAGGAATTTTTGGCAAAGTTTCTATAGAAAATATTCCTAATGGCGAAAAGGTAGTAGAGGAAACTCATGATGAGAACAAAAGAAATGGAAATCATGATATCATAGACTCTAATGTTGGATTTAAGACTCACCATATTCCAAAGATAGATATGAGGAAGTTTGATGGAAAGGATTTGATAACTTGGATACTACAAATGGAGCAATACTTTGAGCTCCATAATACGCAAAACACACAAAAGGTATGCATTTCAACTTTATATTTAGAAAAAAATAAGTTTGTATGGTATCGATGGATTTTTTCTCATAAACCACTGGTCACTTGGTCAATTTTTATAGAGAAAATGATAGAACATTATGAGGATACAAAGAGAAACACCTTCTTTATCCAATTGATAAATCTCAAACAAAAGGGTTCAATGATGGAGCACATTGAGGATTTCCAAAAATTCAATATAAGGGTAAATAATATTCCAGAGGAACATAAGATTGATTTCTTCATAGGGACTCTAAGGGATAACATCCAACATGAGGTTCACCTTTGGGAACCTAATACATTGGAGAAGGCATTCAGGTTGGCAAGAAAAATTGAAAGAAAAATTATGGCGACAAAGAAGCCTACTGTTGGGCCAAGAAAAAGGTATGTTTCACCTCCATCTTTACCATGATTTGTCATGCAATTTTATATATTTTCCCTTCATCTTAAAATAAATTAAAGGAAATAAAGAAAAAGTGAGGTAGAATGGATTAATGATAAAAGGAGTGTTTGGTAACGTAAAAACTGATTTGTCACTGCCTTTATTGATAGGAAGCAAAATAGTCAAAATGCTGGCCGGATGACCGAAATACAACAGAAAAGGAAGGAAGACGAAATCCTAAGAATCAGCGGAAGATGGAGAGGTACAGTCACGCTTGAAGTACTGAATCGATAGCCACGAAGTAGAAAGGTCCTATAATGAGAAAGATTCGTTACTACTCTTAAACTCGCCTTTACGCCATAAAAGGTCGAAGAATGAACAAGAAAAACATTTCCTATAATATAATATTTCTGTAATAAACGTATTCGAACAGAGTCATAAAGTTTGGTACTAATGTATTTCTCGGTGTATTAATGAAGAATTTGGTGTTTTTGGAATAAACAACTTCTGAGTATTCCTCAGCAGTAGACTTCTAGTGGCTTTGGGCCCAACCTTGGAGGTTCCTTTGTTACTTCTGTGCTTTACGTTTATTTACAGAATTTGTGTTCCCACATTATCCATAGCGTTTCATAATATATCATTTGAATTGGTTAATTGCGAGCATGAGATGTTATATCTCCCATTTTACTAGACTAGTTTACCATTCATGTTCTTTGATCGAAATTCAATGCTTTTACAATTGTTAGGCCAATTCCAACACGATTTTTGTTCAATTCTACATATAGTTGACGTTTTTTATTTTCATCATCATTATGAGCATTTGGTTGATGTTTAATTTAGAAAGATGTTATTAGTTGATTGAAAGATAATTCCATTGCAAAATCTAGAATAATTGATTGTTGTTCAATTTTATTAGAATTGTTGTTCAATTCATTAAAGTTGTTGTTCAATATCGAAGCGTGTTGTTCAATTTCAATTTATTCCTTTAAGTTTTAAGTAGTTATTTCTGCATAGGCGTAGAATAGAGTTAGCTCCCTTGAAGAGTCAGAAGCATTTCATAATTCACTTCCAAGTTGATTTGATTGAACTTCAAGAATTAGAAAATCTTCCTTATGAAAATTTAGAGTACCCAACCCCCGATGTCACTTGAATATATTGTGCTTACACTCTTTAAATAACAAGACTTTCCCTGGGTTGATAATTAATGAAGAGCATTGAGGTTACCTTCAAACGGTCACCTTTATGACCCAACATTTTGGTGTTGTTGTCAGGGAGAGTGTTTCAGAGTGTTGTCCTTTATTTATTTTTTCTTTTGTTGTGGAAGACTTGGGTATTGAAAACAAAAGGTAAGAACCTGCGTACTAGCAAGAAATTTTCTTGCTCTCCATCCCGCTTCTCAGCAATTGTGCAGAGGTTAGTAGGATAAGTGTCATTTTTTTATGACTAGGAAGAAAAAGATAGATCAAAACCCTCCACTTAAATCCACAAAACCCAAAGGATCAGTGGTCCTTGGAAAAATAACATATATAGACTAAATCATTAAGAAGGTTGAATCCCAGACATCCGTAGGACCCAGAACCATTCCCACTCAGAGTCCTACTACATTCCCTCAGGCAGCAACGTCGCCATCTACAACCCATGCCGAGATTCATAGTGAAACCAAAGGGCCTAAATAAAGCCTTCAGAATATTGAACATGTAAGTCCTAAACCTTTGACAGAGGGAAATTCTTGCAATTTGCAGGAAGGAGAGGGAGAAACCAACAGTTTTGTACAAATAAAAACTCCAAAGCCTAGATCCCTGAGAGAGTGGTTGAGAAAGAGACAACTAGTATCCCAGATCAGGGAATTGCTATAAGGCTTCCTCTAAATCCACTCCCTAATTCCACTCAAATTATTTCCCCAGAACAAGAAATCCCTGAATATTACTGGAATATCTTTGATCAAATGGAAAACAACCAAAACCAGAGGCAGACATCGACATTGGAATATCTCATTGTTGATCCAGCCGCAAATGCCCCTATGAAAGCCACTCCATTACAAAACATCCCCACCTTCCATGGGCTGACCTCAGAATATCCAGATGCATTCTTATTTGAATTTGATGTCCTATGTAGGGGATATGACTACACCACTGACCCTCAGAAACTGAAACTATTTCCCTCTACTTTGAAAGGGACAACATTACATTGGTTTATGGGGCTCGGTGGAGGAACCATTAATAGTTGGGATCAAATGAAAGAATCCTTTCTTAAAAAATATCAAGACTACTGTTGGACTCGAGAGCTAAAAGACGAAATCTTCAATATGTCTACAAGAGACAATGAGACATTAGAAGAATACGTTGAAAGATTTCAATATAACTTGCAAAGATCTCCATATACTACACTATCTAAAGATATCTTAAAATCACTTAATATAATGAGAAAAGGGGACATCTATCAAGAAGAATATGATAACATTATTGCATTATGCATCAGGTGTTCTCGAGGTAGTATGCAAAGTAGGAAAATTAGGCGAGACTCAGCTACAAGGAATTATAAAAAATCCGGTGGCAACGTGACCAGAGCAGAATTTGGTAATCTTTTAGAAGATTTTAAGACTGATATCTTGGGCACCCTGAAAATGCAGCTAGATGTCCTACAAGCCAAGAAAAAGCAATTTATAGCATAACAAAACTTGGCTATTTTTTTTCCACGCTGTCGGAAGAAGCACAACCAACGGGAATTTCCATTAGACATGGTCTAGACATGTGCTATTTGTACCAAGGACCACGCCACTGACCATTTCCCTTCACTTCCAGGGTTAAAATCAGTCTTTAAAGAGGCAGAACCATTATACCTAACAAATCAACATCGACAGTGGCAAACATGACCAAGTATGCCACAAAACCTGACTCAGTTCTTTTCTTCTCCACAATTTAATCAACAGAACCCTCCAACAACATGGCATAACCAATCACCTTTTTCTACCTAGCCATCACAACCCTCTCCAGGTAACAATTGGTCAAGTTTTCCTTGTTCTCCCTCTTACTACCAAAATAATCCATATCAGTCCCAGTGGCCTACCTCTACCTCACAGAATACAAATTGGTCTCAAAACAGGCAACGAACTTTGGGAATGACCAATCTACCGATGGGGACAGGGGCTCGGAATAAACCTACATTACTAGCTCCATACCCAGTCCAACACAATCCTCAACCTATCATGCGTCCTCAACTACTAACTCAATCCAATCCTAATCCCAATAACAGACCAGTTCAGCTAATCCAGATTGTCGAAAACCCAAACCCCCGAAACTGAACAGAAGCAATGCAATGAACTTAGGCTGAGGTTAGGGCATGTTATTTCACCTAAAGAAGATAAGACCCTGCCACAACTTGAATCTAAAATTCCAACAACACCTAAACTAACAACTATGACAGAAACAGAGGTAAATAAGGGGAGGGACATAGTTGACCAAAAGGACACTGAAAACATTATTATTTCCTCCCCTCCATTCCCTGAGAGATTAACATTTCCTAAACCAACAGTCTCTTCAGATTTTTATCTCCTAGGGGAATTAAAAAACCTTTGTATTAAAATTCCTCTTTTGTAGGCTATACAAGATATTCCTATCTATGCCAAGAAAATTAAAGAGTTGTGCGGAAAGAAGCATACGAGGAAAAAAAAAATTGTACCAACTATCCATGTTGTGGGAGCACTGTCAGACATACTCTTGGGTAACGAAACACCAGTAAAATACAAGTATCAAGGGAACCCCATAGTTATTGTACAAATCTCTGGCCACTCCTTTTCAAACACATTAGTTGACTTAGGAGCGGCCATCAACATCTTAACTACAAAAACCTGTGAGAATTTAGGCATAACAACGTTAGAACCCACATCTACCTTGTTGGAACTTGCTGACAGATCTATTACCAAACCAGAAGGAATATTACAGGACATCCTTTTTTCTGTGGACTCATGGAAGTATCCGACAGGCTTTTTAGTTATTAACCCAAAAAGTAGCTTAGATGGACACCCCCTGATACTGGGACAACCTTGGTTAGCAATAGCCAATGCTTACATAGACTGCCGGGCAGGCAGCATGACCATTGCTAGAGGTGACGCCATAAAAAATATCGTCATATACCCACCTGCCAAACCAAATCTTCCCACTGTAACTATTCACAAACAACCACATACATACTGGGAACAAAACATCCGTTCACCACTGACTATAATTGAAGCAATCAAATTCAAAGATCAAAATGAAGATGATGTAATCAATAACTTCATCAATCAACCATCTACTTTTGAAAACTTAAAATTCCAAATGTTAAAGGTAGTTCTTGATAATGAAGCATAGGAATACCCCTTGGCAGACATTAATAATCACCACATACCCACGATTGTTGTTAGTAACAGCATACCAATCGAAATTGAGCCAGGAAAGGCTTTAAATATCAATGGTTGTCTGGATAGTAACCAACAGAAAAGGCTCATTAAGTTAATTGAGCCATGTAAGGTTTTAAATATCAATGGTTGTCTGTATAGTAACCAACAACAAAGGCTCATTAAGGTTTTACAAAATTATAAGGGAGAATTTTCTTGGAACTACCCAGACATGAAGGGTATGGATCCTCAACTATGCACACATCACATTTATACTGACAAGGATGCTCAACCTATTCGGCAGCCCCAGTGGAGGTTGAACCCGCATCTGAAGGAAATTGTAAAAAATGAATTGTAAAAGTTGCTAGATGTAAATTTCATTTATCCTATTTCAGACAACAAATGGGTCTCTCCTTTAGTAATCACTCCAAAGAAAAATGGGAAGTGGAGAATATGTGTGGATTACAGAGAAATGAATAAATAAACACAGAAAGACCACTTCCCCTCCCTTTTATTGATTAGGTCCTTGATACATTAGTAGGAAAGTGGTTCTCTTTCCTTGATGGTTTCAATGGTTACAATCAAATTTAGATAGCCCTTGAAGACTAGGGTAAAACCACCTTTACCTGCCCATGGGGTACATTTTCCTATAGAGTATTACGGTTCAGATTATGCAATGCCCCAACAACGTTTCAAAGATCCATACTCAACATTTTTCTGATTTAATAAATGAAGGACTCAAAATTTACATGGACGACATTACCCCATATGGATATGATTTTGATCAAAAACTGCAAACACTAGAAAAAGTATTGGAACGATGTATTGCTACTAGATTGTGTTTGAGCAACGAAAAATGTCACAAGATGATGACCGAAGGAGTAATCCAAGGGCACTACATCTCTGCGGCTAGAATACAGGTAGATTAGGCAAAAATAAAGGTAATCCTTTTATTAGCCACACCTTGTACTTAGACAGAGGTACGTAGTTTCCTTGGGTATGCAGGGTACTACTGTAGGTTTATAAATAATTTCTCACAAATTGTTGCACCCTTGTATGAATTAACTGGAAATGTTGAATTCCATTGGTATGATAAATGTGACATTTATTTTTCAGATTTAAAGAAACTAGTCTCGACTGCACCAATCTTATGCAGCCCAAATTAGGAGCTGCCCTTTCACATTTCCTCAGATGCATCTGACACAGTGATAGGGGCAGTTCTCAGTCAAGAAGAAGATAAAAATCCCTATGCTATCTATTATATTAGCAAGAATCTCACTCCTGCCGAATTAAACTATACAGTGACCGAAAAGGAGTTCTTGGCTATCATTTACGCTATTAATAAATTTAGACATTATATAACTGGATATCAAGTATTCCTATATACCGATCACTCCACCATTAGATACCTAGCTAATAAACCTATTACAAATGGAAGAATCAATCGCTGGTTGTTGCTTTTACAAGATTTTGACATAACGATCAAAGACCACCCAGGAAAAGAGAACGTAGTTGCAGATTTCCTATCCAGAGTTCCAAATTCAGATGACCCACTCTTGGTGGACGATCAGTTCCATTATGAGAATTTTTTTGCTATAACAGTAAAAGCTCCATGGTTCGTAGATGTAGCAAATTATCTGGCAGTGGGAAAACTGCCAAGACACTTTACATCAAAGGAACGGAAGCTGATTGTTCAGAGCAGTGCTAGATTCTCCTGGATCAGTGGATATCTTTTTCATACAGGAGCTAATATGCATATACACATATGCATCCGAGAATATGATATTTATGACATCCTAAGGGTCTGTCATGATGAGCCATGCGGTGGCCATTTTGCAGATCGCAGGATGGGGCACAAAGTATTGCAAATGGGTTATTATTGGCCTACAATTTTTAAAGATTCCAAGAAATATGTCCAAGCCTGTGATAGTTGCCAAATAATGGGCCGCCCTAGCCAATTCGATGAAATTCCATTAGAGTCGCAATTAGTAGTGGAACCTTTTGAACGATGGGAACTAGAATTCATTGGGCCATTCAACCCACCATCAAATCAGAAGACCTACATACTAGTTTCCATATATTATGTGATGAAGTGGGTAGAAACAGTGGCTTTATCAAGAGCTATAGAAGAACCTATGATCAATTTTATTTTTGAGCTATTTGTGCAGTATGGCTTACCTCGGGAAGTGATAACTAATGGGGGGGCACAGTTTGTGGGAAGTAAAATTACAGCCACTGTGAAGAACCACCATGTCACCCATAGATTCACCTCTCTGTACCACTTGCAGGCGAACGTGCCAGTTGAAATCACCAACAAGGTCCTAGAGGAAATTCTCACTAAAACAGTCTCAACGCATCATCAGGACTGGGCTACTAGACTACTGGAGGCCTTGTGGGCTTACCGAACAACATGGAAAAACACCACTAGAGATTCTCCATACCATCTGGTATTTGGAAGGGAACTAATTTTTCCTATTGAATTCGAAATAAAGACTCTAAGAACAGCCCAGGAAGTGGGGCTAGATTTGACAGAGGCCTAGACTAGAAGACTCCAGCAATTAAATGAATTCGATGAAGCACGACTACTTTCTCTATAGTGCATTGTGATTATTCAACAACAACGAGCTAAGTGGCATGACAAACTCATCGAAAAAAAGACATTCTAGAAAGATGATTGGGCACTCCTCTACGACTCCAGATTCCAAGACTTCTCGGGTAAGTTACAAACAAGATGGCTCGGTCCATACGAAATTCAGGAAGTACACAAAAATGGTACCATTACCTTGAATACCATAGATGGATCTAGCTCCACCTTCTGAGTCAATGGACACCGGGTGCGCCTCTATCATAAACCAATTACAAAAGATTTTTTCTACCAACAGGTGCATGACGATCCCACCATCCAAAATTTAGCTGCAGGGGGTGAGGGCCCCGCATCTTTGAGTTCATGAAAATTTGTTATTTCCACTTGTAAATATTGTATATACGTTTCCCACAATTTATATTTTTCATTGTTGTACATAACATCTCTTTTTCGTACTTGTAGTTGAATTCTTTTATCTTTTCGTTTGTGTGTGTTGTTCAAACCTTTGAACAATTGTTGTTCAATCCAATTGAACAGCTATTGTTCAATCGAATTGAAAATTTGTTGTTTAATTAAATTGAACGGCCATGTTTCGTGTGTTTATTTTTTTTTTCAAACCTTTTAACGGTTTTTTTTCAATCTAATTGAACAGTTGATGTTCAATCGAATTGAACAGTTGTTGTTCAATTCAATTGAACGACCGTGTTTCGTGTGTTTATTTTTTTGTTCAAACCTTTGACGGTTGTTTTTCAATCCAATTGAGTAGCTGATGTTTAATCGAATTGAATAGTTGATGTTTAATTCAATTGAACCATTTTTTTTTGTGTGTTTATTTTTCTATTCAAAACTTTGAACGGCTGTTGTTCAATCCCATTGAACAACTGCTATTCAATAGAATTGAACAGTTGTTGTTTAATAAAATTGAATAGTTGTTGTTCAATTCAATTGAATGGTCATGTTTTGTGTGTTTATTTTGATGTTCAAAAATTTGAACAACTTATTTTCAATCGAATTGAACAACTGATGTTCAATTCAATTGAGCGACCATGTTTTGTGTGTTTATTTTCTTGTTCAAACATTTGAACGGCTATTGTTAAATCCAATTGAACAACTGTTTTTCAATTCAATTGAACAACTGATTTATTTTCTAGGTATGTTTTTTTCTTACTTATGATGGTCTCATTTTGAATATCCACTCCCCTTTACACACCCTTGCCATAAAATCCATTTTTGGGAGGGAATTGGCACCTGAAGAGGAGAAAAGCACTAATATTACTAATATGGTAATATTTTGAAACTTTGATGGAAATATCTACTCCGGAAGCTAACATGGTATTATCTATGCAATGAAGGGCTAGACATCTCCTATTCAAACATATTATCACACAATTCATTTTCATAGTCTTATGCTGGTATATCTTTCTACACTCTCAAGTAGTGATTCTCCTTGACATGAGGATATAGGAATAAAATGTATTACTTTTGTTTTCATTATTTTTACTTCTCACACCATCCCTAACTCTTAAGGGGTTAATGAGCCTCCCTCCATGTATAAAGAACAAAAAAATATTATGTCTATGTGCAATTTTTAAGACAGAATAGGGGGTCTCATCATGAGCCAACCTACCATGATCATAAGGGTTTAACAGGTGACATGCCCACAATGGCCAACACACCAGGGTAGTGACCTTCTCGATAGCTGAAACTGCTTGAAGGATAGGATGTCTCATCACGATCTGGCCTGATCACTCTATTACAATCCCCGTGAATGGCACAATTATTATCTGGCTACCACACCAGCACAATGTTCTCTCCATAAAACAAGAAAAATGCCTGCTTTTCAAAAATAAAATATTATGTTTGTATGAAAATTTTTAAGAGAGAATAGGGGGTCTCATCACGAGCCAACCTACCATGATCATAAGGGTTTAACAGGTGACATGCCCACAATGGCCAACACACCAGGGTAGTGACCTTCTCGATAGCTCAAACTGCTTGAAGGACAGGAGGTCTCATCACGATTCGGCCTGATCACTCTATTACAATCCCAGTGAGTGGCACTTTGACTATCTGGCCACCACACCAGCACAATGATCTCTCCATAAAATAATCAAAATGTCTACTTTTACATAGAGGATTCTGGCTCATTTCCGAGTTAAAATAGCAACCCTGTCGAGGCTATGAACGCCTGGTGGCATTAGTGGCTCTGCTTGTGGTATGGAATTAGTTTCCTAACAATAACCAATTACTTTTATATGCCTTACTTCCTATTAATACATGTCTGAGATAAATGCACTACTTGAATAAGTGTTATCACTATCTACCCGCATAACTAACTATGAATAAGTTATCTTTTCGTGTTTGAATTAAAGGATGGAAACACCAATCCTAATCCGGCACTTGTCATGCTTCCATCATGCTACACCATAAAAATAGGACATCCTGTCATAATAATTGCTATCTCACTTTTCTCCCCTTCTTCGATCATTTCCACCTAACATACAGCTGCGATGATTATTAACTTCTGACCTTTGCCTCATATGCATTCATGATTGTTGAAATCTTTCCTCTTTTTTGGAGCTCCAAGGCCATGGATTCCCTTCTCTCGTACAGTTTTGATAAGTAAAAATTTCTGACCTTTGCCTCGTATGCATTCATGATTGTTGCGATATTTTCCCTTCTTTTAAGCTTAAGGCTGTGGACACCCTTTTCTCGATGGAGGGGGTAAAAATATCCATAATGAATAAGCATGTGAATTACCGATGCAACTCCCTTCAGATACGCTAATGGGACTAAGAGATCATTTCATTTACGATATAAGATTTCATTTTTATAATATATGTGGAAAAAACGCATGCAATTTTTTTTTTTAACCACCAGGGCCGAAAGAGACGCAGAAAGAAGAAGAAACCAGTTCGATAAACACATTAGCCATGGGGGGTAATTCTCTCCACAATGAACCCACAACCTTCCAAATATTAGAATCAACTTGCACAATTCTCCAGCAAGTTGGCTAGATTCCATATCCACAAATACTTCAGGGGTTTAACACAGAGATAACAGTTGAGCTCCTGCGAAACCTATGGGAAGGGCACACCACAGTTGGAGGAAGAACCATACCAGTTGCAAAGGAAACCATTGCTAAGGTCTCCGGACTACCAACAAAGTGATAAATATGGACCGAAAAACATGTCCTATTACAATAAGCAATCTCAGTGTACCAAGACCGAGGCGAACCATTAGAACGAAAAGGGAAGGGTATTAATCCTGCGTCCTTGCATCAACCTTGGCAAGAATTGGCAGTGTTCATTCAAAGATATATCACATGTGATGGACGCCAAGATGTGGTAAAGTCCCGCCAACTTAAACTATTATTTTTTCTCAAGCGGAAAACTTTAGTTAACTTGCCTTTCTTTCTAAATTTTGTATTGCACAACACTGATGTTCGAATTAGAAAAGCCAAAAACCCCCTAGCAATTGTCAGCCACCATGGCTTGATTAAATTGATCATCATTCATGACCTAGAAAAACACCATATAACTTAAGAGAGTTTTGTTATTCCTGCTCTGCTTGTCCCTGAGGAAAACCCTGTCAGAACAGAGATTGAACTCCCTAGAATAACCATACCTAGGAGAGAAAAAGGGAAGAGGGCCCATGTTTCGACCTCAGAACGAGGGAAATGAAGACGGTCTAAAAGGCTGCAACTATAGCAAGACACCTCTGAATTGCCAGATGAGGCGGGACCATCCCATACACCACCTTCAAGCCCTCAAAATATGTCCTTACAATAATAATAAGAAGAAATGGCTCAAGTTCTTGAGAAAATGAAGGCATCTCGTGAAATCATAAGCCCATCAGAATAATCTGAGGGGTAGAGAGACCTGTTGAACCAGTTTTCCACTGCCAGCAGCTCTGGCCACACTGAAATCTTACCTCACCTTGATGAATTGTAGGCTTTGAGGGTTTTATCCCCCTATAATAATGAATGGATGAGTAGGGAAGACCAGACAGAAGTAATAGCTAAATCTGGAGACCAGTCAGGAGACACTGTTCTATTAGAACAAAATACAAGCATTGAGACAGTCCCCCTGATGCCTGAAGTAAATACTATTTCACCCAGCCAGGATGCTAATGTTGAAATAAACCCTTGGACGCCTGAAGAAAACACCATTGTTGATAACCTTAGAACTGGAACAACCACTCCTAAAACTGAAGCCACTATTCCTCCTTCTCCTTCCAAAACTTTTCCAAAAGAAAATTCAGCTGATATTAGGTTTAGGAAAATGAGCAGGAAGTGCAAGAGATTAAAAATAATGACAAAATACCTGAGGAAATAGTTGAAAGAAGCAAACAAGGCTCGGAAGCCTAAGAAGGAATTGGCTACCATGGGAACCCAAACATATTGTGTTACCCAATTGGTAGATACTGTTGAAATTTTTGTGCAGACTGACCTAATGGACAAATTTGAAGTCTCTGTACAGACCAATTTAATAGATACCACTGAAGTTTCTGTACATAGTAAGTTAATTAATAAGGTTGAAGCCTCGGTACAAACGGAGTTGATACACATTGTCGAAGCCTCTGTGCAAACTAATCCAAAACTTACAGAAGATAAGGGGACTCAAATAGAACTGACACTTTCCTACACTTCCCTAGTAGAAAAGGCAGTTTATCAGAAGTTGCACAACAAATTAATTCAAGTCTAGCACGAATTGGCCCAGTGAAGAAAGGAAGTAGTACCCTTACAGGAACATCAAGCACTACTGAAGTGGTTTAAAGACCTTTATACAACTGAGGACAAGACATTTACCCAACTCGAGGAAGAAAGGACAAAATTAAAGAAAGCACAGGAGCAAGTGGAACAAGCTAAAGAGAAAACCAATATGGTTTGCTCTCTTTACTCAGATGTATTAACTTCCAGGGCACCAGCCACTAACTATGCTTTATTATTAGTGGAACGGTATTTATTGTTGAAAGTCAAGGCTGTCAGGGCAGGGAAGCCCACCACTTTTAAAACCATTGAGGAATTTGTCTAGTGTTGCAATGAACAGGATGAGTAGATCCAACATCTTTTATGTGAATTATATTTACACAATTTCTTTCTAGAGGAGGACAGGGACAGTAATCCCAGCCCCTTCATAGGGGACATTCAATTCCAGGCCTTCTTATATTTTGCTAAAAAAAAAAATCGGTGGGCTAAGGCCTACAACAACTTAAAGAAAAGATAGCATGGCCTAGAACTATGGGTCAAAGAGGAACCTACAGAACCCCTGTACCTGTTTACCCAACGGAAGAATTTTGTGCAGCAAAAAGGAGTTATATCCAAATTGGGACCTATTCACAAATATATTGTGTAGAATGGGTAGGCATACTTCCAAGACATTCAGGAAGAAGCATTAGAAGCAGCCAAATAGAGATGGCTATCCTCTACAAATAATGTGAAGAATAGATAGCCATTTGGTTACAGGAACTTCAAAGCCAGGAACTTGAACATGGGTCCTACATGGATAGGATGCAGATACAGAAGCCCCCTCATCTGGTACCCCCTGAGGACTATAATCACAATTATGAGTTACCATAGGGGCACACAAACACAACATTTGCAAAGATCAAACAGAGGCATGGCTTTAGACTTTACAAAGAAGAGGTATACCCTGCATATTCTATAACCTAGCTACACCTCAACCATTTTTTTGCACGAGGACCTGCAAAAAGGTAAGCAGGGGAGTATGTTGGGCCAAGAAAAAGGTATGTTTCACCCCCATCTTTACCACGATTTGTCATGCACTTTTATATATTTTCCCTTCATATTAGAAATAAAGTAAAGGAGATAATGCAAAAGTGAGGCAGAATGGATTAATGATAAAAGGAGTGTTTGGTAACGTAAAAACGGATTTGTCACTGTCTTTATTGATAGGGAAGAAAAATATTCAAAATGCTGACCAGATGACCGAAAGACATCAGACAAGGAAGGAAAACGGGGTCCTACGAATCGGTGGAATATGGAGAGGTACGGTCACGCTTGAAGTACTCAATTGATAGCCACGAAGCAGCAAGGTCCCATAATGAGAAATATCTGTTACTACCCTTGAATTCACCTTTAACCTATAAAAGGTCGAAGAATGAACAAGAAAAATAGTTCATGTAATATAATATTTCTGTAATAAACGTATTCAGACAAAGTCGTCAAGTTTGGTACTAATGTATTTCTTGGTGGATTAATGAAGAATTTGGCATTTTTGGATCTGAGTATTCCTTAGCAGTAAACTTCTAGTGACTTTGGGCCCAGCCCTGAACGTTCCTCTGTTACTTCTATGCTTTACGTTTATTTATAGAATTTGCGTTCCCATGTTATCCATTACACTTCATAATATATTGTTTGAATTGGTTAATTGTGAGCATGATATGTTATATCTCCCGTTTTACTAGACTAGTTTACCATTCACGTTCTTTGATCGGAATTCAATGCTTTTACAATTGTTAGGCCAATTCCAACACGATTGTTGTTCAATTCTGCATAGAGTTGACGTTTGATATTTTCATCATAATTATGAGCATTTGGTTGATGTTTAATTCAGAACGATGTTATTAGTTGATTGAAAGAAAATTCCATTGCAAAATCTAGAATAATTGGTTGTTGTTCAATTTTATCAGAATTATTGTTCAATTCATTAAAGTTGTTGTTCAATTCATCGAAGCATGTTGTTCAATTGCATTTTATTCCTTTCAGTATTAAGTAGTTATTTCCACATATTCTTAGAATAGATTTAGCTCCCTTGAAGATTCAGAAGCATTTCATAATTCACTTCCAAGTTGATTTGATTGAACTTCGAGAATTAGACAATCTTTCTTATGACAATTAAGAGTAGCCAACCCCTGATGTCACTTGAAAATATTGTGCTTACTCCCTTGAAATAACAATACTTTCCTTGGGTTGATAATGAATGAAGAGCATTGAGGTTACCTTCAAATAGTCACCTTTATGACCCAACACCTACCACTCACAACTATAAATATGGAAGTATTGTTACTCCTAGACTTCCACAACCTACAAGATTGACACCACGACAATTGGAAGAAAAAAGAGAAAAAGGGATTTCATATATTTGTGATAGAAAATACACTAAAGTTCATAAGTGTGATGAGAAGAAATTATTTTACATAGATTGTGAAGAGGAGGAATAAAAGGAAGAAGAAACTTCAAATGAAGAGGATATACACTAGGAACTTACCCTAGAGGAAGAATAAATTTATCTGACCATATCCTGTAATGCATTGGCCAGAATTACCACTCCTCAAACTCTCAAGATAGAAGGACATATCAAGAAGAAAAATTTATTATTACTTATTGATTCGGGAAGTACCCATAATTTTAATCATTGTAAGGCACCAAAGGAATTAAATTGCTTCTTATACCTAGCGCTAGAGTGTCAAGTGATGGTGGAAAATGGAGGAACTACAAATTTCCATGGAAAGTGTCATAATATCAAGCTAACCATGGGGGAATATGTATTGAATAGTCCAATTATTTCCATTCCAATGGGTGGTGTTGATGTTGTACTAGGAGTACAATGGTTACAATATTTTGGGATGGTATCTTTTAATTTTCAAGAACTTTTCTTGAATTTTTTTTAGGAAGGAAAGGAAGTTGAATTATAGGGTATCACATGGAAGCCAAGAAAGATAATAATATCTAATGTCATGAAAAATATTATGAAGAAATAAAAACAAGACGTAATTGCACAATTATGCTCACTAGAAGTTCCAACATCAAAATCATTTGTTTCTCTAGTTCTCCAAAAAGTTTTGGATAGTCATTCCAAGGTGTTTGAAACTCCCAAAGGAATCCCACCTATTCATGATAATGATAATGCTATTCATTTGATTCTAGGAAGTGTTCCTTCAAACATCAATACTTACAGATATCCTTATGTCCAAAAGTTGAACATATGATTTCAGAAATGCTAGAGGCTGATATAATTCAACCTAATCAAAGTTCTTTCTCTGCTCTAGTAGTATTGGTGCACAAGAAGGATGGATCATGGCGCATGTGTCCAGATTATAGGGAGATAAATCAGCTCACTATTAAAGATAAATTTCCCATTCCTATGATTGATGAATTACTCGATGAATAACATAGAACAATTTATTTCACTAAGTTGGATCTTCGTTCAAGATATCATCAAATTAGAATGGAGACTGAAGACATTCTGAAAATAGCATTTTGAACTCATGAGGGTCATTATGAATTTTTGGTCATTCCTTTTGGCCTTACCAATGCACCTTCTACATTTCAAGGGTTGATGAATTCCATTTTCAAAACCTTCCTTAGAAAATTTTTTTTAGTATTTTTTTATGATATACTAATCTACATCATGTCTTGGAAGGATCATGTTCAACATGTTGACAGGGTGCTCAAACTATTGGAGGAGAAATAGTTATATGCAAAAACCTCCAAATGTTTCTTTGGAGTACAAGAGGTGGAATATCTGGGTCATATTGTATCTCAAGAGGGTGTTAAGGTAGACCCTAACAAAATTAAAGCCATTAAGCAATGGAGAGTCCCCGCAACCATAAAGAAATTGCGAGAATTTCTCGGGTTAACAGGGTATTATCGCAAGCTTGTTAAGAATTATGGAAGAATAGCAGCACCTCTAACACCATTATTGAAAAAATATGCATTTTGATGGACTTCTGAAGCAACTAAGGCCTTTTCACATCTTAAAGAGGTAATGTGCCATGCACCATTCTTAGCTATGCAAGACTTCACAAAAACTTTTATTGTGGAAAGTGATGCCTTGGGAAATGGAATGGGTGTTGTTTAAATGCAAGAAGGAAGAACCATTGCTTTTGAAAACCATCCAATCAAAGGAAAGTATTTACAAAAAGCTATTTGTGAGAAGGAAATGTTGGAAATACTACATGCACTAAAGAAATGGCAACCTTACCTAATTGGAAGATATTTCAAGGTAAAAACTAATCATGATAGTCTTAAATACTTTTTGGAACAAATCCTATATTCAAAAGAGTAGCAAAAATGGGTCACAAAGATGTTGGGTTATGATTTTGAAATCATCTACAAAAAAGGGAAGCTAAATGTTGTTGTGGATGCACTCTCAAGAAAGGATGAGGATTTGGAAGCATTGCTTTGTGCCATTTCTATTATCCAACCAGATTAGATAATCGAAGTAAGGGAGGAATGGAAGAATGACGAAGAAGTATGGACACTCATTCAAAAGTTGCAGCAAGATCCTAATACATCTTATACATTTAGTTGGAAAAATGATTCCTTATGGTACAAAGATCACTTATATATTTGTAATAATTCCCAACTAAAACAAAATATTCTTTTTGAATTCCACACCTCTCCCTTAGGAGGACACTCGAGATTTTTAAAAACTTACCACAGGGCGAGGAAAGAATTTTTTGGGATGGCCTTAAATATGATATTCAAACATTTTTGGCGGAATGCTTGATTTTCCAACAAACTAATGTTGAGACAATTAATACCCTGGGTTTGCTACAACCTTTATCCATTCCAAGTCAAATTTGGGAGGATTTTTCAATGGATTTTATCATAGGTTTACCTAAGTCCGAAGGAAAGAGTGTCATCATGGTGGTAGTTGATAGAATTACGAAGTATGCACACTGTTTGTGCAGTATCTCATCGATTTAAAGTGAGTACAATTTCTATTTCATTTATGGAAACAATTCAAAAGATACATGGAAACCCAAAGATTATTGTAAGCGATAGAGATCCCATTTTCACTCGAAATTTTTGGACGGAAGTATTTTTTTTCTTGGGTACTCAACTAGCTTATAGCTCATCTTATCATCCTCAATCCGATGGGAAAATGAGATAGTGAATAAATGTTTCGGAGGATATATTCATTGTTTTTTATTTGATAAACAAGCACAATGGGTCAATTGGTTACCTCTAGCTGAATGGTGGTATAAAGCTTCCTTGCACACAGCAGAAAAAATGACCCCATTTATGGCAGTTTATGGATATCATCCACCATCCATCACATCATCTTTAAGAGAAAATTATAAGGTTCAAGCAGTGGAGGATCACATTGAGCATCAACAACAAGTTCTCCAAATCTTAAAGGATAACCTAAATTTGGCACAAAATCGAATGAAACAACAGGCAGATCAACATCACAGCAAGAGAAATTTTCATGTATGCGACTGGGTATATTTATAGCTACAACAATACAAAAAAATGTCCCTCAAGCAAGCTAAGAAGGATAATAAATTATTGCCAAAGTACTGTGGTCCTTACAAGATGTTGCAAAATATTGGTACTATGGCATACAAATTGGATCTTCCTACATCTTCTTGAGTGCACCCAGCTTTCCATGTTTCATGCTTAAATAAGGTTATAGGTGAAAAAATTCTGGTTCAAACAATATTGCCATAACTTGATGAGGAAGGAAAAAAAAAGTGGAACCTGAAGCAGTCACGAAAACAAGAACTCGACAACTGAAGAACCCACTGAAGATTCCACATGGGAGGATGAGAATTTTATACAGAAGCATCCAGAACTACTCAATCATTTAGGACAACACTTTTTTGAAGGAGAGGGACATGTTAGGGCCCTATATTACTAGTGTATTCCCTTATTGTTGTTAGTTTAGCCCCCTTATTTTTATTTTTGTACCCATTTAGTCCCCATGTTGGGAAAAATACTGAGAGGGGGGGGTGAATCAGTATTTAGAGCTGACTGACAAATTTTTAGTTTTCCTTTCTCTTAAAAACATATGTTACATTACTGCATCCAACTTGTATGTCCAAAGATTTTATCATGTCTTTGCTTAGATCATTGCATCATTTATTTATCAGATAAGTAGCAAGCATGAATAGAAATAACTGTACAAACCATCAAACATAAGCAACACATATGAACACTAGGATTTAAGGTGGAAACCCAATTCGGGAGAAAACCACCGCTGCTGAAGTCTCTGTCTTCAATATTTTATTACAAAGAAAACATATTACAATTTCTGTGCTGGTGCAGACTTATACCAGCACGCAGGCACCCACCTGCAGAAGGCTACAACATTCTCTCATTTATCAGCCTCTCCTGGAAGGGAGCTACAACCCCCTGATCATAACATCAGCTTCTATATACAGAAGGCTTCAACCGTCTGATCCACTGCAGACCACTTTTCATCAATTTTCACACAGGTTCAAACAGTTTCAATGCAACCCTTTATTCAATTATCAACAAACATATTTTCCCTAATTCTCCATAGTGATACCACTGTAACCTATACATCAGAAGTACTCCAGACTTTAGAGAATATATGCATTCAACATCCCGTGTATCCTTCTGTGTATATTAATCTTCAAAAACCCCAACTGTCATATGCACTTTCAATGTAAATGACTCGCATATATATATACGTGTTTTTCTTGTATGGACCTGTAATAATAATATATTTGCAGAGCAGGCCGGATCTACAAAAACTTACCCGGATTCATATGTGTTCTTGTAGCAGACAAGCGTCAGTTCTTCATGACTTCGTTCGGCATTTTAAGACCAGAGGTTCAATCAGATTTTACAGTTAAGAACTAAGTTCCCCCATCCAGATATTCCTTTGAGAGCTTCATTCATTCATCACCCTTAAGCATGCACATGTTCTTCATCCTTTTGTTAGTCGATCTAATCATTATATTTTCACGTGCACCGTCGATTCAGATATATCAGGGTTTATTACAACATATATCTCCAAAGTAGATTCATCCTTCTTTTTTTTTATTCATCCATTGCCCACTTCTTCATAATTCTCATCACTTTATATAGTTTTCGCCCTTATTAAAACCATGGGTCAAAACCATTTAACTACTAATGGTATTCCTGGACGATATTTCCTTTAGCAGCCTTACGTACCTCTTTGATTTATTTTTAATTTATTTATCAATTTGAAGAAATTGATAAGTAAATATATTTACAAAGTTTTAAACCCTTCTTCTGACTTTATAAACAATATCCAATGCGTTCAAATAGTTTTAATATTTCAATAAAGCTTTGACTCCTGGCCCACATATGCGCCCCTTCGTCCAAAATAAACTTCGCACAAGTTCATTTCCTGATCACCGTTGGATCACGAGCTTTCAAAATTGACGGATATCGCTTGGGAAACTTGCACGGGCAATAACGTGCGATGGCATGTTATTCGTCGTACATCTTAATTATCGTCCGCGCTTCTTCATCGAACGATCACCGTCCGATAGCTTCTTTTCAAATCGACAGCGCAAAAGCAATTTTGCTGGCCATCCTGGGTCGATTGTTAATGTGCGATGGACTATCGTTATCGTGCGCTTGGTGGTTTTTGCAGGGACGCATGTCAACACCTGTATGGAATCTCTCCTTGTTCAGGAAATACCGAGTATCGTCAAAAGGTGGTGCGAAGAAACCCGGATACCACCTTCACTATTCATTCGCAGTTTTTAAACAGTAATCCAATTTTCGCTCCGTACTCCAGGTTCTGCTTGCGTATAAAAAGGGTTCTATTACAGAGTCAAAGCTGAGACTCGTAGACTAATCAATAACACTGAAACTTTAGACCTTCCATACTGCGAGCATTCAGGGGTTAATTTATTCCAAACCTACGCTAAAGCATAATAAACCTAATTACACAGCTCATGCATTTTCCATAGTCAATTTGAGTTCCACAGCGGGTTCAATAGTGAGGTTCATATCATATATTCAACGAATATATATAACTCCACTGTTTACCAGTTTGTATACGATGTCGACCGTACAGAACCAGAGCACCATTAATCTCATCTGTCGATAACAGAGGATTTTCCAAATGTCCACAGGAACCCAAATATTCTGCCTAGACTGATACTGCTTCTTCCGTAAATGCACTTATGTTCTTCACTCTGTCTGCTATATAATATATATCAACCTTCCAAGTCACAGTGCTGCTTCTAACTGCACCTTCAAGTCCTTCATTAATTAGGTTGCCATCGAGGACAACACTTGCATCATATTGCCAACAATCTCCCCCTTTGGACTTGATGGCAACCATGATAGTGTTTGAGCATTAAAGTAGATAGATACATTGATTGTAACCATTATTCAAACACCATGATACTCTCCCCCTTTGACATCAAGGGCAAAGGTTTGACATTACCATGCTCCCCCTAAGATCATGCTGCATCTTCATAATATAGCAAGATGACTTATGAAGACCAACAGTGCATCCTTTTCATAGGACCAATGCTCCCCCTTAGCCTGTGCATTCAGAGATGCCCAACAGCCCCTCACAACCAACTTAGTCTTCTAGAATTAAGTAGACCTGATCCTCTGCATGGTAGAGACTACTTCAAGTTTCTGTCTGAGATATTCGAATGCTTCTCGAGGTATAGGTTTGGTAAATATATCAGCAACCTGGTCTTTGGAGGAAACATATTCTAATTTCACCTTTTGCTCAAGCACTTGTTCTCGTAAGAAGTGATATTTGATGGGAATGTGCTTGGTCTTAGAATGCATAACAGGATTCTTTGAGATACTGATGGCACTTGTATTATCACACATAATGGAGATAGGGGGTGAACATTTAATTTGGAAATCTTGTAGGGTTTGCATCATCTAAAGAAGTTGAGTGCAACATGATGCTGTAGCCACATATTCTGCTTCTGCTGTAGATAAAGCAATGGAGATTTTATTTTTGCTAAACCAAGATACTAACCGGGGCCCCATATAGAATGCACCACCACTAGTGCTTTTCCGATCATCAATACTTCCAGCCCAATCTGCATCAGTGTATGCATGAAGAGTAATATCAGCATTCTTTGGATACCATAGTCCAAAATCTTGAGTTCCTTGTAGATATTTGAATATTCTTTTCACAGACTGAAGGTGAGACTCTTTTGGATTGGCCTGAAATCGTCCAACAATCCCAACTGCATGCATAATGTCTGGTCTTGTCCCAATGAGATAAAGTAGACTTCCTATCATAGATCTGTATTCTAGTTGATTCACCGTGGGAGAATCATCACTAGAACTGAGATTACATCCGGTTATCATTGGTGTACTTACAGGTTTGCAATCTTCCATGCCATACTTCTTTAGGATTTGCTTAAGGTATTTTTCTTGTGATAATAAAATGCCATCTGTTTCTTGTTGCACTTGCAAACCAAGAAAGAATGTTAGTTCCCCAAGTAAAGACATTTCAAATTCTTGCTGCATATCAGAAGCAAATTTCTGACTCATAGATTCTTCATTACTTCCAAAAATGATATCATCAACATATACAACCACAATTAATAGTTTGTCATTTTCAGTGTTTTTGTATAAGTTGCTATCAGCAGATCCTTTTGAGAATCCTTGTTGATGGAGATATTTGTCAAGACGATAGTACCATGCCCTTGGAGCTTGTTTGAGACCATATAGAGCTTTCTTAAGTCTACAAACAAGTTTTTCATCATTTTCCAAGATGAAACCTTCTAGTTGTTCTATATAAACTTCTTCTTCTAGATCACCATTGAGAAAAGCAGATTTAACATCCATTTGATAAACTTTGATTTGTTGGAATCTTGAAAAAGCAAGAAACATTCTTATGGCTTCATGTCTGGCTACAGGAGAAAAATTTTCTTCAAAGTCTATACCTTCTTGTTGAGCATACCCCTTGAAAACAAGTCTAGCTTTATTTCTTATAACATCCCCATTCTCATTTAACTTGTTTTTGAATATCCATTTAGTTCAAATGACATTTTTGTCCTGAGGTCTTGGTACTAATTCCCAAGTGTGATTCTTTTCAATTTGATCAAGCTCTTCATTCATGGCTTGAATCCAGCATTCATCTTTGCTGGCTTGACTGACACCGTGAGGTTCAATAGTGGACAGAAATTCCAGATTGCTAGAGGATCCTACGCGAGTCCTTCTTGTTTGTACACCTAATCCCTTTTCTCCCAAAATTTGAGATTCTGGATGGTTCTTTTGAACATATCTGGATGGAGCCTTCTCAAACAATTCATCTTCGGGTTCTTCACTGGGTTCACTGTTTGTATCATTATTATTTGATGTAGAAGGATATGTGTCATCATCATCTTCATCTGTTGTTTTCTTTTCTTCTTTTGGAGCTGCAGGAGACTCATCAATAACAACATCAATACATTCAACAATCTTCCGAATTCTTTTATTGTAACATTTATATGCCCTACTCCTAGAGGAGTAACCAAGAAATATTCCTTCATCTGCTCTGGGTTCAAACTTGCCAAGTTTTTCATCATTATTCTTGATAAAACATTTGCTCCCAAAAATTCTAAAATGCTTTATAGTGGGAGGATTACCATACTAGAGTTCATATGGAGTTTTATCATTGTTTACACGAACATGTGATTTTTTTAGAATGTTTACTGCTGTATGTGCTGCTTCTCCCCAAAATGTGTCAGGTGTTCCAGAATCATCAAGCATAGCTCTAGCCATTTGTTGAGCCGTTCTGTTCATTATTTCTGCAACACCATTCTGTTGTGGAGTGATAGCTACAAAAAACTGCCTTTTTATGCCATGTTGTTCACAAAACTCAAGGAATTCATTAGATGTATATTCTCCTCCTCTATCAGATCTGAGACACTTGATTTTTAGATCTAACTCATTCTCAACTAGTGCTTTAAAGATCTGAAATTTCTCAAATGCTTCATATTTGTGTTTAAGCAGTCCAATCCAACACATTCTAGAGAAATCATCAATGAACAAGATATAGTATTCTTCACCATGTGGTGAATTTTTCCTCATAGGTCCACATATGTCAGTATGAATGAGTTCAAGAGGCTTGCTTGATGATCCTTCCTTGGCATTAAATTGTACTCTGGTTTGCTTGCCGAATTGGCAAGATTTGCATATGATATTTTCAGGTAGAGTAATATTGGGAAGATCACAAACAACTTTGATTTTTCTTGATTTGTTGATTTGAGAAAATCTTAGATGCCCCAACCTTATATGCCATAGCCAATTTTCTAAATATTTACTCAAATAACATTGTTCTTTGCAGTTCTTCAATATATATAGGTTGTTTGGAGTTCTTTTCCCTTTTATAATTTCTTTACCTGTATCAAGGTCATGCACCACACATTCTTTTGAACTAAAGACAACTTCAGTTCCTTGATCACACATTTGACTTACACTTAACAAGTTATGCCTTAATCCATCCACATACATGACTTCATTAGCTTTCACATTTTCTTTTAGAAAAAGAGACCCTTTTCCTTTAATGACCACAGGAGTATCATTTCCAAATGTAACCTTCTTTTCTTTTTCTAGAGCACTATATGCCAGAAGTTTGTCTTTATCACCTGTCATGTGTCTTGAGCATCCACTATCAATGTACCATTGGTTTTCTTCATCTTCTGCAAATAGCGCTATGCCACAATTTTCAAACTGTAATTCCTTCTTTTTCCATACTTTGGAGCTTGATGGAACATGTTCTTTTAGCTGTACTTTGTTTCTGCATTCAGATTCTTCATGGCCAAAGTTATTGCAGTGAGCACATTCAACTTCATTTTGAAGAGGAGAAAAGTTGTTATAAGTATTCTTCTTTGTTTCAATATCAATCCTTTTCTTTCTTGCTTCTCTTGTCATGATAGTTTTATATGCAACACATTGAATAGCTTTATGACCAAAATTGTGACATGAGAAGCATTGTCCATTGAAGAAGAAATTTCTGCGATCATAAAATATTCTATATGAATTTACTTGTTGATTGGTGTTTCCATGAAAGACATTCCTGTTAGTGTTCTTTGAATTGAGATGATCATGCTTTACTTGTAAAGATTCTTTATTCCCTTGCTGAGTGGCAGCATATTGTAAACCAGCTGTAACTATTTTTAGATAATTTGGTGCTGAAGGCTGAGAAGATTCTCCGGCATATCCAAGTCCTATCTTTATAAAAGGAGAACGTTGTACCTTGATGATTTCATCTAAGGTTTTAGATCCTTTAGCAAATCTAAGATTCAAAGTCTTTACTTTCTCAATTTCTTTTCGTAGACTTACTACTTCACACTCTAATTTCTCATAGTGCTTGTCCTTCTCTTCAAGCTGATTTTTTAGAGTTTCTATGATTATTTTACTCTCTTCTAGGCAGATTTTAAGTTTATTGTTTTCATCAAAAAAATCACTGTCTTCTAGAGCATCCACAAAAGTATCCTTTTCTTCTCTAGATTCTTTTTCAAATGCCATGAGAAGTCTAAGGTCTTGTTCACATTCTTCTTCACTATCAGATAACCCATCACTATCTTCATGAGTATAGAAACTCTTTCTAGAGCTAAAATGATTTTTATTCCTTCTTGCTACTTCCTCCCCCTTTTTATGTGTTTCTTTATAAGGACACTTAGCAGCATAATGACCAACTCTTCCACAATCAAAACATTTGAAAGGAAGCTTACCTCTGAACCGTCCTGTGCCAAGTTGAAGTTTCTTTATGAAGTTTATCTCATCTTCCTCTGAGATATATCCTGATCCTTCTGTTATTTGTACTTCCTTCCCTTTTGTAGAAGTTCTAAAGACTGCTTCTTTGACTTCAGATGGTCCTCCTCTTCTCATTTCATATGTAGTTAGTATGCCATGAAGTTGTACCACAGTAAGATTTTGAAGATCCTGCTTTTCTTCAAGAGCTGAAACTTTTGACTCAAATTTTGTTGTTAGAGATCTTAAAATTTTCTCAACCAAAGTAGATTCAGTTATTGTTTCTCCCAGATTTCTCATGCGATTTACAATATCGTCAAGATGTAGAAAGAAATTTGCAATGCTTTCTTCATTAAGCATTTTTAGATTCTCATTGAATTATGAGAGTTTGAAGTTTAGCACTTTTTACCTTTGCATCACCTTCATAGCTTAAAATGATTTTGTCCCATATTTCCTTTTCTGTATTCAGCTGCATGAATTTGACAAATTCTGCTTTAGTTAGACTTCCCAATAGAGCATTGACTGCCTTTGCATTTGTTTCATAATTCTTTCTTTCTGGTGGATCTGTTGGTACTGTGGCTGGATATTGACATCCTCCTTCAACAATAGCCCATACATCTACTCCCAGAGACTGAATATAGGACCTCATCCTTGTTTTCCAAAAGATTAAGTTGTTTCCGTTGAAGAGTGGAGGCCTGATAGAAGTTGTTCCATCTTGATTGCTCATCTTGATTGATCTTCCTTCTAGCGGCTAAGCTTTTCAGAACGACCTGCTCTGATACCAATTGTTGGGAAAAATAATGAGAGGGGGGGGTGAATCAGTATTTAGAGCTGACTGAAAAATTTTTAGTTTTCCTTTCTCTTAAAAACATATGTTACATTACTGCATCCAACTTGTATGTCCAGAGATTTTATCATGTCTTTGCTTAGATCATTGCATCATTTATTCATCAGATAAGTAGCAAGCATGAATATAAATAACTGTAAAAACCATCAAACATAAGAAACACATATGAACACCAGGATTCAAGGTGGAAACCCAATTCGGGAGAAAACCACCGCTGCTGAAGTCTCTGTCTTCAATATTTTATTACAAAGAAAACATATTACAATTTCTGTGCTGGTGCAAACTTATACCAGCACGCAGGAACCCACCTGCAGAAGGCTACAAACTTCTCTCATTTATCAGCCTCTCTTGGAAGGGAGCTACAACCCCCTGATCATAACATCAGCTTCTATATACAGAAGGCTTCAACCGTCTGATCCACTGCAGACCACTTTTCATCAATTTTCACACAGGTTCAAACAGTTTCAATGCAACCCTTTATTCAATTATCAACAAACATATTTTCCCTAATTCTCCATAGTGAGACCACTGTAACCTATACATCAGAAGTACTCCAGACTTCAGAGAATATATGCATTCAACATCCCGTGTATCCTTCTGTGTATATTAATCTTCAAAAAACCCAACTGTCATATGCACTTTCAATGTAAATGACTCGCATATATATATACGTGTTGTTCTTGTATGGACCTGTAATAATAATATATTTGCAGAGCAGGCCGGATCTACAAAAACTTACCCGGATTCATATGTGTTCTTGTAGCAGACAAGCGTCAGTTCTTCATGACTTCGTTCGTCGTTTTAAGACCAGAGGTTCAATCAGATTTTACAGTTAAGAACTGAGTTCCCCCATCCAGATATTCCTTTGAGAGCTTCATTCATTCATCACCCTTAAGCATGCACATGTTCTTCATCCTTTTTTTAGTCGATATAATCATTATATTTTCACGTGCACCGTCGATTTAGATATATCAGGGTTTATCACAACAGATATCTCCAAAGTAGATTCATCCTTTTTTTTATAAATTCATCCATTTCCCACTTCTTCATAATTCTCATCACTTTATATAGTTTTCGCCCTTATTAAAACCATGGTTCAAAACCATTTAACTACTAATGGTATTCTTGGACGGTATTTCCTTTAGCACCCTTACGTACCTCTTTGATTTCTTTTTAATTTATTTATCAATTTGAAGAAATTGATAAATAAATATATTTACAAAGTTTTAAACCCTTCTTCGGACTTTATAAACAATATCCAATGCGTTCAAATAGTTTTAATATTTCAATAAAACTTTGACTCCTGGCCCACATATGCGCCCCTTCGTCCAAAATAAACTTCGCACAAGTTCATTGCCCGATCACCGTTGGATCACGAGCTTTCAAAATTGATGGATATCGCTTGGGAAACTTGCACGGGAAATAACGTGCGATGGCATGTTATTCGTCGTACATCTTAATTATCGTCCGCGCTTCTTCATCGAACGATCACCGTCCGATAGCTTCTTTTCAAATCGACGACACAAAAGCAATTTCGCTGGCCATCCTGGGTCGATTGTTAATGTGCGATGGACGATCGTTATCGTGCGCTTGGTGGTTTTTGCAGGGACGCGTGTCAACACCTGTATGGAATCACTCCTTATTCAGGAAATACCGCGTATCATCAAAAGGTGGTGCGAAGAAACCAGGATACCACCTTCACTATTCATTCGCAGTTTTTAAACAGTAATCCAATTTCCGCTCCATACTCCAGGTTCCGTTTGCGTATAAAAATGTTTCTATTACACAGTCAAAGCCGAGACTCATAGACTAATCAATAACACTGCAACTTTAGACCTTCCATATTGCGAGCATTCAGGGGTTAATTTATCCCAAACCTACGCTAAAGCATAATAAACCTAATTACACGGCTCATGCATTTTCCATAGTCAATTTGAGTTCCACAGCGGGTTCAACAGCGAGGTTCATATCATATATTCAACGAATATATATAACTCCACTATTTACCAGTTTGTATATGTTGTCGACCGTACAGAACCAGAGCACCATTAATCTCATCTGTCGATAATAGAGGATTTTCCAAATGTCCACAGGAACCCAAATATTCTGCCTAGACTGATACTGCTTCTTCTATAAATGCACTTATATTCTTCACTCTATCTGCTATATAATATATATCAACCTTCCAAGTCACAGTGCTGCTTCTAACTGCACCTTCAAGTCCTTCATTAATTAGGTTGCCATTTAGGTTGCCATCAAGGACAACACTTGCATCATATTGCCAACACCCCATATTGTTATTATTGCGCCCCATAATAGCCCCCTATTGTTATTGTTGTGCCCTTACATTATAATTGTTTGGTCGGTTAGGATTATATTGTGACCCCATGGACTCCTATATATAGAAAGGAGGTTTTGGCATTTGAATCATTGAATAATTTTTCATTTATGTAATGTAAAGGAGGTTTCCCCTTCGAAGTGGCTGATTTCTAAGTCGTTGATCTCTATTTTCTTCTATTTTGTCAGTTTGTTTCATAACATTAACTTCGTCCTCCATCATATTCATTCAATGAGAAACTTACCTTTGACTTAATCACATTCTATAATGAATACCAACTCAATTTGACTCTATACCATGAAAAACCTTGGGAAAATACTCTAGGAAATTCTCATGGTATTTTATGTGCATGCACAACAACTCAAAAAAATCACCTACAGATGTCATCATGGGGATAGAATTGGCTCCCAAATATAATCATCATGGGGATAGTGTCGGCTCCTAGTGAAGATGTTTTTTTCATCACTCTGTGCTAGTTATCATCCCAAAGAAGTTGTTCTAACTTAGGGAAAATCACCTCCTCTTTGCCAAAATATTTTCCATTTGTCTTCAATCCTTCTCCAACAATTGTAAAACCTATCAAAACAATAAGCACATCTCAGTAACATATCATCAAGCCTCTGATCATCATGAAAAATCCTCCAAGATTTTTTACGTTAATTCCAACATAATTAACTCCATGGTTTAATCCTTATGTAGACATCCTAGGTTGACATCAATTCCAACACCATGCAACCAATAATGTTTCCTCAGAATTTAGTAGTATTCCAATTATATGACCAGTTAAAAATAAATAAAGAAACCTAACTTGGATAAATTGCAAGGAGAGCTTAGGAATGTCAATCCTCCTACATTTTATGGTGAGCATAAGATGGGAGAGAAAGATGAAGGTTGGTTGTTGGAGATAACAAAGTATCTCCAATTGTACAATTACTCATCCAATAGGCTTGAATTGAAATTTACCACTTAAAGGGGAAAGAAAATTTATAGAGGAAGCAACTTAAGGAATTCGAACACTTGGATGAGTGGAAAATATCATGGAGGAATTTTAAAAAGCTCTTTTCAAAATTAATATTAGTTCTAACAGTATTATCAGGGGGGAATGCAATATTTTTTTGAATTCAAGATGGGGAGTATGAAAATGGAGGATTATGGAAGAAAATTCACTAAATTACTAAGGTATGTTGGTTTTATTAAGGATTAAAAGCTCAAAATGCAAAGTTATTTAAGTGAGTTTCCATCATTTTATGGTGAAAAAATTGAAATTGATGAGCCCAATATTTTGGATAAAGCTGTGAGGAAGGTTGAATACTTTTATGAGTAGAGTAAATAAGTTAGCCTTATAGAAAACTTGGGATGAGAAGAAGAGGACTAAAGTGGAGCAAAGGGAGAAGGGATATAAACCTTCATTATTTAGGAGAAATTCTCAAGAAAATTGAAAAAATCAGCTAGCCCGAATTGAATTAAGGGGATTTGATTCATTGGGAAAAATATCAAGATTTTGGTCCATAAATTGTTGTGGTTTGAAGGGGAACACATGTACAGATATTTCCCTCACAAATGAGACAAAATTAGGATTGTACACAACATTCAAGGAGTTTATACAGTGGAGGATATGGAAGAAGCATGCCCATAATTTATGCAACATTGGACAACAATAAGTTCCATCGCGAAGCTCACATTATCAAAGTTGAACATTTAATAACTAACCATCTCATTTCCACTTCAATTTATTTTGGAGTTATCCATAGTTCTATAGATCATAAACTTGTTGAGAGGTTTAATCTAAATAAAACAAACATGAAAATACATGGTTGGTTCAAATAGTTATAGGGGCTAAGAGAAGGATAACTAAACTAGTGAAGGAATGTCAAATTAACATGAATGGGTTGAGTAAAATTGAAAATTTAAAGATCATATCATTCGGCTCATATCATTTCTTAATTAGTATGGATTGATTTGATAAGCATCATGATGTCTTACACTGTTATTATAAGGCATTCACTTGCCTTGATGACGAAAGGAAGAAAAGATAAGTGCAAGGGATTCCAAGGTCAATTACTGTTAGGGAAATATTAGCTATGCAATTGAAAAATAATTTTAGAAAAAGGTGCCAAATTTATGTAGCTCGCGTGGAAGAGGTAGCCAAGGAAAAGGTACAAATCATTATGTATATCATTGGGTACTTAAGTATTTTGAGGATGTATTTGTTGAAACATCGCTTAACACCTTTTTTTAAAATGGATATTGAATTTTCTATAGATTTGGTACCTAGAGCTACCTCAGTGTCCAAGACATCATAGAAGATGAGCACACTAGAACTTACAGAAATAACAACGTAGTTGGAAGAAATTTTGAATAACTAGTATATACACCCTAATGTGTCAACTTGGGATGCCCTAAGGCTATTTTTAAAAGGAAATATCATATGCTAAGGTTGTGTATCGATATTAGATAGATAAACAAGGTCACAATGAAGAAAAAGTATCCTTTTCCAAGGATAGATGGCTTGTTTAATCAACTAATGGGAGATAAATTGTTCTCTAAGATTAACCTAAGGTTAGGTTACCACCAAGTAATAATTAAGGAGGATGACATAAAAAATATAACATTTAGAACTCGATATGGACATTATGATTTCATAGTGGCACCATTTGGGTTATCCAATCCATGAGGTTTTTTCAAGTTCCTTATGAATGGAGTTTTCCATAATTATTTGGATAAGTTTCTCACTGAATTTTTGGATGACATCCTAGTGTATTCAAAATATAAAAAAATAATATGAGCATCATTTCAGAAAGGTGTTGCAAGTATTGGGAGATCATTAGTTCTATGCCATGATGAGTAAATGTTCATTTTACCAAAATCAGATTCATTATTTGGGTCATATTATCTTAGAGGAATGGGTTGAAATATACCCATATAAGATCATAGAAAGTGGGAAGTGGTTAGCACCCAAATATGTGGTATAGGTCATCCTTCATGGGACTAGTAGACTGCTACATAAGGTTTATTGAAGGGTTCTCAGAAAACACACATTCTGTTAGCCACCTATAAATTTTTTTATATCAAAAGGTGGCTAAATCATTTTTGGAGCCTTCAAGAAATAGTTTTTATTGCTAAAAATGTTATCTCTTGAAGACTCATAAAGACATCATGTCCTTTGTTCAAGTCTTCACTGCTGTTTCCATTTTAAACTCTGAAATTTTGTTCATTTCATAGAGGAAAGACTGCTGCAAAATCCATTTTTCCCCTCCCTCCACTTCAAAACTAACCTTCATTTTTACCCCTTTGATTCCCCATGGAATTCCTCTATTCTCCATTTTTCTCCATTTCCCCTTCATTAAATCCTCTTTACAAAGTTTAAAACTCACTTTTAAACTTTGCCGAAACCCCCAAATCCATCAGAAAACTCTGACAATTTCGTAAAAAATAAGTGTTTTGACTACAGGCTTAAGCCCTTTTTGGGCTTAAGTCCTAACCACTTCCCTGCATGTGCCCAGGCACTACAACCAAGTGCTAAACCCTTTGGTGCTTATCGCATCGGAAAAATCTGAGTGCGCAAGTCTATTTACCATGTTAAAACCTCTGATGCGATTAAGCCCTTTATTTATAAACCCCCAGTCTTATTATTATTTCATATAACCACATAGCCTGCATTCGGTGCTAAGAATTTCTTAAAACTCATCTCCGATGCATTTTTTCCCTTTGTAAATTCAATAAACCCACTTTCCTAAGTTTCGATCTAAACCCGCCGGAGCATTTCTTTTTAATATAAATGGGTAGATTGAAAAGCCCTGCATCAAAGTTCTGATGCGATTAAACCCCATTTGTATAAACTCTCTCCCTCTACTTCTCTACATATAAACCTACGCCCGGGACCAAGAGTTAAAGTCTCGAAGTGCTAATCGCATCGGAGAAAATCAAAATGGTTAGATTGAAAAGCCCGACCTTCCGATGCGATTGGCCCTTATATATAAGCCCTGGGCATATCACACTCCATATAAACCAATGGCCCCGCAATCAGGCGCCATTCCTTAAATATAACCCGCCCCGAACCACAAAAACCTTTGTTTTTCATTTAATTTTTGGTTTTATATAAAACAAAGGGTCTCATTCGTTCAGTGGTCGGAGCCCTTCTCCGTCGTTGATCATTGGGCCAATCCGATGGCCAGCACTAATCGCATCGGAAAAATTCATTGGGCGCGTTATATTTTATGCCACCCCCGATTGGTGTTCCCCCGATCCATCCTCCGCCGTCGATCTAATCTGCAAATCGATGGCCCACAGTTAATCGCTTCGGCACCCTCCCTGTCCATTACCCTGCCGATTCCAAAACTCCAATTTCATCTGGGCTGTCCACATGTCTAGATCAGACGGTCCAGAATGCATCTCTCCACTTTGGTTAAAAACATATGGCCCCTCTCTATAATTCTTTCCAACCAATCTCAACTGTTGATCTCTGCAGATCAATGGCCCGTATTAACCCCTCTCTCCGCCTGTGTATTAATTCGTTTATACCCCAGATCAAATCCTAACCATTGATCTGTTCCATCTAACAGTTCTTATTAATCCCGACAGGCCTGCCTCCTGTAGGTCCTGTCTTCTTCAGTTTTTGATCCCAGCCATCCATCCTTGATCCAATGGCCTAGATTGAAACCGCCCATCTTCCTTCCGCCCGCGCATCTTGCCTATATCGCGCCCGCTTCCCTACTGTTAGATCTGAGGCCCCAGATCTAACGATCGACGTTCTATATCGCGTAAATTTCAGCGTGAAGGTTAATTTCCTGAGGGTTGTGTGATATAAGTGTTTTTAAGAAGCCACGTGTCAGGCTGGAATGCATATCGCGTTAAAAAAGGCAAAATTGTCTCCCCGCCTTTTCACTGTGCGAAACCCGTGGTTTTCATCCCCGAAACCACTTTCCCTCTTTTCCATTGTGTTTCATCGCACGCACCTCCCACCTTTGATCTCTGCAGATAAACGGCTAATATCTAATATGGCCTTTCACCATCGCCCTCTGCCTATACCAAAGGTTTTCAACCCACGATCTCCGTCGTTGATCTCGTGGCCTGATCCCATCTGATGGCCCACGATCATCCTGAACCCCCAACTCTATTTTTAATCATATTTCCTCTGAACAAAGGCTTTGACCTTATTTCTTCACATTTTCTTCTAAAATACCAAATGATGTGACTCCTTCACATAATTAGTCCACTGCTAATCTCGACTGTTGATCTCTTTGATCAGTCATGGATCAACGGTTCTGACTTAAAATCTCCCTCTGCTCTCCTTTTGACCTTCGCTAAATGATCTCCACTGTTGGATGTTGCCATCCAACGACCACGCTCCAAGCCAAGCCCCTAAGTAGTCTCACCAAAATAAAGCAGGATTTCTTAACTTTTTCGTGTGTTTTGCAGGTTTCATGAATTTCCATTATTTTAAGGAAAAGTTGAGGACCAGGGATGACGATCCCCCAACCCTTTGTTCATACAATGATGTCCATATGGGGGTTTTCCACTCCACGTTTCATCAACGCATCATCGGCGTTGATGCCATAAGAGCCCCAGTCGCACCTGCACATCAAAAAGACACACAGAATGGAAATTAACAAAGAGTATCAGTGTTGAAGACTAAAACAGAGCATAATGGAAGATTAAAGCCTAATCCACTAATAAACACAGATTTAAAGTGGATTAACAGTGATTAAAGAAAAATCAAAATATCTTCAGACAAAAAGAGCCTCCACCGCCACATCAGAGGCTAATTGATTCCTCTCAGCTACCCAATGCCACCTGTAGCCACAAGCATTCAACAAAGGCCGAGTTATGATCAGAAAAGAAGATATTTTCCTCAGTGTAGCCGAATATTTGATTCTGCCAAAGGAACTTAATGCAAAAATATCAGTAGAGTTACTACAACATGAATCAAAGCCTTAAAAGTCAACAAAAGCTCCCACTGAGCTTAAATATTAAATGAAAAACAATTAATATAGACAAACATCTGTAAACTTCTCCATCGATCCCATCAAAGGCCGAGAAGTATTAAAGTCTGTATTAATTGACCCAGAAGATCTTTTATCAGATCCCACCTCCTCATTTCTTTTATAAATACTCCTGTAGAAGATGAGAAAATGTTGGTTGCAGAACTTTGAAATATACTTGAGCTTGAAACTTCTACTTGTAAATAGTGTTCACGGGCTCTTGAAGCTCTGCCTGTGATTAAATAAGTTAGGCTGAGAAGTGAAGATGATTGCTAAACTAACACATTGGACTTGAAGATTGTAACTGGTTTGAAGCATAAATACAAGTTGATTTATGGGATCCTGGTCTATGTCGACGGTGATGTTATTTCTTATTGTAAATTGTTATTTTATTTTATTTTTCACTTTGTTCATCTTCTCTGATAAATAACAGCAAGCATAGAGTTAGGATTTATTGTATATCAGTACCTTTATCTAACTGATAAGCTTTATCTCCATGTTTTCTTCTAATTTGTGTTGTTTAGGAATGATTTAATTCAGTTTGAGCAGTTAGGAATGCTGGCGTTCCCTCATCCTACTGTCTTAGCTAAATATTGTTCTTAAATGTTATTTTCACCTTATGTTAAGTAGAGATGAACTAAGGAAGTTATGGTGATCCCTATCCTTTAGTTTTATCCCCAAAGACTGTCTGAAAGTTTCCCTAAGAATGTGTTGAAATCTGGCTAGTTTCAAAGTGCTTACCAGATTTTAGACATTTCTTTGTTATCATATGTGTTTCCCTTTGGTGTTTTATATGTTTTCTATTGAAAGTGCATCAAAATCTGGCTAGTTTCGAAGTACTTACCAGATCTTAGATTACTTTTATGTCTTTCTTAAGTGTATGCCAAAAGCAGGATAGTTTCAAAGTACTTACGTGATCTTAGGCTGCTCTTTGTTCTTCATTTGTTTAATTCCCCTTCTTGTTGTATCACTTCATTCCATAAAATAAACTTTAAAGAGATGCTTAGACATAGATGACTTGCCCCATGGACCACTCTTGAACCTTGTTGTTTCAATTAAACCCTATTATGACTCCATAGCCCAATGGACTAAAAACCAACGTTATATCTATCCTTTTATCCAAAGCTTGTTCTAATTGCTTGCAACTTCACACCTTTGAAACTCTTTCCATTTAGAACTTTCCACCCAAATAATAATCATGCTCAACCATCCAAAACAAAACAAAAACCCTCGGACTTCATAACTAGCCTAATATCATTACCCAAAAGCTTTTAAAGATAAATCCATATTTGCACTTATTGGAGAGATCCCTCTCCGGATTCAGGAGGGCTAGATCCTAGAATCCCAAAGTGGTTGAAATAGTGTTCTCCCTGTAGTTGGACTTTTCCAATCTTGCTAATTACAGGGAGCTAACATCTTCTGGCGACTCCACTGGGGAGTTGAGTTAATTTCTTATTGGATACTTTAAATATCTCATAAACCCCTTTACTCACTAAAAATTTGTCATATTGGCCAGCTAAGCCACCAGCTAACATTTCTGGCGACTCCGCTGGGGAATTTTGAGCGTTTTTTAGCCTAGGTACCTTTAAGACCTCAAAAGACCCTTTATTCAAAAAAATTGTGCAGTGAGTTAAAAGCAGCCTCTTCAAGCACTACCAAACCAATGGTAATCATGGTAAAACTTGTTTAAATCAGTGACAAACTAGGCAAACCCTAGGATTATCATAAGAGTTTATCTGACCTTGAAAGATTAGCTAGCTTAGCCATAAGAGTAGACTGTATTTGTCTCATAACCGTAGCTAAGTTTTGAAACAGATTTAGCACACTCTTAAGAACCAATAGGACTGAAAAAAAACTCAGAAAACCCAAAAATATTTCAGATTGGTATTCAATAAACATGGTGGTGGACCATAAAACCTTTTACCTCCACAAGAGCTAAAAACTTCCACTTGGCGACTCCACTGGGAAGAACCATTATCATTGTAATATCATTCAAACTCAGTTAGAGGACTGTAGGATTAAAATCTATGTAAAACATATTAGTTGACCTCTTAAAGACTGTCATATCTGGTTGAACTTTTCTTGTTTACTTCGGTCTAAAAACACAGCATAGTGGCTCCTAGAAAGATTCATACTAGAGCCTATCCTGACCCAGACCCACCTGAATTGGTTGATAACCCTGAAAGTATCTTTAGGAAGTCTCCTAAGATAAAATTTTCAACTGTTTTCAGATCACCCTTGAGAGCTAATTCAGTTCCTGAAAATCTTGCAGCTCTACAACAATCACAAGCAGATCTAAGAAATCCATTTAGAACTAGGTCTCTTGATGATTTAGATCAGCTAGATTCTGAGTCTTCACTTTCATCTCCTGAAACAAGTGAACATCTTGGTAGTAGAGAAACAACACCACTTGATTCACATTTCCTTTTCAATTTAGGTGTCTCTCATCCAAGGTCAGCTCAAAAATCTATTCCTGGTCCATCCACATCTGTTAAAACTACATCCACTTTCCAAACCACTCCTTTTCAACCCATTTTCCCTTTAGTTAATCCACCTCTTGTAAATCCACCTACACCACATATCATGGTAGCATGGTATTCTCCTCTAGTCCTCCCTGTACCATCAGTCAATCTTCCATAGGACTATCAGTCCAAAATTCCATTATATGATGCTAGTAATGTTACCACTGCATCACAACATGTGGATAAGATGAATGACTACTTTGACATAAATGAAATTGATGATGAATCTGTCAATCTTAGATTATTTGCTCAGATTTTGGGTGGAGAAGTAAGAAAATGGTTTAAAGGCTTAGCCCCCCATAGTATCAATGATATCCAAACCTTCCATCAGACATTCTTAAACAAATGGGAGGTGAAGAAGAATTCTCTCCAAATACTTTCTGATTACAAGAATCTCCACAGAAACACTGGGGAAAGTGTACAAGCTTACTGCACCAGATTTAACAGTGTGTATAATGCACTTCCCCCAGATCTAAAACCTCCACAAGGCTCAGCATTAAACAAGTTTCCTAAAGGGTTTGACCCTGAGATGGCCTATCAGCTGAGAGAGAGAGAGAGATCCTGCAACCCTTGAAGATATGAAAAAATGGGCTCTTGTTGTGGCAGTTAATTTAATGGAGAAAAGAGAAAGAATGAAAAATGAGAAGAGAGTGTCCTTCAGGGAGGAAACTACGCCCTCTACTTCCATCTCAAAGATGGAAAGAATGATGGAGGAGATGATGAAGAAAATGAGCATCCTTGAGAGAGCACAAGCAAGTCAAAACCAAACTGCTCCTCAAAATAAAAACCAGAACCAAAATCATAATTTCAGAAGGAACCCACCTCCAAATAGACCAAGGGAAGATGATCAACAGATCACTCCTCCCTTCCATCAAAACTATGTGAGTGAGGTTGAGGAAGCAGATGAGCAAACAGAGGATGATGATATTAATATGTTGGGAGTAGATAATGATGAATTTTAGGTTCATTATGATAGAAATCAAATTCTTTACACACCCTATGATGACAAAAGAGATGAGGATGAAAACTATTATCAAGACATGGAGAATGTCATCATAGAATCTCAAAAAGAATATGACCTTAGAAGTAAAACCAATCAACAAACTCCTAACACCAAAACCTCTGAAAAATCTTCACAAAACAGTACTGTAAACAAGCCTAAATTTGTAAGATAGAATGACAAGACAGTAGCTATGAATTCTGATAAAGGTAAAGAGAAAGGCACTCAAAACAATGAAAAACAGAGTGTGGACCTTAGCAGTACTAACACTTCAGCTAGTACTCCTGTTAAACCCATTTTTTCAAATGTAAATAGAACAAAACAGCAAGTTTATGTTGCTGATAGAGTGGCAGTTAATAAGGCTAAGACAAGCACTTCAAAGAATCAAATTCCTTTCAGCCTGGAGCAAGAAATTTCCAAAATTAAAATCTCTGTTCCTCTCTCTGAACTAGCTGCCCAAAATGTATATAGGACCCAAATTTTGAAGGCTTTAAACATTGAGGATAATAATGATACAGTCAATCATAATGATGACCAACCAGAGCTTATTTTTGGTCCAAAGATTGAAGTTAGGTATCAAGAGGGACATGTTCCTCCCTTTTATGTAAGTTTAAATGTTCATGACAATATTTTGCATAACGCTATGCATGACTTGGGGGCCTCTCATAATTTAATGCCCAAAGCTATGATGGAGAGCCTGGGTCTAGAAATCACCAGACCTTATAAAGACCTTTACTCCTTTGACTCGAGTAGAGTAAAATGTTTAGGATTAATGAAAGACCTCTGCGTTAACTTAGCCTAGATCCCAGCCAAATGTTTAGTAATGGACATTGTTGCGGCTGATGTTCCCCCAAAGTATGGAATGTTGTTATCTAGGTCTTGGGGGACTAAGTTATAAGGGACTATGCAGATGGAAATGACCTATGCGACCATCCCTGTGTTTAATCAAACAAGAAGACTTTACAGGGAGCCACATATGCAGTATATGGTGACTAGTCAGGACAGACCTCAAAACTTTCCTCTGTATTCTGTAAATACAGGCCTCGATTATTTTATCATGTTCAACAATGAAACATTCAGTGAACAAGTCACTTTAACTGAACTAATGGCCGATAGAGAGAAAGAGGTAAACACCACATAAATATCTAAACAGTTTGTTGAACCCGTAAGCTACAGCAAACCAAGCCTGGGTCTTGAGCTACAAATCATACGTCCATCGTTTTTTAACCTTGACAGTCAAAAAAGCATTCCTCAACTTAACGAAAAACCTGAGGAATTAAAACAGATTCAATCGAGTGCTGATTTTCAAGAACAGACTAAAAGCACTTTTGTTGAAGAGGACAGTACCCAAGATGAACCTGAAACTAGTCCTCTATGGAGTATGTACTTTGACGGGTCCTGCACTAGAAGCAACGTTGGTGTAGGTGTTTGGATTTGCAACACTGAGAACAACCACACAGAAAGCATTTCCTGTAGATTAAACTTCCAGTGTTCAAATAACATAGCGGAATATGAATCCTTGTTTTTAGGCTTACAATTGTTGAAAAAATTAGGAGCCAAAAGAATCAAAGTGCATGGGGATTCAGAATTAATCATTAGGCAAGTCAACGAGGAATACAACGAAAATCACCCAAGACTTAGGGCCTATCAAAATGATGTCGTAGATCTTTTAAAAACTTTTGAGGAGTACCAGGTAATTTTTGTCCCAAGAAAAAGAAATATCGCATCCCACATCTTAGCTTTCATGGCTAGAACATGATTAACGCCATAAGAAACCAAAGAATGCACAACTCAGATTAAATTTAGGCCAACCGTTCCTGATAACGAAAAATATTGGCAAGTGTTCGACGAAGACAAACAAATAGAAGACTTCATGCAATTCAGAAATGAATTTGAATTGCACAGTTCAGAGTCAGATTATGAAACAAACTGCAATAGTGAAGAAAATTTTCTTGGTGAAGAAGAACCGTCTCCTGAGCTTGCTAATATAAATCTGTTGTCAAGAAAACTTGAGAACAAAAAAGAAATGAATGAAGAGTCAGAAACAGAGGAGTTAGAGACCCTGCAGTCAAATGATGAAAGTTTTCCAAAGGGTCTGGCCCCTTTATAAGAGTTTTTTTATTTTAACGATGTGACCAAGAAGCCAAAACTGGAACCTGTAGAGACTAAAGTGGAAGAGTGCAATATAGGCAGTGAACTAAAACCTATGATGATTAAACTGTCTAAGACTTTACCATCCCACATTAAACTCAAATACATAGAGCTGTTTAAAGAATTTTCTGATGTTTTTGCATGGAGTTACGAAGATCTTAAATCCTATGACACTGAAATAATACAGCACAAAATCCCTCTCAAGGAAAACCAAAAGCCATTCAAACAGAAGCTGCGCAGAATAAACCCTGTACAGCTGCCATTGGTTGAGAAGGAAATCAAGAAAATGTATGAAGCTAGTATTATTGTCCCTACTAGATATTTTGAGTGGGTATCTAATATGGTGTCAGTTAGGAAGAAAACAGGAGAGATCAGGCTTTGTACAGACTTTAGAGACTTAAAAAAAGCTTCACTCAAGGACAACTACCCTTTACCTAAGATGGATCATATTTTACAAATGGTAGTTGGTTCTAAAATAATTTCTTTGCTGGATGGCTACTCAGGGTATAATCAGATTTTAGTTCACCCTGATGATCAATTAAATACAGCTTTTACTACACCATGGGGCACGTTCATGTATGTGAAAACTCCCTTTGGTCTAATGAATGTTAGAGCAACCTTTCAAAGAGCCATGGACATAGCATTCACGGAAGAACTGGGCTACTTCATCATTATTTACCTTGATGATGTTACTATTTTTTCAAAGACAGATGAAGAGCACTTAGCACATTTAAGAGAATTTTTCGAGAAATGCAGAAAGTTTGGGATATATTTAAACCCTAAGAAAACACTTTTCGGTCTCCAAGAAGGTAAACTTCTTGGGCACATTATTTCAGAAGAGGGTATTAAGATAGACCCAAAGAGGATTGAGGCCATATTGCAAATCTCTCATCCTCGAAACATCAAGGAGTTGTAATCTTTCATTGGAAAGATTAACTTTTTGAGAAGGTTCATCCCCAACTTGGTTGAGCTCCTTAGGAATACTACAAACATGCTGTAGAAGGAGCAAGGGGTAAAATGGACCTTGGAAGCAAAGAATTCCTTTGAGCTGGTGAAACAAGCATTAACCAAAACGCTGGTTCTAATAAGTCTTGATTTTTCAAAATATTTTTATATTTTTTAATTTGCATCAGAACATACAATAGTTGTTGTCCTTTTATAGAAAAATCAGCAAGGGAAAGAGCAGCCTATTGCATTCTTTAGCAAGGCATTGAGGGATTCTCCTTTGAAGTATAACATTATGGAAAAGCAAGCCTTTGCTTTGGTTAAGGCTTTAAAAGACTTCAGGGTATAAATCTTGCTCTCATACATCATTGCTTTTGTCCCAAATTCAGTTGTGAGAGAAATTATAACACAGGACCCATATGGTAAGAGAGGTAAGTGGATTGTTGTTATTCTTGAATATGATTTAGAGATAAAGCCCACTAAACTCATCAAAGGCCAAAGTCTAGCGAGGTTGATGGCTGAATCAAATTTTGAAGTTATTAATATTAATATGATAAATGCTTTGGATGATCAAGCGGAAATCTCAACTCCCATTGTTGAATATCATTTTATGAATTCCTCTTGGTATGCTGATATTCTTTATGTTTTGCTTAATTTGAACACACCCCCTAGTTTATCAAAAAAAAAGGAAAGGTTTCTAAAGTTAAAAGCTGTAAACTATTGCATTATAGATAAATGTCTTTATTGGAAAAATGCAAGTGGTATATTGCTTAAATTTTTGCCTGAGTATGATGCAGATAAGGTTAAGCACGAGTTCCACGAAGGGGAGTGTGGAGGCCATTTGTACTGGAAAACAACAACCAACAAAATTCTGAGGGCTGGTTACTATTGGCCTACTCTTTTTCTTGATGTTCACAAGATGATAATTGCATGTCATAAATGCCAACTTTTTGAAGGCAAAAGGAAGCTGCTTCCCTTACCTCTGCATCCAATCACTGTTGAAGCTCCATTTCAACAGTGAGGGCTTGACTTCATAGGAGAAATACATCCACCGTCCTCTACCCAGCATAGATAGATTCTCACTGCCACAGACTACTTCACCAAATGGATAGAAGCCATCCCTTGTAGGCAAGACAATGATTCTGTCATTATTAAATTCATGGAGACTAATATTCTCTCTAGATTTGGCTGTCCTACCAAGGTCATCACTGATAATGCAGCAGCATTTGGATCAAAGAAGATGGTTGAATTCTGTCACAAGTATCAGATAACATTGGGTCATTCCATGGCCTATTACCCTCAAGGTAATGGACTTGTAGAATCCTCAAACAAGAGTTTGGTGAACATAATCAAGAAGTTGTTGGAGGACAACAAGAAGTCTTGGCACACAAAGCTTGTTCATGCACTTTGGGCTGACAGATTGACTTTGAAGAAATCTATTGGTATGTCACCCTACCAAATTGTGTATGGTACAGATACAATTTTTCCTACCAGCCTTAGTGCACCAGTTATGAAGTTGATTCAAGAGGTTCAGTCTGAATATAATGACATGATCAGAAGGATAAATCAGACTATTCATCTTCAGCAAACTAGAGAGGAGGTTTATAACAAAGCATTACTAAAGCAGGACAGCATTAAAAATATTTTTGACAGAAGAACAAAGGCAAGCAATTTTAATGTTGGGGACAAAGTTTTAAAGTGGGACTCAAGCAGAGAAGACAAGGGCAGGCATGGGAAATTTGACAACTTATGGCTTGGCCCTTCATTCATTCAACTGCTGGTAATAATCCCTTTTTCTTGCAGGAGCTAAATGGAGCAGAACTGTTTGGAGGTCCTGTCAATGGCAGGATGCTTAAGCATTACTTCTCTTGATCCATGTCATGTTCTGAAAGCATTTTTATCTTTCTTCCATTATAAATATTTCATCCACCATTGCATTCAAAGTTAGAAAAATCAAAATACAAAAACAGTGAAAGAAAGAAAAGAGGGCAGGTTGTAAAAACAATAAAGGTACAGCCCCATACCAAAAAGAGAAATAAATTCTGAAAGTGTGCAAGCTTAAATGCCACTCTTGAAAACACACTTCTAATTAGTCATACAGCCTAATAATGACTAATTAATTTTTTAAATTTTCTGCTAATAGGTTAGTGAATTTGATTTGCCAAACTGTTTAATCTTGGCTTATCAGTTAGGTAGATTAGGATAGAAATTAAAGGTTCAAACAAAATCAAAATCTGAACCTTAGTTTCCAAAAGAAGAATGACTCAAATCTGTTTTAAAATTTTGAGTCAAAGACAAAAAAAAAAAAAAAACTAGTTCTAATCAGCTCAAAATCTGAACCAGAGAACAAGGAAAAACAACTCGAATAAACTATAAAAAAAAAACAAAGCTGAGAAAAGACAAGGTCGTGCTTGAACTTTCAAATTTTAAAGCCTTCCATTTTGATTTAATTTTCTACAAAATAATATCTATATGCAGCTTTTTTTTTATGCCATAGATCAGCATCAAGTTAGACTGTTCAATCCTGACTTGTATGCTTTTAAATTTCTATTTTAGAAATTAGAGAATAAAAATCTGTTAGACTATTTAATCCTAACAGATTGGTAGATTTCGTAGAGAAGAATATGGACTCAACTGTTTAATCTGAGTTCATGGAGAAATAAGGAGTAGAATTAAATTAAGTTTTATGCTTTCAAAAGAATAAAATGTGGTAAAAATATTTGCCAATCCAAGTGCACTATAAAGAAGAAAAAATGTTAGATTAGTAGGGTTGGGTAGGTAGAGAGCTTGTGTTGATGAAGATCCATTATTTTCCATGGCTGCTAACATATTTTCAGACCAAAAGAAGATCATCCAAGCAAGAAATTTGCAGCCCAATGGATAAGGCATTGATCAGCCTCCCAGAGAATGCAAGTCTGAAGTTCTTGATGCCTTCAAGAAGGAACCATCCCCAAGTGGAGCCACTGTTAGCCACCTGTAAAAAATTTTATATCAAAAGGTGGCTAAATCATTTTTGGAGCCTTCAAGAAACAGGTTTTATTGCTAAAAATGTTATCTCTTGAAGACTCATAAAGACATCATGTCCTTTGTTCAAGTCTTCACTGTTGTTTCCATTTTAAACTCTGAAATTCTGTTGATTTCATAGAGGAAAGACTGCTGCAAAATCCATTTTTCCCCTCCCTCCACTTCAAAACTAACCTTCATTTTTACCCCTTTGATTCCCCATGGAATTCCTCTATTTTCCATTTTTCTCCATTTCCCCTTCATAAAATCCCCTTTACAAAGTTTAAAACTCACTTTTAAACTTTGCCGAAACCCCCAAATCCATCAGAAAACTCTGAAAATTTCGTAAAAATAAGTGTTTTGACTACAGGCTTAAGCCCCTTTTGGGCTTAAGTCCTAACCACTTCCCCGCATGTGCCCAGGTGCTACAACCAAGCGCTAAACCCTTTGGTGCTTATCGCATCGGAAAAATCAGAGTGCGCAAGTCTATTTACCATGTTAAAACCTTCGATGCGATTAAGCCCTTTGTTTATAAACCCCCGGTCTTATTATTATTTCATATAACCACATAGCCTACATTTGGTGCTAAGCATTGCTTAAAACTCATCTCTGATGCATTTTTTCCCTTTGTAAATTCAATAAACGCACTTTCCTAAGTTTCGGTCTAAACCTGCCGGAGCATTGTTTTTTAATATAAATGGGTAGATTGAAAAGCCCTGCATCAAAGTTCCGATGTGATTAAACCCCATTTGTATAAAATCCCACCCTCCGCTTCTCTACATATAAACCTGTGCTCGAGACCAAGAGTTAAATTCTCGAAGCACTAATCGCATCGGAGAAAATCAAAATGGTTAGATTGAAAAGCCCGACCTTCCGATGCAATTGGCCCTTATATATAAGCCCTGGGCCTATCACACTCCCTATAAACCAATGGCCTCGCAATCGGGTGCCATTCCTTATATATAACCAACCCCAAACCACAAAAACCTTTGTTTTTCATTTAATTTTTGGTTTTATATAAAACAGAGGGTCCCGTTCGTTCAGTGGTCGGAGCCCTTCTCCGCCATTGATCATTGGGCCAATCCGATGGCCAGCGCTAATCGCATCGGAAAAATTAATTGGGCGTGTTATATTTTATGCCACCCTTGATTGGCGTTCCCCCGATCCATCCTCTGCCATCGATCTGATCTGCAGATCGACGGCCCATAGTTAATCGCTTCGGAGCCCTCCCTGTCCATTACCTCGCCGATTCCAAAACTCCGATTGCATCTGGGCCATCCACGTGTCTAGATCGGATGGTCCAGAATGCATCTCTCCACTTTGGTTAAAAACATACGGCCCCGCTCTATAATGTTTTCCAACCAATCTCAGTCATTGATCTCTCTAGATCAACGGCCCGTATTAACCCCTCTCTCCACCTGTGTATTAATTCGTTTATACCCCAGATCAAATCCTAACCGTTGATCTGTTCCATCTAATGGTTCTTATTATTCCCGACATGCCTGCCTCCTATGGGTCCTGCCTTCTTCAGTTTTTGATCCCAGCCGTCCATCCTTGATCCAATAGCCTAGATTGAAACTGCCCATCTTCCTTCTGCTCACGCATCTTTCCTATATCGCACTCGCTTCCCTACCATTAGATCTGAGGCCCCAGATCTAACGGTTGACGTTCTATATCACGTAGCTTTCAGCGCGAAGGTTAATTTCCTGAGGACTACGCGATATAAGTGGTTTTAAGAAGCCACATGTCAGGCAGGAACGCATATCGCGTTCAAAAAGGCAAAACCAGATCCCCGCCTTTTCACTGCGCGAAACCCGTGGTTTTCATCCCCGAAACCACTTTCCCTATTTTCCATTGTGTTTCATCGCGCGCGCCTCCCACCATTTATCTCTGCAGATCAATGGCTTAGATTGTTGTGTAACCAACTCAAAAAGAGAAGAAAAGAGATATAAACGCCTTAGAAATGAGCCACTTCGAGGGGGCAACCTCCAATACATTACATAAATGAACAATTCTTGGATGATACAATTTACAAAACCTCCTTTCTATATAGGAGTCCATGGGGCCATAATGTAATCCTAGTGGGCCACAATGTAATCCTAGCCGACCTAACAATAATAATTTAAGGGCACAATAATAACAAAATGGGGGTTACAAGGGTACAATAATAACAATAAAAGGGTTACACTAACAACAATAAGGTACTATACTAGTAATATAGGGACCTAACATGCCCCTCTCCTTCAAAAAAGCGTTGTCCTCAATGCTTGAGTAGCTCTGGGTGCTTCTGTATAAAATTCTCATCCTCCCATGTAGAATCTTCAGTGGGTAAGTTCTTCCACTTGATGAGATACTCTGAAATTGATCGATTCCGTAGCTGTCGAGTTCTTGTTTCCATGACCGCTTCAGGTTCCAATATGATTTTCCTTCCTCATCAAGTTCTGGCAATATTGTTTGAACTGGAAGATTTTCACCTATAACCTTCTTTAAGCATGAAACATGGAAAACTGGATGTACTCGTGAAGAAGCAGGAAGCTCCAATTTGTATGCCATAGAACCAATCTTTTGCAACACCTTGTAAGGACCATAGTACTTTTGTGATAATTTATTATCCTTCTTAGCTTGCTTGAGGGACATTTGTTTGTATGGTTGTAGCCGTAAAAATACCCAATCTCCTACATCAAAACTTCTCTCGCTGCGATGTTGATCTGCCTGTTGTTTCATTCGATTTTGTGCAAAATTCAGGTTATCCTTTAAGAGTTGGAGAAATTCTTGCTGATGCTCGATGTGATCTTCCACTGCTTGAACCTTCGAATTTTCCCTTAAAGATGATGTGATCGATGGTGCATGATATCCATAAAGTGCCATAAATGGGGTCATTTTTGCTGCAGTATGGAAGGAAGTGTTATACCACCATTCAGCGAGAGGTAACCACTTGACCCATTGTGTTTGTTTATCAGATACAAAACAACGAAGATATCCTTCCAAACATTTATTTGCTATCTCAGTTTGACCATCAGATTGAGGATGATAAGATGAGCTATGAGCTAATTGAGTACCCAAACAAGAAAATAACTCCGTCCAAAAATTTCCCGTAAAAATGGGATCTCTGTCGCTCACAATACCCCTTGGGCTTCCATGTAGCTTTTGAATTCTGTCCACAAATGTAGTAGCAACTGTACTTGCTTTAAATGGATGAGATAATGCACAAAAGTGTGCATACTTGGTAAGTCTATCAACTACCACCATGATGACGCTCCTTCCTTCAGACTTAGGTAAACCTGTGATAAAATCCATTGAAATCTCCTCCCAACGTTGACTTGGAATGGATAAAGGTTGTAGAAGACCCGGGGTCTTAATTGTTTCAACTTTATTCTGCTGGCAAACCAAACATTCCGCCACAAACTTTTGAATATCGGATTTAAGGCCATCCCAAAAAATTCTTTCTTCACCCTGTGGTAAGCTTTTAAACATCCTGAGTGTCCTCCTAAAGGAGAAGTGTGCAATTCCAAGAGAATCTTTTGTTTTAGTTGGGAATTCTTACAAAGATATAAGCGATCTTTGTACCATAAGGAATCATTTTCCAACTAAATGTATCAGATGTACTAGGATCTTGCTGCAACTTTTGAATGAGTGTCCATACATCTTTGTCCTTCTTCCATTCATCTCTTGCTTCGGTTATCAAATCTAGTTGGATAATAGAAATGGCACAAAGCAATGCTTCCACCTCTTCATTCTTTCTTGAGAGTGCATCTGCAACAACATTAAACTTTCCTTTTTTGTAGATTATTTCAAAGTCATAACCCAACATCTTTGTGACCCATTTTTGCTGCTCTTCTGATGATAGTCTTTGTTCCAAAAAGTGTTTAAGACTATCATGATAGGTTTTTACCTTGAAGTGTCTTCCCATTAGGTAAGTTCGCCATTTCTTTAGTGCATGTAGTATTGCTAACATTTCCTTCTCATAAATAGGTTTCTGTAAATACTTCCCTTTGATTGGACGACTTTCAAAGCAATGGGTCTTCCTTCCTGCATTAAAACTGCACCAATTCCATTTCCTGAGGCATCACATTCCACAATAAAGGTTTTTGTGAAGTCTGGCGTAGCTAAGACCGGTGCTAGGCACATTGCCTCTTTAAGATGTTCAAAGGCCTTAGTTGCTTCAGGAGTCCATGAAAATGCATCTTTCTCCAATAATGTTGTTAGAGGTGCTACTATTCTCCCATAATTCTTAACAAACTTGCGATAATACCCTGTTAACCCGAGAAATCCTCGCAACTGCTTTATGGTTGTGGGGACTTTCCATTCCTTAATGGCTTTAATTTTGTTAGGGTATACTTTAACACCCTCGTGAGATACAATATGACCCATATATTCCACCTCTTGTACTCCAAAGAAACATTTGGATGTTTTTGCATATAATTGTTTCTCCTGCAATAGTTTGAGCACCCTGTCAACATGTTGAACATGATACTTCCAAGACCTGTTGTAGATTAGTATATCATCAAAAAATACTAGCACAAATTTTCTAAGAAGGGTTTGAAACTAGAATTCATCAACCCTTGAAATGTAGAAGGTGCATTGGTAAGGCCAAAAGGCATGACCAAAAATTCATAATGACCCTCATGAGTTCGAAATGTTGTTTTTGGAATATCTTCAGTCTTCATTCTAATTTGATGATATCCTGAACGAAGATCCAACTTGGTAAATAAATTGCTCCATGTAATTCATCCAATAATTCATCAATCACAGGAATGGGAAATTTATCTTTAATGGTGAGCTTATTGAGCTTCCTATAATCCGGACACATTCGCCATGATCCATCCTTCTTGTGTACCAATACTACAGGAGCAGAGAAAGAACTTTGACTAGGTTGAATTATACCCGCCTCTAACATTTCTGCAATCATCCGTTCAATTTCGCTCTTTTGGAAGTAAGGATATCTATAAGGCCTGATGTTTGGAGGAACACTTCCTGGAATCAAATGAATAGCATGATCATGATCCCGAATAGGTGGGAGTCCTTTGGGAGTTTCAAACACCTTGGAATGATTGTCCAAGACTTGTTGGAGATCTGCAGAAATAGATGATTTTGATGTCGGAACTTCTAGTGAGCATAATTGTGCAATTACGCCTCGTTGTTCTTTCTTTAGAAGCTTTGTCATGACATTAGAGCTTATTATCCTTCCCAACTTCCCTTCAATACCCCGTAATTCGACTTCCTTTCCTTCTGAAAAAAATTTCAAGAAAAGTTCTTGAAAATTAAAAGCTACCGTCCCCAAAGATTGTAACCATTGTACTCCTAGTACAACATCAGCACCTCCCATAGGAATGGAAAGCATTGGACTAGTCAACACATATTCCCCCATAGTTAGCTTGATGTTATGGCATTTTCCAGAGCAATTTATAGTTCCTCCATTTGCAACCATCACTTGACATTCTGGTGCTGGGTATAGGAAACAATTTAATTCCTTGGCTACCTTACAATGAATAAAATTATGGGTGCTACCTGAATCAATCAATACTATTACCTTTCTCTTCTTGATTTGTCCTTTTATCTTGAGAGTTTGAGGAGTGGTAATTCCTGCCAGTGCATTACACGATATGGTTGGATTCATTTCTTCCTCTTCTGGGGCTGGTTCCTGGTGTATATCCTCTTCTTGTTCATTTTCTTCTTCCTCTTCGCAATCTATGTAAAATAATTTCTTCTCAGCACACTTATGACCTTTAGTGTATTTGCTATCACAACTGTAGCAAAGCCCTTTTTCTCTTTTTTCTTCCAATTGTTGTGGTGTCAACCTTGTAGGTTGTGGAAATCTAGGCGTAGCAACACTTCCTTCCTTATAGAATTGAGTGGTAGGTTTCCTTGTCGCCATAATTTTACATTCAACTTTTCTTGCCAACCTGAATGCCTTCTCCAATGAATCAGGTTCCAAAACGCGAACTTCATGTTGGATGTTATCCTTTAAAGTGCCTATGAAGAGACCAATCCTGTGTTCCTCTGGAATATCAGTTACCCTTATATTCAATTTTTGGAAGTTCTCAATGTGCTGCCCCACTAAACCCTTTTGTTTGAGATTTATCAATTGGGTAAAGAAGGTGTTGCTCTTTGTATCCTCATAATGTGCTATCATTTCCTCCGTAAAAATTGACCAAGTGACAATTTTTTTACGGGAACAAAGCCATCGATACCATACAAGTGTATTTTGTTCTAAATGTAAAGTTGCAATGCGTACCTTTTGTGTGTTTTGCACGTTATGGAGATCAAAATATTGCTCCATCTGTAGTATCCATGTTACAAGATCCTTTCCATCAAACTTCCTCATATCCATTTTTGGAATATGGTGGTTCTTTCAACCAACATTCGAGTTTATGAAATCATGATTAACATTTATTTTGTTCTCATCATGAGGTTCTTCTCCTATATTTCCGCCATTAGGAATCATTTCTGGTTTTAAGCTTGTCATCAAGCCTTCCATGTATTCTTTTAGATCATTCTTCATGTTTTCTATGTTGTCTTTCATGTCATCCATCTTAGCTTCCATGCCCACTTCCATGCCATCCATCTTAGCTTCCATTCCATTCATCATAGCTTGCACACCATCCATTTTAGCTTCCACGCCTTTCTTCAAACCTTCCATCTTTACTTCCACGCCATCCATCTTAGCTTCCATGCCTTTCTTCAAACCATCCATCTTCAGTTCCACACCTTTCTTCAAAACTTCCATTTCATTTTTTGCTGCTCTTTGTGAGAGTGAAATTTGTTGCACGTGTTCTTGTAATTTTGATAGATCATGTTGCAATTCTTCATCTTCATGAGTCATGGTAGAGCCTTCTGAAGGCTTGATGGGTGTTGAATTCTTTTTAGGGGCCATTTTACAATCCAATATTGATATCTATTTTACAATATGCCCTTGGAATCAATTCAACTTGATTCTTCAAACAAGACTTATGCAATTCGGAAAAAAATACACACCTTTTACTAGCTTTTAGGAGCTCGATATTGAAATTGAATTATCTCTGTAGTTAAAAATCTTCGATATCTGAAATTCAGCCCTGTAGTAGCTCTCTGAAGCTTCTTTCAAATGCCACAGGTCTGACCTGATTTGGATTCTCCAAGACAAAGTTGTGTCCAATCTCCCACAATGACCTAATTCTGGACTGGTTTAGTAGAGCGAACTTGTACGACTTGCCACGTGTCACTGTTTTGCCCTTTGTCTCTGAAATTGATAGCCAAAAAACTTCAGTCTGTGTACTTGCGACCACGTTTTACGGCACTTCAATCCAATGCCCAGAGAGAGAGTTATTGAAGTTTTCCCACGATCACCTCTTTGAGATGAAATTCAGGAGCCTGAAAAAGCACTACCTTCCACAGATCATATCTCCAAAAATATTGCGAACCAAGCTCTCAAATTTTTTGACGAATTTCCTCAGGATTTCAGCTTCGCACCATATGAATTTCAGACTCTGAAACTTCGTACAAAAAAATTTATAGCGCAATTGCCACGATGACCTGTTTATGAGCCTGAAAAAATACCTAACCGAGATGATATCTCCTCAAATATTGCGAACCAAGATCTGAAATTTTTAGACAACCTTCCTCAAGATTTCGGCTTCGCACCTAAAACTTTCGCTACCGAGCTTTAGCAGAGATAAAAATTCTGTATGCTTAGGTAAACTGTTTGGGCAAGCTTCCAGAATCCCAAACTCGTGCAAATGTTGTGTAACCAACTCAAAAGAGAGAAAAAGGAAATATAAACGCTGTGAAAATAGGCACTTAGAAGTATAATACATTACATGAATGAACAATTCTTGGATGATTCAATTTACAAAACCTCCTTTCTATATATAGGAGTCCATGGGGCCATAATGTAATCCCAGTGGGCCACAATGTAATCCTAGCCGACCTAACAATAATAATTTAGGGACACAATAATAACAGAATGGGGGTTACAAGGGTACAATAATAACAATAAAGGGGTTACACTAACAACAATAAGGTACTATACTAGTAATATAGGGACCTAACATAGATCTAATCTGGCCTTTCACCATCGCCCTCCACCTCTACCAAAGGTTTTCAACCCACGATCTCTACCGTTGATCTCGTGGCCTGATCCCATCAGACGGCCCACGATCATCTCGAACCCCAAACTCTATTTTTAACCACATTTCCTCCGAAAAAAGGCTTTGACCTTAGTTCTTCGCATTTTCTTTTACAAAACCAAATAATGTGACTCCTTCACATAATTAGTCCACCGCTAATCTCGACCATTGATCTCTTTGATCAGTCATGGATCAACGGTTCTGACTTAAAAGCTCCCTCTGCTCTCCTTTTGACCTCCACTAACAGATCTCCACCGTTGGATGTTTCCATCCAACGGCCACGCTCTAAGCAAAGCCTCCTAAGCAGTCTCACCAAAATAACGCAGGATTTCTTAATGTTTTCGTGTGTTTTGCAGGTTTCATGAATTTCCATTATTTTAAGGAAAAGTTGAGGACCACAGATGACGATCCCTCGGCACTTTGTTCATACAATGATGTCCATATGGGGGTTTTCCACTCCACGTTTCATCAACACATCATGGGCACTGATTCCATAAGAGCCCCTGTCGCACCTGCACATCAACAAGACACACAGAATGGAAATTAACAAAGAGTATCAGTGTTGAAGACTAAAACAGATCAGAATGGAAGATTAAATCCTAATCCACTAATAAACACATATTTAAAGTGGATTAACAGTGATTAAAGAAAAATCAAAATATCTTCAGACAGAAAGAGCCTCCACCACCACATCAGAGGCTAATTGATACCTCTCAACTACCCAATGCCACCTGTAGCCACAAGCATTCAACAGAGGCTGAGTTATGATTAGAAAAGAAGATATTTGCCTCAGCACAGTTGAATAGTTAATTCTGCCAAAGGAACTTAATGCAAAAATATCAGCAAAGTTACTACAACATGAATCAAAGCCTTAAAAGTCAACAAAAGCTCCCACTGAGCTTAAATCTTAAATTTAAAACAATTAATATAGACAAACATCTGTAAACTTCTCCATCGAGCCCATCAAAGGCCGAGAAGTATTAAAGTCTGTATTAATTGACCCAAGAGATCTTTTATCAGATCCCACCTCCTCATTTCTTCTATAAATACTCCTGTAGAAGATGAGAAAATGTTGGTTGCAGAACTTTGAAATATACTTGAGCTTGAAACTTCTTGATGCAAGGGCATTAGACACTAGCCAGCAATGTAGGAAGTTTGTCCACATGTTGTGGCTAGTAGGGGTCGAAAATATTTGAATTGTAACAGCTAGGTGTCAATACCTCAGCTGACTGTATCATTTAGATCAGTTAGAGTCGTAGAAGTCGAATAGTTCAGTTAGTCTATCTGTCATATTTCAGTTAGTTGAATTATTTTAATTAGACTGTTGATTTTCTAAAATGGTCCTCACAGAGGAACCGAACAGACAAATGTTCATGTATATAAATGTAATCCCTCAGATGTATATATAGAGAGAGGTGAAGAAGAGAAAAAGAAGAGATTTCTGTAATAAAACTCTGTGTATTGAGCAATTTCTTCCGGTTGAATAAACTTCAAGTCCCGTTGATTTCCAAACTGTTTGAATTTATAATTGTGAAGAATTGTTTAACTGTGAGGCGATTGTGTACTCGTGATTCCGTTTCTCTGTCTTTGATTTCCCGTAAATTGTTTGGATGAAACCTGTGAATTCACCCCACTCGCAAGTGAGGTCAAAGTAGGAAAGCCATTGTCGTCGAGCTCTGTTTTATGATAATAGAAATCCCGCTCAATAAAGAGAATTACATTTGTTTGTTGGTAATTAGAATTCCCAACCCAAGTAGCAAACCTGAGTTGAGGCATACAAGGGAGAATGCAAACCCGACGTGAACCTTGGTCAAGCCCTGTACCAAAACCACGAGTGGATTTACAGAAGCAGATTGCCCATATCGCATCGCTTTTGCGGGTTGAGTGGTATTCCCAGAATTGGAGCGATTCCATAGAACCGTTGACGCATGGCAAGGTTGGACCCACGAAAACCGTCGTTTAAAGCACGCCATCGTGCGTTAACATTCGTACCAGGATGTCGAGCGATATGCGTACATGTCGTTGATCTAGGAAAGAGCCATCGGACGGTGGCCACTTACTATAGATGCGCGGGAGATAACGAGGGTGTCGGCATTAATACAAATTTTCGAAGGTTAAACATTTGTTATAAGGTTCGGAGATATAAATAAAATTGCAAAGGTTGTGGATAACGTTTATTTATCAAATTCCACGAATTTGATAAATAAATTTCCGAGGAAAATATAAGAACACCACGTGGAGTCAAAGGACGGGGTTTGACAAGGAAAATGCTGACAGAGCCACGACTACAGTGACCATCTCTCCTCAGGGGTGACTTCAGTTTTGTTGTCGTCATTTGTGGTATCGGAGCCATTTTTTTAAGATTTTTTTTGTAGACAGCTGACATGGCAATCCGAATTGGCAGAAGGAGACCTGTTGCCAACGCAGAGGTGTTGGAGATTTTGTGGAGGTTCGAAGCCAGAGTGGATGCCGTGGAGCGAAGACAGACCAGAGATCTTGAAGACATCAGTGAACCTGAAACAGAAGCAACTGAAGAAAATGTTGAAATTCCTCCTGACATGAGGCTCCTTAGAACTATTATGGGGTCTGCAGTTAAGCCCAAAATTGAAGTGTCGAGTTATGCAGGGGGACTGAATCCAGAGGAACTGGTGGACTGGATTAATGAAATGAACAAGTGCTTCGATTATGAAGAAATAAGTGAAGATAAAAAGGTCAAGTTTGCGGTGACAAAGCTGAAGGGACATGCTGCACTTTGGTGATATGGAGTGCAGGCAGAAAGGAGGAGAGTTGGCAAGCAACCTATCAAGAGCTGGACTAGAATGATAGCTAAATTAAAAGGTAAATTCTTGCCTAGTGATTATTAGCTGACATTGTATAAGAAAATGCAGAACCTGAGACAGAGGTTGCTGACAATAAAAGAATACATAGAGGAATTCTACAGAGTAAGCATAAGGGCTGGGCAATTCCAAGACACACCAGAGAAGACTGCCAGATATGTGAATGGTCTCAAGCTGGAGATCCAAGATGAGATTGGTATTCTTCCTCCTAAGACAGTGGAAGAGGCCTACCAGATGGCCTTGAAAGCAGAGGATAAACTCCCGAGGAAACATTTTGCCAAGAAGAGAGGTACTTTCCGGGGAAGGGGAAGTCAGGGTGGTAGAGGAAAGCTTACTACACCCAGGGATGGAGCTAACAGTAGCTCACCTCAGAATGCATCTACAGAGGATGATGCAAGGGGCAGAAGGGGTTCTTATAGAGGAAAGGGAAGAGGAGGCAGAGACAGAGGCAGGGGTAGAGAATTGAGGTGCTATAGATGTCAACAAGTGGGACATAAGCACTATGAGTGCCCAGAGAATGTGGGTGCTGGTCCAAGAAATGCTGTTGTTGCCCAGGTTGGAGAAGAGGCAGAAATTGAAGAAGAAATTCTTCCAGAAAGGGGAGAATCCTTGGTGGTAAATAAGGTCCTGTTGAAGCAATCTAAAGAGGTCACTGAGCCTGCACAAAGGAAGAATTTTTTTAGGAGCATATGCAAAGTCCAAGGGAAATGCTGCTAGCTAGTCATTGATAGTGGCAGCACGGACAATCTGGTTTCCACTGAGGTGATAGAGAAGTTGAAGTTGAAAACAAGGGAGCATCCCACTCCCTACAGGGTGTCCTGGCTGCAAAAAGGGCACCAGCTGGTTGTGAAAGAACAGTGTGAGATAGAGCTGCAAATGGGAAAATACAAAGATAAGGTCCTATGTGATGTAATGCCCATGGATGTGTGTCATATACTGTTGGGTAGACCTTGGCAGTTTGACAGAGCAACAATGCATGATGGCAAGAAGAACACTTACAAGTTCTTCAAAGATGGGGTACACCATACATTGATACCCATGGAAGAAGGAGAGCCATCCAGCAGAGTGATTGATCCAAAGACCTTGTTGCTAAGCGGGAAGGAATATCTACAGCAGATAGAAGAAGAAGAGGTAATTTTTGCTTTAGTTTGCAAACCTAAAGTAGTTCTTACTTCTACAAAAATTTCTGATTTGCCGATAGAAATACAAGAGATGTTAGACAATTACTGTGACATTATTGTGAATGATTTACCTGATGAGCTGCCACCTGTGAGAAATATCAGTCATCAGATAGATTTTATCCCTGGTTCAAATCTGCCAAATAAGGTAGCCTACAGAATGACTCCCAAGGAAAATGAGGAAATCAGGAGACAAGTACAGGAGTTGGTGGACAAGGGGATGATCAGAGAAAGTTTGAGTCCATGTGCAGTACTAGTAGTATTGAGCCCAAAGAAAGATGGAGGCTAGAGGATGTGTACTGATTCCAGAGCAATCAATAAGATCACAATCAGGTACAGGTTCCCTTTGCCCAGAGTTGAGGATTTGATGGACTGTTTGAGTGGTGCTAAATATTTCTCAAAGATAGATTTAAAAAGTGGATACCATCATATTAGAATAAGAGAGGGTGATGAGTGGAAGACTGCCTTTAAAACAAATGAAGGATTGTATGAATGGATGGTAATGCCTTTTGGGTTGTCAAATGCACCTAGTAATTTTATGAGACTTATGAATGAAGTATTGAAATAATTCATTGGTAAATTTGTGATAGTGTATCCGGATGATATACTAGTTTTCAGCAGAACTAAAGAAGAACATTTAAGGCATCTTAATCATGTCTTGAAGAAGCTGCACTAAGAGAAACTGCTGATAAATTTGAAGAAATTCTCATTCATGAAGGAAGAGTTGGTGTATTTGGGTTTTTTTGTTTCTGCAGAAGGATTGAAGATGGACCCAGAAAAGGTTAAGGCAATTTTGGAGTGGCCTTCACCCAGGAAAGTTTTTGAGGTAAGAAGTTTCCATGGACTTGCCAGTTTTTACAGAAAGTTTATAAGAAACTTCAGTAAGATCAATGCACCCATAATTGAAACAATAAAGAAGAGCAAACAACCATTTAAGTGGACTGTTGAAGCAGAAAGAAATTTTAAAGTTTTGAAGAAAAAGATAACTGAAAAGCCTGTGTTGGTTCTGCCTGATTTTACAAAACCATTTCAAGTAAAATGTGATGCCAGTGGAGAGGCCATTGGAGCTGTGTTGAGTCAGGATGATAGGCCTGTGGAATATTTCAGTGAAAAGCTGAATGACACCAGAAGAAAGTATTCCTCTTATGAGAAGGAATTCTATGCAATTGTTCAGGCGCTGAAGAAATGGAGGCATTACTTGATGTCCAGGGAATTTGTATTGTATTCTGACAATCATGCTTTGCAGTATATTGTACAGCAGCCCAAGTTGAAACATAAGCATGCTAAATGGGTTGAGTATCTCCAAGGTTTTAATTTTGTTTTGAAACATATAAGTGGCCAAGCCAATAAAGTAGTTGATGCTTTGAGTAGGAGGCACATGCTTGTTCAAGAAAAAAATTTTGAAGTTGTAGGATTTGATTTTCTCAAAGAATTGTATAAAACAGATCCATATTTTAAAGAAGCATTTGAGGCATGTAGTAACCTTGTTTTAACAGATAGAAGCCAGTGGCTGGATTATTTCCTGCTGGAGGACTTGTTATTCAGAAGGAGCCAACTGTGTGTACCAAGATGTTCCATGTGGGAAAATTTGATCAAAGAGAAGCATAGTGGTGGACTTGCTGGACACTTTGGTACTGATAAGACTTATGAGCAGCTAATTCACTTCTATTACTAGCCCAATATGAGAGAAAAAGTGGACAAGTTTGTGAATAATTGCAAAATCTGTCAATATTCTAAAGGAAGAAGCCAGAATGTGGGATTGTACACTCCCTTGCCTATTCCAGACAGGCCTTGGGACATGGTGAGTATGAATTTTGTTCTAGGATTACCCAAGACTCAGAGAGGGAATGATGCAGTCTTTGTTGTAGTGGACAGATTCTCCAAAATGGCACATTTTATTCCATGCTATAAAACTAGTGATGCCACCCATGTTGCTAACTTGTTTTTCAAATAAGTTGTTAGATTGCATGGGTTTCCCAAGAGTATTGTTTCAGACAGAGACACCAGATTTGTGGGTCACTTTTGGAGGACATTGTGGAAGAAACTTGGTACCAAACTGAGTTTCATCTCAGCTTATCATCCCCAGACTGATGGACAAACAGAGGTGGTAAATAGAAGTCTGGGAAATTTGTTGAGAAGTCTTGATGGAGAGCATCCCAAGCAGTGGGATCATATTTTTCCCCAGGCAGAATATGCATACAATGACTCACCAAACAGAAGCACAAGGCAGATTCCATTCCATATTGTTTATGGAATGCACCCCAGAGGAATATCAGAGTTGAGAAATCTGGGAAAGGCAGAGCTAAGAAGTTTTGATGGTGAGGAATTTGCTTCAGAGATCCAGGCCATACATGAACAAGTGAAACAACAACTACAAGGCAACAGCATCAAATACAAGAGCAGAGCAGAATTGAGCAGAAAAGAAGTTCATTTTGAAGTGGGAGATTTGGTTTTGGCACATCTGAGAAAGGAGAGGTTCCCGAAGAAGCAGCAAAACAAACTGAAGTTCAAAAAGATTGGACCATGCAAGATACTTAGAAAGTTTTCTGCAAATTCTTATGAGATTGAATTACCTCCTGATGTTGGAATATCTCCCATTTTTAATGTTGCAGATTTGTACAAGTATGAAGATAATGGTGCAGAAGAAAAATCAGCAGACAAGGGACAGATTGAGTGGAAAGAGAAGCTACCTCCAGCACAGCCATTGCAACCAGAGAAGATATTGGACAAAGGAGTGTTCAAAAGGACCAGAGGACAAGAGTACTTTCAATACTTAATCAAATGGAAGGACAAACTAGAGGAAGATGCCACTTAGATGACTAAAGGAATGTTGCAGAAGATAGGAAGATTAGTGGAAGAGCTCATGGACAAGAGCCCATGAAGAAGATTGCCCTCGGGAGTCTGATGCAGGGGCATTAGACACTAGCTAGCAATGCAGGAATTTTGTCCACATGTTGTGGCTAGTAGGGGTCGAAAATATTTGAATTGTAACAGCTAGGTGTCAATACCTCAGCTAACTGTATCATTTAGATCAGTTAGAGTCGTAGAAGTCGAATAGTTCAATTAGTCTATCTGTCATATTTCAGTTGGTTGAATTATTTTAATTAGACTGTTGATTTTCTAAAACGGTCCTCACAGAGGAACCGAACAGACAAATGTTCATGTATATAAATGTAATCCCTCGGATGTATATAGAGAGAGAGGGGAAGAAGAGAAAAATAAGAGATTTCTGTAATAAAACTCTGTGTATTGAGAAATTGCTTCCGGTTGAATAAACTTCAAGTCCCGTTGATTTCCAAACTGTCTGAATTTATAATTGTGAAGAATTGTTTAACTGTGAGGCGATTGTGTACTGGTGATTCTGTTTCTCTGTCTTTGATTTCCCGTAAATTGTTTGGATGAACCCTGTGAATTCACCCCACTCGCAAGCGAGGTCAGAGTAGGAAAGCCATTGTCATCGAGCTCTGTTTTATGATAATAGAAATCCCGCTCAATAAAAAGAATTACATTTGTTTGTTGGTAATTATAATTCCCAACCCGAGTAGCAAACCTGAGTTGAGGCATACAAGGGAGAACGCAAACCTGACGTGAACCTTGGTCAAGCCCTGTACCAAAACCACGAGTGGATTTTTGGAAGCGGGTTGCCCATATTGCACCGCTTTTGCGGGTTGAGTGGTATTCCCAGAATTGGAGCGATTCCATAGAACTGTCGACACGTGGCAAGGTTGGACCCACGAAAAACCGTCGTTTAAAGCGCGCCATCGCGCATTAACGTTCGTACCAATATGCCGAGCGATATGCGTACATGTCGCTGATCTGGGAAAGAGCCATCGGACGGTGGTCGCTTACTATAGATGCACGGGAGATAACGAGGGTGTCAGCATTAATACAAAGTTTCGACGGTTTAAACATTTGTTATAAGGTTCGGAGATATAAATAAAATTGCAAAGGTTGTGGATAACATTTATTTATCAAATTCCATGAATTTGATAAATAAATTTCTGAGGAAAATATAAGAACACCACGTGGAGTCAAAGGACGGGGTTTGACAAGGAAAACGCTGACAGAGCCACAAATACAGTGACCATCTCTCCTCGGCAGTGAATTATGTTTTGTTGTCGTCACTTCTACTTGTAAATAGTGTTCATGGGCTCTTGAAGCTCTGCTTGTGATTAAATAAGTTAGGCTGAGAAGTGAAGATGATTTCTGAACTGAAGCATTAGACTTGAAGATTGTAACTGGTTTGAAGCATCAATACAAGCTGATTTATGGGATCCTGGTCTATGTCGACGGTGATGTTATTTCTTATTGTAAATTGTTATTTTATTTATGTTTTCACTTTGTTCATCTTCTCTGATAAAGAACATCAAGAATAGAGTTAGGATTTACTGTATATCAGTACCCTTCTCTAACTGATAAGATTTATCTCCATGTTTTCTTCTAATTTGTGTTGTTTAGGAATGATTTAATTCAGTTTGAGCAGTTAGGAATTCTGGCATTCCCTCGTCCTACTGTCTTAGCTAAATATTGTTATTAAATGTTATTTTCAGCTTATGTTAAGTAGAGATGAACTAAGGAAGTTATGGTGAGCCCTGTCCTTTAGTTTTATCCCCAAAGGCTGTCTGAAAGTTTCCCTAAGAATGTGTTGAAAGTTGGCTAATTTCAAAGTACTTACCAGATATTATACATTTCTTTGTTATCATATGTGTTTACCTTTGTGTTTTATATGTTTTCTATTGAAAGTGCATCAAAATCTGGCTAGTTTTGAAGTACTTACCAGATCTTAGATTAATTTTATGTCTTTTTTAAGTGTATGCCAAAAGCAAGATAGTTTCAAAGTACTTACCTGATCTTAGGCTGCTCTTTGTTCTTCATTTGTTTAATTCCCCTTCTTGTTGTATCACTTCATTCCATAAAATCAACTTTAAAGAGATCCTTATACCTAGATGACTTGCCCCATGGACCACTCTTGAACCTTGTTGTTTCAATTAAACCCTATTGTGACTCCATATCCCAATGGACTAAAAACCAGCGTTATATCTATCTTTTTAGCCAAATCTTGTTCTGATTTCTTGCAACTTCACACCTTTGAAACTCTTTCCATTTATAACTTTCCACCCAAATAATAATCATGCTCAACTCTCCAAAAGAAAACAAAAACCCTCAGACTTCATAACTAGCCTAATATCATTACCCAAAAGCTTTTAAAGATAAATCCATCTTTGCACTTATTGGAGAGATCCCTCTTCAGATTCAGGAGGGCTAGATCCTAGAATCCCAAAGTGGTTGAAATAGTGTTCTCCCTGCAATTGGACTTTGCCAATCTTTCTAATTACAAGGAGCTAACACATCCTATCACTTCTTTGCAAAATAAGAGTGTGAAATTTGAGTGGTTTCATAAATGTGAAGAGGTCTTTCAACATTTAAAAAGGTGTGCACATATACTAACTATAATTTATCCAAATAAATATTTCATTGTGTGCATCAATGCATGCAAGGAGGGGCTTGGAGGATTCATCATGTAAAGTGGGCATGTGGTATATTATGAGTTAAGTAAGTTAAAGGAGCATGTGAATAATTATGCCACTTGTGATTTGGAGTTGGAATCCATCATACATGCTTTGAAAATGTGGAGGAATTGCATGAGGAGAAAATTATTTTAATTGAGAATGTGCCATAATTTTTTGAAGCACTTTTTAGATAGCCAACCTTAAATGCCATACAATGATTGGAATTTCTAGTTGATTGTGATTTTGAAATCAAGAATATAAAATGCAAGGAGAATAAGGCGGTTGATGCACTCAAAATAAGGGTCTGACCATAAGTATATGCAAATTTAATTTAAAAATCAAAATTTTAGAGGCCAAAAATTCATTTTAGCATACATGAAAATAAAAGAAGATTTGTAGCAAAGTAACTTATAGAAAAACTACAATAACTGTGAGCTAAAAGAGGATGCAATTCTTATGTACAAAGGCATAATTTATGTGCCAAATTCTCACGGGATGAAAGATATAGGGTTGAGGAGACACACAAGGTACCTTACGTTGAACACCCAAGCTACCAAAATTCAATTTTAGCAATCACGAAACAATGATTTTGGCCATGTATAAAAAAAGAAGTGGTTAATATAATTAGGTATTTAGAGTGCAAAAGTTTTAGGATAGAGCATAGACAAACATCCATCTAGATTTCTATAACCAATAATCATCCCTAAGTGGAAATGGGAAATTGTCTCTATTGATTTTATTATAAATCTACCCAAGGCTATGAGGCAACATGATTCCATCACGGTGGTAGTGGATAAGCCCACAAAGGTTTTCTATATTATTCTATTAAAATCAACACTGATGGAAAAAAATATTGCTGAATTTTATATGAAGGAAATTATCAGGATACATGGTATGCCTAAGGCAATTATTTTAAATAGGGATCCCAAGTTTACATCAAAATTTTGGATATTTTTATTCAAGATCTTTGCAGTCAATTTCATCTTAACATGTCATCCAAAGTCATATGGTTAGATATAAAGGGTTATTCAAGTGATTGAGAATTTACTAATTATGTATGTGATGGAAGAGCCATCAAAATGGGAAAAGTATTTACCCTTGGTGGAGTTTTCATGTAGAATTGGGTACTAAGAATCCCTAAATATGATCCCATTTGAGGCCTTTTATGGTGAAAATTTCAACAAACATGTGAGTTGGGAAAACCCAGTGAATAGGGCTATTGTTTAGCCAAATTTGTTCAGGGAAATGGAAGAGAAAGTAGTGAAAATCAAGAAAAAATTGAAGGTTTCCTAAGATATATAGAAAACCTATGCATATAAGAATAGGCTAAATAAGAAATTTAGAGTTGGTCATCATGCCTTCTTAAGAGTGAAGGAAAACAAAATTTCATTGAAATTGGGTGGTTGTTCAAAGTTGGAAACTAGATTTTGTGGATCATTTGCAATCCTAGAGAAGATTGACCCTATTGCTTATAGGCTTACATTGCCAAAATCCATGCATGTTCATAATGTATTTCATATTTCATTACTTAAAAAGTATGTTCTCGATGTTAATCATGCAATTGAATGAAATATGATTAAGGTGGAGCCCGAGGAAGAATTTTAGGTCTAGCCAATAGGAATTTTGGACATGAAGGTCAAGGTGCTCTAGAATCAAGACATCACCTTGGTAAATGTGTAGTGGACACATTTCAGTCTTAAGAATGCAACATGGTAACATGAGGGTTCCATGAGGGGAGAGTACCCTCATTTTTTTGAATTATTTTTTACCCTCATTACTTAAAAATTATGTTCTCAATGTTAATCATGTAATTGAATGAAATGTGATTCAGGTGGAACCCAAGGAACACATTTAGGTCTAGCCAATATGAATTTTGGATGGGAAGGTCAAGGTGCTATAGAATCAATACATCACCTTGGTAAAGGTGTAGTCGACAAATTTCAGTCCTAAGGATGCCACATGGGAACATGAGGGTTCCATGAGGGAAGAGTACATACATACATACATAGATACATACATAGATACATACATATATACATACATAGATACATACATATATATATACATATATATATATATATATATATATATATATATATATATATATATATATATATATATATATATATATATATATATATATATATATATATATATATATATATATATATATATATATATATATATATATATATATGATTTAGTGGGGGAAATGCATAAATAAGTGGGAGGGGAAAATAACACCCTAGGATCACTTGTGTGTGTGTGATATACATATCATGTTTATACTAGTGAGTTAAGGACTATTTTCGAGGAAATGTGCCCACATACATATATGTTTTTGAATAGTAATCACGTGTGTATATGTTTTGAGGCCATAGAGCCTAGTTTTGTAAATATGAAATCACATTCATATTAATAAAATACACCATTTTTTCATACCAAGTCATAAAAGAGGTTATGGGGGAATAATACTCCATGAGTGTGAAAGGGGAGGTCAAGGGATAAGTGATGAAGGGATTAATCATAGGTAGATAAGATATTATTAAAATAATCCTATGTCAAAAGTATATGTTTTATCCTAAGTTCACAAAGTGACTTTAGAGAGTTCCATTTATGAAAGGAGGGACGTGCACATAAAACAACGTTTCTTAGAGTCATTCCATCATATGTTACATCATTTTTATAGGGAAAGGTTATTGGAATCCATAAAGGGGAAGAAGGGGTGACCCTGTGACATGATTGGCTCGTATTAAAAATATTAGGTGGACTCAAGAAAAAATGGATAGGTTTCCTTGGTGTGAGGCCAAAAAGATACCAAGGGAAAAACTCTCAAGGGTAGCTATAAATCCTATAAACCACAAGGTTAAAAAAAATCCCTAGCCATCTGAATTGAAAACCCATGGAAAAGTAGTGTCATATCCTAATGGACTGTAGGTGTAGAGAAAGGTGTGCACTACCTTAGGTAGTGTGGGAAAATGGGACATGTGATACTATTGGTGGGAGTATGTTGGAGTTTGGTATCGTGGACCTGTTTATATTTGGCATTAGATAGGTTCCATAGCTATCTTTAGATAATAATTTTCACTTGTGGATTCATGGTCCCATCTCGGGGGTGACCCACCACTTAGAGATGATGAGTAGCGTGGTATATGGTTGGGTGGAAAATCTGAGGTCAACAACCAATCAATATTTTCTTTATAAGATAAGTGTTTATTTATATTCTTGTATGTATATGTTTTCTACTATGAATTATCATGTATTTTTATGTGTTGCGTGTGAATAGAAATTTAAATGGTGTCATTTATGCAATTACATTCATATATATGAATGCATTTCATACTAGTATACATTAGACTCGTTACACAAATGTCATAGCAATCAAATTCTAGGGAAAATTTCAGAAAAATTGGGTTACAGAGGTAGTGATGCAACCCAAGTGTGTGACAAGGGGTGTTACAGAGGAGCATATTGAGATTCAATCTAGGCTTGTAGTTAAGGGATGTATTGTAGAGTACAAGAACAATTTTGATGGATTGTTTCAAATAGAGGGAGTTGACAATGATGTTACTCATGCTTCATGATTCTATCAAGATGAGGGAGTTGACCTAGTTCAAGTTGTTTTAGTTTTTGGAGTATTTGATGTGTAAGATATGGATTCCCATGTTGGTGGGTTGTTGATAGCCCTACACATATTGTTACATATACCATGAATTTGTATTTTGGAATCAATAATTTCACTTATATAGATTTATATCTTTCTAAATTTTATAGATGTTATCCACTTGTATTGGTATTATATGAATATATGATTATCATTAAATCGTTTCCTACACAACTCAAGACATGGTGTTTAGTTATATTGATTTATGATGTTAATTTCGAGTACATTAGCGCTTGGTAGGATGATTTTGTTCCAAGGATATGTTCCTTCATATTCACAGGTGGTCATTTTTCTTTAGAGGATTAAGATGTTGTGATAACATGGATGACATTTCCTTTATAGGTGACATTGGAAAATTTTAGGAACTACAACACGTACATATTTGTAGGTAGCGAGCTTAGTGGAGTTGCAAAGGGATTCAATAAGTATCAATGTAAAAAATTTCCTTGTAAAGAGGGAGTGTTAGCTTTCAAGTTACTCCAAAAATGTTTACACCATGTCTGGTCCAAAATGTATTGGCACATGAGAGATGGTTCATAATGGAGACAACTTGTTTATTGATTTCTTGAACTTAGGTGGTTACTCACTTAGGGTGTTGAAATTCCCTTAATGACTCGGTGGATATTCTTCTTTCTGGACACATGGAGAGAATAGTATTAAAGAAAAACTTAATTCTAATTCAAAATGGTTCTGATATTAAAGAAATTTTTCAGATCGAGGTCAAGTATCTGATAACTAAAACCTTAATCTTGTAGGTGAACCAAGTTAATTATGTGGTTGATATAAATTACTTGATAGATATCAGGCAGAAACCAAGGCTTCTGCAAATTTAAGCCTTAATTATAATTCAAAAGGGTTATGATATTAATGAAAGCTTTCAAATCATGGTAAATTCTCTGATAGCTAAAACTTTAATCTTGTAGGTAAGTTGGGTTAATTATGTGGTTGGTATCAATTATTTGATAGATATCAAACAAAAACCAAGGGTTATGTAGAGATATTTGTGAACTCAACACATGATTTTTTTGTAAGTAAATAATTTTCAATCATTATATGTTGACTTTAATATATGCAAAGATACAACTTTTATTTTAATTTTGTATCTATGTGGAGGAGTGGTTTCAAGAACATGGTCAAAAATCTTTTTTTCATTTTTAATTATTTTCTTCTTGGTGTTTATATTGTGGAGAATCCATAAGAGGTGTCAATGTTGGAAGCCTGTAAGAAAATGGTCACAAAACTACTCTTGGTATATAAATCATATATAGGAATTTGTAGAGTCGGTGTTTTCTAACATCTTATGTCAATCGCGTACTGGTGGACCAGTGTTTCCCCAATGATCTGATGATCAAAAAATAATCAAATTATAGCAATGGATTACAATTGATATAAACCTCACTAATATTTACAACCCCCTCTTATGTTCTCTATACATATATACATTTATATAGAGAGGAAAAACGAAGATTGGAACCAATTCTCCCCCAAATGGAACTATCAACCATGAATAGTTTTACAAGATATTTCCTTATTTCATTTTTGGTAGATCTTGATTGTAGAAACAACTCAATATATGATTACATATCATTTTCCTAACATATAATCATTTATAAGTAACCCAATTTGATTTCCTTTTTGATTGGGTGCTCTATTTGGGATGTGGTTTGGAAATGGTCGTAATAGGAAAAAAAACTCTTTGAAGAACTATGCATATCTCCCAATCCATGCATTGTCTTGGAATTACATGTGTGATTCACCTAACTAGGATCATTCTTCACAAAACCCATGTCGCGAAAATTCCAAACACCTCTTTGTTACTTTGGAAATTGTATCTAAAGTTCATTACTCATTTATGTCTTACACAATTTAACTAAAACATTGATCATGAGTTGGAGGATTGTAGGATCAACCTGAACACAAAAAACATAACATGAAACCAAGTGAACAAAACTAGGAAAGTAGCCCATGTTCTGGAATTTCACCTGGAGCTATATAGATATTCCAACCTTAGAGGTTGGTTATATGAACTACATAGGAACTACAATAAATGAACTATGCATAACCATCATTAATAATAATAGTATAAATCCTATCTAATTCATAAAAATTAAAGGGATTTATGATAATAAATAGCCTTAAACTTGTAATAGGACTTAGCTTAAAAAATATGAGGAAATGTGATAGGAGGAATAGTAAACAGTTATATAAATGGGGCAAAGTAGTTAAAAGGAGAACCAATTGATAGTGTAAAATATTTCAAAGCAAAATCTCAACAATTGCGTTATCCTTATATTATATTTTCGGACTTATTTTGCAAAACTATATCATGTATCAACTCTTCATGAGAATATGGTGATAAATCCTCTATGGAATGTAGGGCCTACTCCTCTTCTTTGATCAAATATGGAAGGCTCATAAAGTTTGAGATTTTTGCATTCACCACTGAGTAAATGCACATATAGGGTTATACTAATTCTATAGGAATTATCTCTCACATTTTCTAGTATCTCGAAGAGGCCATATAATCATAGCGTTGATTTTGTTGCTAGGACCTTGCATCTTTTCCTTGTTCAACTCTAACCATATTTTGTCTCCCACACTGAATAACTTCTTTGTTTTGTGTTGATTATTATTGGCCTTGTACCTTTAATATAACTTTCTCTATGTCTCCTATACTTGTAGATGGATATGCTTAATCTTCTCAAAAAAAATATTTTTCTTTAAAGCATCTCTTGTAATATCCTCCCTCACTCCTTGTTTTCCATACGAAATATCCAAAGGTGAAGGTGGAAAATAACTAAAACAAGTTTCAAATGGAGACCTACTAAATTGTGGAATAAATTGTTATAAGAGCGTTGTGTAGATACCATGTTTGTATCCTAAGTATTTGGATTTTTCTGAATGTAACACCTCAAATGATACACAAATTCCTTATTAGCCTAACCAATATATCAATTTTTGGCTATGTTAGCTCCAAATAGGATAACGCAACAAATTGCAAGAGATATCTAGAAATTTCTAAAGAAAGAAGGGAACAATAACACAAATACATTGTATCTAATCAACTTGAGTATAGTGAGGGAACAAAAGGATATTGAAGTGTTGGATATTAAATATTCCTTTTTCATGACTCTAACATTAGGGGAGAAAATAGTATGGAGATTGGTGTTAAGTTAAAATAAATGGTGGAAGATTATAATCCATAAAAAATTTCTTCAATATAGTAGGAAGAGAAGTTTATATCAATAAATCTTGAACGAGAGGGGCTTATCCTTTTGGAAATTGTGTAAAATTTCAGCACCCATTATCCAATATCATTTAACCTAGGTTCCTATAAATGGAAAACAAGTCAAGATCTAAGAGGACGGAATAATGGGGAAACCATCACTAATCTAACAACATGAATCATCTCAAATAGGGAAGTGGTTAAAGGATTTAGGGAACTCATATTCTCTATGATCTATCAAGATGGAACGAATTGGGAATGAGACATTGGATAGGATGGAAAGAATTAAGTCTACCACGTCACTTAAAGGGTTATTTGGTCTCTCTATTTATTATCCTACACATAGAAAAACTTGTAAACAAACATTCGCAATCCTATAGGGGCAAGGGCCCTCAAGGAAGTGTAGGAAGTGTGTTTATAGTAAAAATAAAAAATCACTCGTTGAAATTAAGTGAGAAATCTCAACCTCCTTGATTTCTATAATCAAATGGGTTGGGGTGGATTACCAAAAATGAAAATTTTTTGTTGGATTATGGCCCATGGGAAATTGCTAAATATAGAAAATTTAAATAAGGAAGGGATTTAGGGCCCATCAAGATGCCCTTTATGCATGGTGGAAGAAACAATAGGGAATCATTTCCTGAGTATAAATACACAAATAAGGTGTGGAATGAATCCTTTGCAGAGCTAGAAAAAGAGTGCCCCCCCCCCTCCTCCCCCCACGCCACAAAATTGTAGAGAGATTTTTAATGTATGGCATAAAATGTATAATTCCACATATCTAAAAAATCCCCTTCTAAAACTAACATGGTTGGAAATGCTAAAATTCCTATGTTAAATTTTTTCTTTGGTGAGAAATAGAGTAATTTTCAAACAATAGTTCCCTTCCTTGAGATTAGTAACAACTCAATCATGTGGACTCCTTACAGAGTGATCCTCTCAAGGGTAGTTTAAAGGAACAATATAGTAGTGTTAGAAGTAGAGGGTTGACTATGGCTAAAGGACCTTTTGATGAAACTTTTTTAGTGGCCAAATATTTCATGGGAAAACCCAAGAAATCATCTCCCTTGCAAATTAGGTTGTAGGAGAAGAAATTTCAAAGACGTAAATCTCAGAAGAAGCAATGTATTATCTTCTTTGATGGGACATTAAAAGTAAATCCATGGATTGTAGGTAGAGGCATTAGCTTTGGATTAGGGACTAAATATACTCAATTCAATAGGGATCAAGCATCTTTCTATAGTAGGGGATTCTATAATTATAATTCAACATATCCGAAATCAAACTAAGATATCTTTCTAGTGAGACCCATTTATAAAGTTCAAGGAATGGTGAGGAGTCTAAAAACCATAGAATTTTATCATGTTTTATGGACCTTCAATAGTCAAGTTGACCATAAGGACTCATTCAATGTTGGAATGATGAGTATAAATTAAAGGGTTCCATCTATTACCTCCCATGAAGATTATAAGTATAGAGTTTAGTTTAACCAATGACTAACAGGTGGTGGAGTAACATTAAGGTGAAAGGATGGACATTAAATCCGTCTCAACTTTTAGTACCTCCTCATTTACATGCATCTCGATTGAAGTTTAATAACGTTGCAAAGATGGATTGGAGTGATGATGGGAATTTCATTCTAAAAATTAGTTTAGTCTCAACCCTTAGAAGGAGTGATATGAAAATAAGGTTGGTTTCAAACAATGCTTATCTATACTCCCCCTAACTCTTTGGTGTACATTTAGTTTAGTTCTATGGGTTAATTTTGGTTCAATGCATCACAAGAAGTACATTTTTGCCTAGCATTGGTTTGGTATAATGGTTTTTTCTTGGTATAGGAATTGACTAGCATTACTTCCATCAACTCTAAGATTTTGCATGATATGAGAAAGAATTGTGGCGTTCTAAAGTGGGCATAAATTCAATTAAATTGGATATTTTTTTTAACATATTGTAGGATATTTTTATTATTAAATTAATTTATTAAGATCTATTTCAATTAACTTTATAACTATAACATAATTTATAATATTTTGATTGGATGACATTGAGGGGGGAGAGGGCTCAGTGGATGGAACCCTAGTCACCGCAACCCTCTTTTTTGTGTTTTCATTTCCTTGCAACTTGGTTCATGCCACCTCCTCATTGGCCTATGTTCGTCGTTTGTGCCATAGTCATATATCATTGTCGTCACCATTGGATGTGGCTCTCCGCATTTTCCCAGATGTTGAGTTTGTTGGTGCCGCCTCTTGGAGCTAATCTATTCACAACTCGACTTTTTTCGGGGCTTTTATGGTGTTTTGAAGGCTCACTTTGGTCATGGTGTCTCTGATGGTTGGCATGTTTCTGACATTTTTCAATCCGCCATTGTCATTTCCTACTCCTGTGGTTCTTCTCTGGTGATGTTTTATGTTATTGTTTTCTATGTGCTACTATTCCATTATTTTTTGAAGTTGGGTTTTTGTCACCCTGCCTTGTAATGTTTATAGTTTGATGATGAGCTCGGTGTATGGGCTCTAGGGCTATCTTACTTCATGTTAGCAAGGTTTTTTTTGGCCCTTCTCAAGCTTTCATAATTTGGCTTAAATGTCTAATGTATGTTTTTTTCTTAGCGATAGTTGAAATATATAAAATTTTGAAATTTTATAAAAACCTCTCATTTTTTTATATATAAACTTCAATTAGAGACATTTTTTAATAAAAAATACATTATTTCAATTAAAAAAAAAAGCAACTATAACATTAAAAAAAAATACAAAATATAAATTAAAAAAAAAAAATCATTTAAAAAATGACTATTTGATAGAAAAGAGTCATATAACACTTAAGTGATAGTAGATGATATGAAATTCAATGAAGTGTTATGTTTCCTAATAAATTTATAACAATTCTTTATCGATTATTCTAATTAAAAAATAAAAGAAAAAAGTTGTTGCTTTAAAAAATATATCTATAAAACCATTTTTTCGGATATAAATTAAATATGATGTTTTTCAGTGCTTGTTGATTCAAGAAACACAATTCTGATTTTCCACAATATGAACAAAATTTGGTCGACATTTCTAAACCTAATGGGGATCCATCTTTATGACAAATTGTGAATGAGAGCTTGAGAGGAGAACATACCAGAGATAAATAGTGAAAAAACTACTTAGACTAAGGGAGCCGACTGCTCAAATAAATATAATTTTATTTATGTATAATTTCTGATTAATTGATTAAATTTTTACATTATTAATATTTATATATAAATTATTATCAATAATGATTATAATGTTAATATATAATAGTAATAATTATTAATATTTTATATTAATAATTTTTACAAATTAATTATTAATAATTAATAGTAATAACAATTACTACATTTTTAGAACCAAATTTTTTTCTCTCGTGTTCACTGGCTGCGCGCGTTCTGAGCTATCGCTCGAGCTAGGGTTCCTTCGCAGCAATGGAGGTACTGGGAGCTGCCCAGGTTCCTCCCCCCCCCCCCCCCCCGCCTCCTCCGTCCGATGCTGAAGCCTTCCTCAAGCTTCTGGCCTCTTTGCCGAAGAAGAAAGCTCTCGAGGCAACAAGGTTCGTTAAAATACTGGAGGATATCCCTGAGATTTCTCTCCCTCCTGAGGGACCGATCCAGGTTTCCCTCTCCTTAGCAGAACGTGCTCTGTTGGGTCAGTTCACAGGTCTCTAGCCCTCCCCTAAATCCACGGAGAGCTGGGTTGCAAAGAACTGGGCACCGCTGATCAAAAACAGCGTTACTTCGTACTTCCTAGGGAGAGGTTTTTTTCTGTTTGAATTCTATGATAAGGAGGATAAAGACCTGATTTTCCAAAATGGCCCCTATTTCATGGGCCCTCAAGGGCTGTATCTCAATAAGTGGACGCCCGACTTCGATCCAGCAGTTGACGTCCCAACAGTCGTTCCTGTGTGGGTAAGGTTGCCCAACCTCCCAGTGAATTGTTGGAACTGGGATTCGCTAAAGAATATTGGGAACACCCTGGGAAAATTTATTAATCGAGCAAACAGCAAAGATCAATATGATTGTGCTAGAATATGTGTATAAGTTGATCTGGAGGTTGGTCTGCCTGAGGCAATAAAAATTAGGGTCGGTAGTTGGTCACACGTTCAAAAGCTGGACTACGAGCAGCTCCCTTTCAAATGCCGGAAATTCCATGTCTATGGCCATTTTGCTAGAGGCTGCCCAAAGAATAGTGAAGTGTAGAAAGGCAAGGAGGAAGGCTGGAATCAGGTCAAAAGGACCAAAACCGCCCATAAATCCCCTAGATCTGGAAACTCAAATGGGAAAGGCCCTCAGACGGCCCCTGTTCTTCATACCCCTTCCTTGAAAGATCAAGGAAACAAGTTTACGCAACTAAGTTCAGTAGTTGAAGACACCCAAGAACTCGAAAAGCAGAAGGAAGATTCTCCCCATAAAGAGACCCCCTCGGGATCAAAGCAAGAAGAAAGCAATGCAGACAGATCGAAAGAGAAATACATAGAAGAGATTGAGGAAGTACAAGGCTCGGAGGACTCAGAGGAAGAAGGTGAAATAGGGGACTCGCAAACCTCGGCTAGAATATCAATGAGAGGCCAAAAGTCTTCCCGTGAAAAAAGAGAGCAGGATACTTACAAAGACAAACTCCAGGGAAGCCAACCAACCCTCGAGAAAATCTTGGAAAAAACTCCGAAAATGACCAGAAATCAGGCGCAGAGCTCTAAGGGAGCTCACCATCCAAAAAGCAAGTGATGAAGAACATCTCCTAGAACTGTAGGGGTATGGGGAGCATAATGAAAGAAGAAGCCATAAGAAGCCTTATAAGATTAGAATCTCCCAATATACTCCTCATGCAGGAGACCAAAATGGAGGACAAAGACTTTCTCCATATTAGCAAGAAATTGTGGAATAAAAGTGAAGGACAAGCAGTCTCTGCTCGAGGTGCCTCAGGGGGCCTGGGCACGCTTTGGAATGGCAACAAATATTCAAGGATCAAAGAGGTCTTCAATACCCATTGGCTGCTAATGAAACTACAACATTTTGACACAAAAGAGATCCTCTACCTCTTTAACGTGTATGCTCATGTTAGCGCAGGGGAGAAAAAGGTCTGTTGGGACTCCATTAGAAATCTGGTAGGCTCTGAAAATCTAGAAAACATCATCATTGCAGAGGACCTTAACCTCACCTTATCGTTGACTGAAAAGCGAGGAGGAAGCATAGTAAGGGATCCGGCACGGGAATGGGTGGAGGATCTTCTACAGGACTAGGATATGATCGACATCAAGCCTTCTTCGGGTAAGTACACTTGGTCCAACAAAAGAGTTGGTCTGGGACATATTGCTACAAGGTTAGATAGATTTCTTGTTCAAAGCTCTTTTCTACTTCTTGGATTAGAGTCTAGAATGCATATTCTCCCATTCAGCATTTCCAACCACAGGCCCATCAAACTTGAGCTTCTGGCCCATATGGACCAAGATCCTATCCCTTTTAAATTCAGCCCTCAATGGGTCAAGGAACCGACTTTCATGCATATGGTAAAGGAAAGCTGGAATCAACCAGTTAAGGGCTCTGCCTTCTTTGTATGGGAGGAAAAACTCAGGAGAGTGAAAGCTGCACTAAAAAATTGGGCAAAATCCCTCCCCAATCCTGCAGTGGAAAGGAAAAATATCCAAGAAAGTCTCAAGATTCACCATCTGAAATCGGAAAATGTAGAGATCACAAAAGAAATCCTAGACAGGGAGACTGACTTACAAAAAAATCTGCACAAGTCAAGCTTGACAGAGGAAGAGTACTGGAGAATTAAATCACGTAGCCCTTGGCTTAAGGCAGGAGATAGGAACTCCTCCTTCTTCCACAAATAAGCCCAAGCTTGGAAATGCTTCAACACCATCTCAGAAATCAAGGAAGAGACCATCAAGCATAGGGATAACAGAAGCATAAAAAGAGCTGCTTTCCTTCACTTCAAAAATTTGTATAGTGAAGAGGAGGGTCTAGGGTATAATCCAAACCTGGTGGACGAGGTGCCTACTCTGATTTCCCCCAAAAAGAATCAGTACTTGGAAGCAGAAGTCTCAAATTCTGAAATAAAAAATGCCCTCTTTGCAATGGAGCCAGATAAGGCCCCAGGCCCTAACGGTTTTACTGCCAGATTCCTTCAGTCCTATTGGCAGATTGTGGAAAAATAATTATGCAAAATGGTTCGGAAATCATAAGACTGCCAGAAAATTGGGGGAAGCACCAATTCGGCGTTCCTTGCCCTCATCCCCAAGGAGAAAGGCGCCAACACCTTCAACAGATTTTGTCCTATTTCCCTTTGCAATATAGGATACAAACTTATAACAAAAGCGATAGCAAATAGATTGAAAACCATCCTTCCAGCCATCATTCCAGAGAACCAGGGAGGTTTTACACAGGGAAGGCAGATTGTGGACAATTTTATTCTAGTCCAAGAGGCGATTCATTCAAGTCTTCTCTGAAAAGAGAAAGGAATGGTTGTCAAATTAGATCTATAAAATTCCTTCGACCGGTGAGACATAGATTCCTGATGGATGTTTTGCATAAATTTGGTTTTGGCTCCAAATTCATTAACTGGATTCAGGCTTGTATCAGTGAGCCTTAGATAGCTCCTTTGGTGAATGGGAGGGCTGTTGATTTCTTCAAAGCTTCTTGAGGACTGAGAAAAGGGTGTCCGCTTTCTCCCCTGCTCTTTGTTCTCCAAGCTTCTGTTCTCAGCTTCCTCTTGAATAAGAAGCAGTAGGAACAAGAGATTATGGGCTTGAATATAGCAAGAGGTATCAAAAATATAAATCATGCGCTATTTTCTGATGATTCCCTCTTGCTGGGTGCAGCCACTGTTCTCTCGGCTACAATATTTAAAGGTGTGGTGGATGATTTTTGTGAAGTATCTGGAAGCAAACTCAACAATGGTAAATGTCATATCTTCTGCTGGAACACTACAGCCAGCACTCTCAAAGCCATCTCTTGTTGTTTTGGTTTTTCTGCCTCCTCTAATTGGCCTTCCTTCAAGTATCTGGGGCTCCCCATTTTCCAAAAATGTGCCCTCAACAGAGACCAGCTACCTCTGCTGGAAAAATTCAAAAAAAGGATCCAAGCCTGGGGATACACTTGGCTCAATTTGGCAGGGAAGACTGTGCTCATAAAGGTTGTATTAAACAGTCTTCCTATTTATCAGTTTGTTGTTATGCTAGCTCCAATTGGCATACTTAAGAAAATGGAGGAGCACATCAAAAAATTCTTCTGGAAAGGTGGCAAATCGAATGAGAATAAAATTCCTTTAATTAGCTGGGATACAATCTCCATGCCCAGAATGGAAGGCGGCTTGAATTTCAAGAGTATAAGTACACAAAATGTGGCGATGGGTGCAAAGCTGTTATGGAGGATAATCAACCCAAATCTGGGTTGGGCACAACTAGCGCTGTGGAAAAAATACTTCAGAGGGCAAAGGAAGCGATGTTTAGACAATCCCATATCCAATTCTAGCTCGATGATCCACAAACTCTGTACAAAAGCAACTTTCTTAATTAATCTCCATGCGTACTAGATTCCTGGTAATGGTAAGCACATCAGAATTTTGGAGGATCATATCATGGACAGCGATCCCCTGGTAGAGGATCGATCATTGCTTGTGCTACGAGATTGGATGACCAACGCTGGCTACGCAACTCTGTGGGACATTTCTCATTGGGAGGATGGCATTTGGCAGAGTTGGGTGAATTTTGAGGTGCCTCAGAATCTGTCTAATGAATGCACAATTTTATTAGCCCACTTAAAAGGCAAGACCCCTATAAATAGCAGGAAACTTGACACTCGTGGCTGGGGATCGACTTCAGGGCGTTATACTATCTCGCAGGGCTACAGGCAGCTGTTAACTCACCCTCATGTCCCTCCTAATCTGGAGCCCTGGAAGGGGATTTGGTTACAGAATTCCATCCCAAAAATAGATATATTCTGCTGGCTCCTTTGTCATAAGAGAATTTTGACCGAAGACAGGCTCCAAAAAAGAGGTTATCATGGGCCTTCTAGATGTACGATGTGTGATGAAAATGAAGAAAGCGCCTCTTACCTGATGCTGAATTGTAAGTTTGTTGCAGAGATATGGCAAGCACTCTTAGGCCCATGGAGTATTGATTTCACTTTCCCCACTCACATCTCTGACCTGTTCTCAAAATGGATGCTCAAATATCCTGGAGACACTCTTAAAAACCAACATATCAAGGCTGCCTAGATCTCTCTCCCTAAAATAATCTGTTGGCAAATATGGATTGAAATAAACCAAAGGATTTTCAGAGACAAAAGGTATGATATCAAGATATTCTTGGTTAAGATAAAAAGTCAGTTAAAAGAAAGCTTGGGAGACCAGTTGGATGGTGCAAATCTAAGTGAGCAAGATTCTGAATGGGGTGCTATCTTCGACCTTCATTTTAGAGTCATAGAAAGGCCTCCCACCCCCCTAAAAGACTGGAAAATTAGAGTCAACGAAACAGAATTCTCTGAGTTTATCACTAAGCAGTCAAGAACTTCCCTGTTCTTTGATGGGGCAGCAAAAGGAAACCCAGGAAAATCTGGAGCAGGCAGAGTTGTAAAAAATGCTGAAGGTAGAACTGAGTTCAGAAATGCCTAGGGTGTGGGTCACAACACCAACATTCAAGCCGAAGCGCTGGCTCTTCTCCAAGGTCTCAAGCAACTCAAATTTCTTGGTATCAAAGAAGCAAATGTTTTTGGAGACTCCCAGTCCATAATTAAATCCATAGTGGACAGCTCTTCACTTTCAGATTTAAGATTATCAAGATTGATGACTAGAATAAGACTCTTGTCGAAATCCTTCCAGAGTTTGAATTTCTTCCACGTAAAGAGAGAAAACAACAAAGATGCTGATGCTGAAGCCAACAAAGTTGTCCTCCTCTCCCTTGGAGCCCTCCTAAGAGATAGAGACGAAGGTTGGGATCCCATCCCTTAATTTTCTGGTTAATATGTTTTACTGTCTATTATTGAAGCAGTTTGTTTGTATTTACAAGTTTGGGAATACTTCGGAGATCGGCCTTATTATTGCATGTAAAAATCGTTGGATTATAAGTGTAAGTGCCATTCTGTTCCTGGCCGGAGAGAAAATCTAGGAATTTCCCTTGCATCTTGTAATCTGAAGTGAGGCATTCAAGCCAGGAAATTAATACATCACACTACCCATTTCTGTAAAAAAAAAAACAATTATATTACATTTTTTTATTATTTAAAATATGAATTTATTTTTCTTTTAATAATATTAAAATAAATCTCTCAAAATAAAATTAATATTAATATCTAAAATGAATCATTCTATATTCTTAATGATTATAGTGATATCCTAGGATTGAATTCCACTTTTATCACTTTGATTCCAAAGTAAGCTCACACGGATACTCCTGCAGGCTTCCGTCCTATCGCTTTGTGTAATGTTATCTACAAAATCTTGTCTAATATCATGGTCAATCAATTGAAACCAATTCTTCTTAATATTATTTCTTAGGAGCAAACAGGTTTTGTTAAAGGAAGGCAAAATTTGGATGGGATAGTAACAGTCCAAGAGGCAATCCATTCTTTAAAAGTGAAGAAACTACAAGGTATGTTGATCAAATTAGACCTCTCGAAAGCTTATGATCAGTTAAATTGGGATTATTTGAAATCAGTACTAGTCTCATTTGGGTTTTATGCTCGGTGGCTGCAATGGTTATTTTCCTGTATTTCCACTCCGAATTATTCCATTATTGTTAATGGAGCTCCTAGTTACACGTTTAATGCAACTAGGGGTCTTCGCCAGGGTGATCCTATATCTCATTTTCTGTTTATCATTGCTGCAGAAGGGCTTGGTCGTTTAATTAAGGCCCAAATTTCCAATAATAGTTTCAATGGGTTGAATCTTTGGGGTCAGGATCTTAGCCTCTCTCACCAACAATTTGTTGATGATATCATGCTTTTCTCTCAAGTTTCATTAAGGGCAGCTCATTCCATTCTGCAAATTCTTAATATTTTTATGGAAGCCTCGGGAACCATGATTAATAATGATAAATCCAATATTTATTTATTTAATACCTCTCATCCTATTGAATGTTTCATCGCGCGCACTCTTGGCTTTCAAGTAGTCCGCTTTCCTTTGAAATATCTTGGTTTTCTGTTGCATTTGTCTTTCGGCAAGTTGGGAGAGTTTGATTACTAGCCTTCATAATCGTTTGCAAAACTGGGCCCTGCAAGCACTCAATGCGCTGAGCAGAGTCATTTTTTTAAGATCTGTGCTGCAAGCCATTCCCATCTATCAACTATCTGGAAGAGCTGCTCCTAAAAATGTCTACACTACTTTGGTTAATGTCTTCAAGAAATTCCTATGGCAAGGTGCGCAAAATACTAGGAAATGGGCATTATTATCTTGGGATAAACTTGTTAAATAAAAAAGAACAGGGGGAATTGGGCTCTGGGATCCTTTTGTCTTAAATCGAGTTATGGGTGCCAAACTATGGTGGAGATGGTTACAAGGGGGGCCGAACCTCTAGAAGCATATTTGGGAGATCAAATATGAAATGCCTACATCAGTTGTTGGAAAATTAAAATTAGATTTTGCTCCAAAAGGCTCAAATATATGGAACTTAGTAGTGGAAAACAGAAATTTGATTCGCAAGCATAGTTTTTGGGAAGTGCGTGGAGGGCAGACAACACTCTTTTGGGAGGACTCCTGGCAGCAGCGTGAGAAATTATTTAGCAGATTGGATTTGGGTGAAATCTTCTTATTTACAAATTTACCCGATATAAGACTCATTCGACATTACTGGAATACTCGGGTTGATGGACAATAGCGGGTCTGGAAAACAAGGGATCAATGGCTTCATACACCTGATACGGTACAATGGAGTAACTTGGCCAGAGAACTGCAAAATCGAAAAATAATGACGAACACTGGAGAGGACATTTTACACTAGGGATATCGGATAAAAGGTATGTTTACAATCAAAGAGGCCTATTTCCTTAAATCAAATAATAATCAGGATGTTGCCGCGCCAATTTGGCATAAAATTTGGAATATCAAATTTTGGCCAAAGATTGAATATTTTATGTGGCTTTTAAGTCATAAGCGCACATTGACCTGGGATCATTTGCAACATAGAGGCCTGCAGGGTCCTTCATTTTGTATCATGTGTCGCCAAAATGAAGAGACTATTGAACATTTATTCAAGGCTTGCCCTTTTAGTAATGAAATCTGGCAGCGACTTGAAGCGTTATTTGGCAAAACTAATCGCGATCTCAGCAGTTTCAATACCACTATTTTCACCTGGCGTAGTGGCGGATATAAGAGTGAGGTGGTTAATAGGGCTTGGAGATTGTCTTTAGGATTTTTTCTTTGGGGAGTATGGAAAGAGCAAAATTCTCGCATTTTCAGAGGTATAGAAAGACAAGTTTCTCAACTCTGGAACGTTATTGTTGAGAATATCATGGAAACAATTCTAGTGGAATGCTGGGGAGATGATGACTGGTCTGTAACAGCTAGGGAGACACGAATCTTGGCTACTCTTCATCTTACTCCTCAAATGCTCGATGCTTCCTTATGGAAAGTTCAATCAAATCTGAATTCCATTCCGTCGACGTTTATTCCTCCACCGCCGAGTTTTTTGAAATTAAATTTTGATGGGGCTTCTAAAGGGAATCCTAGTCAGGCAGGGATAGGTGGCATATTTAGAGATTCTTTTAGTAAGGTATGTCATATTTATTATTATCCTATGGGATATGTTACCAATAATGAAGCTGAATTGATGGCTTTAAAGCAGGGCTTAATTATTGCAATCCGGGAAGGTTACCAAAGAATAGTTGTTGAGGGGGATTCTGCAATGGTAGTTGGTATTTTGAAAAAACTACAACAAGGCAATCCATGGCAGAAAATAAGTAAGAGCTGGAGAACAGCCAAACTTTTCGAAGATATAGGTAATCTTCTTCACCAGGTCGGATCAGTCATCTGCACCCATGTTCGCCGGGAAGGGAATGAGGCAGCGGATTATTTGGAAAATTGGGCTTGTAAGAATATAACCAGGCATCTTGATATTAATGACTCTCACCAGGCTTGGGTTGTGGAATTATATTCTCTATAGTGTATTGTGGATAGAGACCGATCTCGTTCACCCCCGATCGGGGTGCCAGACTACTGAATTGGGTCGTGTGCATACACGTGGTGGATGTTTTACCATCCTTTGTGTGATCATTATGGAGGTAGTCCTCCGACGACAACTCTCCACTCCTCATTTTGAATTGCATGCGCCATCCAACACATTGCACTAATCGACCGTCAGATGCATTAATGCAGAATTATGCATGATGGTTGAGGAGTTTTACTGTTTATTTCATTGTTAATATCACTTACTCTTCGTCTAGATCTTGTATTGGCGCTCCTCCACAAGCGATAGCTCCAGATTTTTTAGCACCAGATTTTTTAGCACCAGACTTGACATGATTTCTCTGCCGACGGGGTGGACGCAGACTGTGGTATGTCATGGCAATTCTGCCTTCCATGCATACTCCATGCTTTTTTTTTTAATCTCTATGCACTCTGTTTACTTTAGCCTTTCTTCAATGGTTCGAGGAGTATTATACTATTTTTTTAAGGTGGTTTCGCACAGGGAATATGGGATTTCTACATATTGACCCTCATTTCCGCAGTCCCCCTGGTTTGTTGGTTTTCTGGATCTCCCTCACTCTTTGTTGTCAAGTCTCTTCTGAGCCACTGTATCTATCGGGCTTGCTCCTTCTGTTTGGATTGATGATGGACAGTATTGCCTATTCCACTGTTAATGTTAAACTTTTTTATGGGCCTTTGTTGGAATTTGGTAATCTGTTGCTGCTCTGCATATATTATGGGTTTTGTACAATGCACTATGTTCACCCTTACACTACTGGGATACTGTTTTCTGTGTTTCCTGATCTTCGTTTCAAATGCATGCATGGTCATTGTTTTCTTACAATTGGCAATGGTATGGTGTCGAAGGTGGTTTTTCATATTGCAGTGGACTATGTCTTTGTTCTAGCCTTTCTTGTTTTCTTTTATGGGCAACGTCTTCTCTGTTATTTCGTTCTGGGTTGTTCCCTGGTTACTTTATCTGGCAAACTTCATTGTAAGGCATATCTCCTTCAGGGTTGGTCCCAGGTTAACTTATCTGCCCATTTTTGCAGTAAGGATATGTGTGTTGCAAAGGAGATTTTTTTTGTTTTATTATATCCTCTTTCTGACTTACTTCTGGCCACAGGCCTCCTTTCAAGTCCTCTTATTTCCAGTATGATTAAAGGGCAACCCGGACAAATCGAGGTAGGCAGCCTCATCCACAGGATGGAAGGAGCAGGAGGGGTAGGAAATATAATAAAGAAGTGTTGCAAGATATTGCTCAGGTCTATGAATCAGGGAATTTGGCTAATATTAAATCACAAAATCATGGTTGGGAAGTTCATACTGATAGTGAGGAGGAGGACATGGGAGCTCAGCTTTCTCAAATGGATTTCATAACCAATCCAGGTAGTACTCAAGGTCGTGTTTCTCTCTTTCAACAGTCAGTGAAGACTTACTGGAAGATGAAATGCCTTCTCGCCAAGGCTATGGCAAGTCACGAGAGTAAGAATCTAAACTCTTCAATTCTGTTTGAAATGCAACAAATGAAGATGGATATGCATGCCATGTTCAAAGCACAGATTCAGTTGAATGATAGGGTTGGTAAGATTGAAAAACAATTGAAAATCACTCAAAGCAGTCCACGGTTGTTGGGTACAACTGCTCATGCTCCAGTTTCCGTGGATCTTTCTGGTTAACTATTTCATTGATCTATCATTTTGGACTCTGTTTGTTTAACTACTTGTTTTATTTGTAAATATTATGGACATGTTGCAGTTCTAAATGCTACAAGTAGTAGGATGAGACAATTTCTTTTTTGGTCTGCATATAACTCGATGCGATGGCCAACATACATGGTTTCCTACTAGTAGGTTGAGGTCACTGTATTTGTTTTCTCTTGTATGAAAATCTACCCTATATATTTCTGTTAATAGAAAGGTACTACGAAGCTTACAAAAAAAAAAAAAATTACTAATATTTAATAATTCTATTAATTATACTAAGAGTAATAATTATCTATAATAATTATGCTTATAAATTAATAATTCATAATAAAGTTAATTATAAATTAATTAATAGTTCAATCATTTTTCCTAACTTAATTTTATTTTATTATGCTTTTGTTTAAAAAATTTATTTATATTATTAATTAATTATAAATAAATATTAAAACAACTAATTGTTTCCTTTGCCCAATAATGATTATTGGTTAAAATTAATAATTCATCTTACATTAAATTAAATTAAATATGATTATAAATTAATAATTCATAATAAAGTTAATTATAAAATAATTAATAGTCTAATCATTTTTACTAACTTAATTTTATTTTATTATGTTTTTATTTAATTTTTTTTAATTAATTAACTTATAAATAAATATTAAAACAACTAATTATTACCTTAACCCTAATAATGATTATTGTTTAAAATTAATAATTAATCTTATTATTAATATTTATTTATAAAAAATATTTAGGCAATAAATAGTTAGAAATAATATAGTTAGTCGTCCTCAAATATGCCTTCATTAATTAAATATCTTTTTATAGAGAATGTTAAAAATATGTGTTAAAATGAAATGAAAAAAAATTAAAGTATAAATGTGTACAGTAATGATCATAGTGAGTGGGTAGTTAGTTTAAAAATGATTATTTAATAGAAAAGGGGAAAAAGCCCTATAAGGCTCTTTTAAGAGATAGAATGTGATACAAAAGTGAATAAAGTGTTATGTTTCTTAATAAAGTTATAATTAAATTTATAACTATTCAATTATTTATTATTTTATCTAAAAAGAAGAAGAAGAAAAGAAAAAGGTTGTTGATTTTTTTTTAAATGATTTATAAAACTATTTTGTAATTGTATATCTTTTTATAGAGAATGTTAAAAATATGTGTTAAAATGAAATGAAAAAAAATTAAAGTATAAATGTGTACAGTAATGATCATAGTGAGTCGGTAGTTAGTTTAAAAATGATTATTTAATAGAAAAGGGGAAAAAGCCCTATAAGGCTCTTTTAAGAGATAGAATGTGATACAAAAGTGAATAAAGTGTTATGTTTCTTAATAAAGTTATAATTAAATTTATAACTATTCAATTATTTATTATTTTATCTAAAAAGAAGAAGAAGAAAAGAAAAAGGTTGTTGATTTTTTTTTAAATGATTTATAAAACTATTTTGTAATTGTATATCTTTTTATAGAGAATGTTAAAAATATGTGTTAAAATGAAATGATAAAAAATTGAAATCTGAAATGTATAGGAGTGATGATCCTAATAAGTTGAGAGTTAATTTAGTCCAATATGTAAACATTTTACTTGGTCAAATAACATAAAAAAAATTAATAATACATTTTTACTCGTCAAAATTAAAGAAAAAATTGAAATAATATGGTAAATTTGACTTGGTCAAGTTATTGGTGGTTTTTGAGCTCCAAGTTTACACTGAACCCATGGTATTCATATAGAATGTAGTCTATTTAAAAGAGGAAATTAAATTCTAATTTAAACCTCTTTTAAATTGAAAACAGTTAAAATGAATCTAGGCTAATATTATTAGTTTTATAACACAAAGTAAACTATTTCTCTCTTCTACAAAACTATATATATATATATATATATATATATATATATATATATATATATATATATATATATATATATATATATATATATATATATATATATATATATATATATATATATATATACAATTGAAAATTTCTATAAAAAAAATTCAACTTTATACTATTAAAAAAATCAACCGAAAAGTCAATAGTCTAATCATTTTTATTAACTTAATTTTATTTTATCATGATTTTATTATTTTTTTTTTAATTATTTAACTTTTAAATAAATATTAAAACAACTAATTATTACTTTTACCCAATAATAATTATTGGTTAAAATTAATAATTAATCTTATTATTAATATTTATTTATAAAAAAAGTTAAGCAATAAATAGTTAGAAATAATATAGTTAGTCCTCAAATGTGCATTCATTAATTAAATATCTTTTTATAGAGAATGTTAAAAATTTATATTAAAATGAAATGAAAAAAAAATTGAAACATAAATATGTCGAGTAATGATCATAGTGAGCAGAGAGTTAGTTTTAAAATGATTATTTAATAGAAAAGGGGAAAAAGTCGTATAAGGCTTTTTTTAAGAGATAGAATATGAAATAAAAGTTAATGAAGTGTTATGTTTCTAATAAAGTTATAACAAAATTTATAACAGTTCAATTATTTATTATTCTATCTAAAAAAGAAGAAGAAAAGAAAAAGGTTGTTGATTTTTTTTTAAATGATTTATAAAGCTATTTTGTTAAGCATAAATTGTATATATTTTTATAGAGAATGTTAAAAATATGTATTAAAATGAAATGATAAAAATTTGAAACCTAAAATGTATAGGAGTGATGATCATAATAAGCCGAGAGTTAGTTTATTCTAATATGTAAACATTTGATATGGTCAAATAGCATAAAAAAATTAATAATACATTTTTATTCAGTCAAAATTAAAGAAAAATTTGAAATAATAAAGTAAATTTGACTTGGTCAAGTTATTGGTGGTTTTTGAGCTCGAGGTTTACTAGAACCCATGGTATTCATATGGAATGTAGTCTATTCAAAGGAGGAAATTAAACCAGCCTAGATCCATCTTAATTCTAGATCTACCAAGCACGTAGAGGGATCAAATCTCTTGAGATTTAAACCTCTTTTAAAGTGAAAAGATATTTGATCCCTCTAGACATCCAAGTTAAAATGAATCTAGGCTAATATTAATAGTTTTACAACACAAAGTAAGCTACTTCTCTCTTCTACTATATATATATATATATATATATATATATATATATATATATATATATATATATATATATATATATTCAATACCATTGAAAATTTCTATAACAAAATTCAACTTTATGCTATCTAAAAAATCAACCAAAAAATTAATAGTCTAATCATTTTTACTAACTTAATTTTATTTTATTATGCTTTTATTTAAATTTTTTTTAATTAATTAACTTATAAATAAATATTTCCCGGATGCGGGTGAAATTCAGAGTTAAGGTGCTGATGGGACTTGGGTTCGGCAAGTGGAGGGGCTACTTGGCCACCCAAGCCATCACCATGACATATAGCCTGCACACTCATCAACGCAGCATTTATTCAGAGCCGAGGTCGAGATCCGACCATTATGCTTGCTCGTGCCTCCATAACGAATTCTCTGCACACTCCAGTTGATCACATTAATGGGGAATTAAAGCCGGGAGAACTTCGAGACAGCGCTTCCTTGTGTTTAAAGATGGAGGATGTTAGCAGGAGCTCAGACTTCCCCCCTCCTCCACTGCAAAGAATTTTCTCTCCCTCGGCTGTGCATCCCTTCTATCGCACAACCACTGGGAGACGCAACCATCTCAGCTGTTGCATTGAATTAGGGGAAGGGCTACACCACTCCTGTATAGGCCTCTGCAATCAGTCCACTGTTACTCTGGATTTTCTTTTCACCCCGCTCTCACCCAGTTCTGTCTCTCCGCCTCCTCCGTCGCCTTCGTCCGGGCCCATCACCATGCTGCGTTTGAGACATCGCATGAGATGTTGAAGGGGAAGCACTAGAGATCGTCCCCAACGCACCCCTTCCACATCCAATTTGGAATCCTCTTTGCCCTCCTCGGACTACTTTGTCGGTAGATATCCGAACACTCGCAGTGGGAGGGGCAGATTTCAAAATGTCAACCCTGTTCTGACCAACCCTGTCAATCTGGCCTCTAACACCCCCCAGACTGCCCAATTTTTCTTCAATTTCTCTCTTAACAGACCTCGTATAATTGCCACTATTTCGGTGGCCTTTAAGGAAGAACCCCAGCAGGTCGATCCCAGAGAGCTTCAGGCAGGAGCTTCTCTAGCTTTGGCTCAGGAAATGGACAAGCAGTAGCCGCGGGTGAACAAGAACAAAGGCAAAGATCTTAAGGATGAGGAGAAGGTCTGCAGTGGACGTGAGAGATCCACGCACAACGAAGCCTCAGGCATGGACAAGAAAAAGGAGGATGACGAAATGGAGGCTTATAGGTGCTTTATACTGGAGGAATCTCCTCCTCAGCATGATGCTTAATTACTCCATTAGAGTCTAGTTTTTGCTTTACGATTCCCACTTGGTTGGGATTGTTCTTGTTCTTCTAGCTATAGTATCTAGTCGTCTTTGTCTTACAGTTTATCAAACATACACATTACAGTGGAAACCAAATTGGACACCCTTGCGCGGGCAGTATGGCAGAAATAAGTATGGTTTCGACTGGTTTCCCCTAGTGGGCAGTCTTTTTTTGTGCTTGATATGCTGAAAATGCCACTCTTCTGGGAAAATTCATGGTTGCGGCCAAGATGTAAATAATTTTTCTTTTTTAATAGATATAAACTAATTCAGAAAAATAAAAATAATAATAATAATAATAATAATAATAATAATAAATAAATAAATAAATAAAAACAAAAAAAACTTATAAATAAATATTAAAACAACTAATTATTACCTTTTCCCAATAATTATTATTGGTTAAAATTACTAATTAATCTTATTAGTAATATTTATTTATAAAAAATATTTAGACAATAAATAGTTAGAAAAAATATAGTTAGTCCTCAAATGTGCATTCATTAATTAAATATTTTTTTATAGAGAATGTTAAAAAACTGTATTAAAATGAAATGAAAAAAAAAATTTGAACATAAATGTGTAGAGTAATGATCATAGTGAGCCAAGAGTTAGTTTTAAAATGATTATTTAATAGAAAAGGGAAAAAAAGCCATATAAAGCTCTTTTAAGAGATAGAATGTGCTATAAACGTTAATGAAGTGTTCTGTTTTTTAATAAAGTTATAACTAAATTTATAACAGTTCAATTATTTATTATTTTATTTAAAAATAAGAAGAAGAAAAGAAAAAGGTTGTTGATTTTTTTAAAAATGATTTATAAAACTATTTTGTTAAGCATAAATTGTATATCTTTTTATAGAGAATGTTAAAAATATGTGTTAAAATTAAATAATAAAAATTTGAAACCTAAAATGTATGGGAGTGATGATCATAATAAGCTAAGAGTTAGTTTAGTCCAATATGTAAACATTTTACTTGGTCAAATAACATAAAAAAATTAATAGTACATTTTTACTAGTCAAAATTAAAGAAAAAATTGAAATAATAAGGTAAATTTGACTTGGTCAAGTTATTGGTGGTTTTTGAGTTCCAAATTTACTAGAACCCATGGTATTCATATGGAATGTAGTCTATTTAAAGGAGGAAATTAAACTAGCCTAGATCCATCTTAATTCTGGATCTTCCAAGCACGTAGAGGAATCAAACCTCTTGAGATTTAAACCTCTTTTAAAGTGAAAAGATATTTGATCCCTCTCGACATCCTAGTTAAAATGAATCTAGGCTAATATTATTGGTTTTACAACAGAAAGTAAGCTGCTTCTCTCTTCTACAATATATATATATACCATTGAAAATTTCTATAACAAAACTCAACTTTATACTATCAAAAAAATCAACCCTGCAAAATAAATAAATATATATATATATATATATATATAAATATATATATATATATATATATATATATATATATATACCATTGAAAATTTCTATAACAAAACTCAACTTTATACTATCAAAAAAAATCAACCAAAAAGTCAATAGTCTATCATTTTTACTAACTTAATTTTATTTTATTATGCTTTTATTTAATTTTTTTAATTAATTAACTTATAAATAAATATTAAAACAAGTAATTATTACCTATACCTAATAATGATTATTGGTTAAAATTAATAATTAATCTTATTATTAGTATTTATTTATAAAAAATATTTAGGCAATAAATAGTTAGAAATAATATAGTTAGTCCTCAAATGTGCATTCATTAATTAAATATATTTTTATAGAGAATGTTAAAAAATTGTATTAAAATGAAATGAAAAAAAAATTGAACATAAATGTGTAGAGTAATGATAATAGTGAGCCAAGAGTTAGTTTAAAAATGATTATTTAACAGAAAAGGGAAAAAAACCATATAAAGCTCTTTTAAGAGATAGAATGTGATATAAAAGTTAATGAAGTGTTTGTGTTTCTTAATAAAGTTATAACTAAATTTATAACAGTTCAATTATTTATTATTCTATCTAAAAAGAAAAAGAAGAAAAGAAAAAGGTTGTTGATTTTTTTTTAATGATTTATAAAACTATTTTGTTAAGCATAAATTGTATATCTTTTTATATAGAATGTTAAAAATATGTGTTAAAATGAAACAATAAAAATTTGAAACTTAAAATGTATAGGAGTGATGATCATAATAAGCTGAGAATTAGTCTAGTCCAATATGTAAACATTTTACTTGGTCAAATAACATAAAAAATTAATAGTACATTTTTACTCAGTCAAAATTAAAGAAAAAATTGAAATAATAAGGTAAATTTGACTTGGTCAAGTTATTGGTGGTTTTTGAGCTCCAAGTTTACTAGAACTCATGGTATTCATATGGAATGTAGTCTATTTAAAAGAGGAAATTAAACCAGCCTAGATCCATCTTAATTATGGATCTACCAAGCACGTAGAGGGATCAAATCTCTTGAGATTTAAACCTCTTTTAAAGTGAACATATATTTGATCCCTCTAGACATCCAAGTTAAAATGAATCTAGGCTAATATTATTAGTTTTACAACCCAAAGTAAGCTACTTCTCTTTTATATATATATATATATATATATATATATATATATATATATATATATATTCAAAACCATTGAATTTTTTTATAACAAAACTCAACTTTATACTATCAAAAAAATCAACCAAAAAGTTAATAGTCTAATCATTTTTACTAACTTAATTTTATTTTATTATACTTTTATTTAATTTTTTTTAATTAATTAACTTATAAATAAATATTAAAATAACTAATTATTACCTTTCCCCAATAATGCAGAGTTGTTGGAGGTTTTCGCTTGTTTTTTTTGTTTCTTTGGTCTGCATGTCATGATAGAGGGGATTGATTTCAAAATTGATTACTATCCCAATTTCAATCTGGGGATTAAATTCCACCTCTTACCCTGTTCTTGTTGTCTTGGTTACTATCTCTGGTTACATCTGGTGGTACATTTCACACTTCCATCTGGTTTTAGAAGTCCTGGTTACCCTCTGTTTTTTAGTCTCTTTATCGTTAGTAGAAATGGGTTTTGCTACTATGTGTTTCATCTCCGTATCGTTAGTAGAAATGGGTTTTGCTACTATGTGTGCTGTGTCTCGGACAGTATGATTTGGATAATTTCTGTTAAAATCCTTATCCATGATTGCATTCAAGTATGGGGTTCTTGGTCAATCCTTGGATTTATGAAATGTTTGTTTAACAATGTTCACCCTGAGCATATATGGGAGGGTATAGCTAATATTTGGTGGCTATCTGGTTTTTGTTATTTCCGCTCCCATTTCCTTAATCAAACGAATTCCAACTACACCTTGTTTCGTAATAACTCTTATTGTCTAAGCAATCTGCACCTGTTTCATTTTTCAAAGTTCCTGTCTATGAAATGTTCTCTTCTTGGAGTTGCTCGAAATTCTACCCTTTTCGTCAATACTGTTTTCATAGCGCACAATCTGCAAAAGTATTATGATAATGGGAAGGCTCGGTTTGTCAACATCAGGGTGAAAGAAAACTGCAGTCCATATCCCAAGATACCGGTTAATCATTTGGAATTTCATAATGATCCTAAGTTTTATATACTTTCTACTATTCGCTATACAAGGTTCTTTTCAGTTAAAAGTACATACAGGGGCATTCAAGGCAGAATGACAAAAGGCAAGGGAAGGAAGTTACAATCAACCCAAGTAGTTGGTCCAAGCAAAAGAGGAAGGAAAACTAATCAACAGACCCTTGAAAATCTAGCAAAGAGTTATGAAACTGGGATTCCAAAGGATATTCAAAAAACTATACAGGGATGGGAAAGGGATAGTGATGATGAAGATGGTGATATTCAAAGATAGCAAGAAGGAATAGATTTTCTTTCTGACCCAGGTAATACAAGAGGAAGAGTTTCTCTATTTCAACAATCTATTAAAACATATTGGAAAATCAAATGTGTTCTTGCAAAAGCATTGTCAAGTCTGCAGGAAAAGAAAATCAATTCTTCCTTGTTGTTTGAGCTCCAGCAGATTAAACAGGATATGAGGGAAATGAAAAAGGCACAAATACAATTCAATGCAAGAATAGCAAGGATTAAGCAGCAAATTCTCAATGTGCAGCAAGTTGAGATGCCAGGGTCAACTGCAAAAGACCCTGCACCTGTTGATTCATCAAATCGTTAACTCTTTTACAAGTTCAATTTTGTATGTTTTTTTGAGGATATTAAGTCTATTCTGTGTTTTATTTGTAGTTTTTATGGACATAGTAAAGGATTGTTAGCTGTTAGTAGAAGGAAAAAACAATACCAATTTTGGTTGGCTTATAACTCATTGAGGTGGCCAATAGACCTGGTTTCCTTCAAGCAGGTTGAGGCTACCAACAATTGCAAAATTTGTATAGAAACTTGCTCTTTACAAAATAGAAAATAGACAGGTCCTACGAAATTTAAAAAAAAAAAAAGATTATTGGTTAAAATTAATAATTAATCTTATTATTAATATTTATTTATGAAAAATATTTAAGCAATAAATAGTTAGAAATAATATAGTTATTCCTCAAATGTGCATTCATTAATTAAATATCTTTTTATAGAGAATGTTAAAAAACTGTATTAAAATGAAATTAAAAAAAAAAAAAATGAACATAAATGTGTAGAGTAATGATCATAGTGAGCCAAGAGTTAGTTTAAAAATGATTATTTAATAGAAAAGGGGAAAAAGCCATATAAAGCTCTTTTAAGAGATAGAATGTGATATAAAAGTTAATGAAGCGTTATTATTCTTAATAAAGTTATAACTAAATTTATAGCAGTTTAATTATTTATTATTCTATCTAAAAAGAAGAAGAAGAAAAGAAAAAGATTGTTAATTTTTTTTAAAATGATTTATAAAAATATTTTGTTAATATAAATTGTATATTTTTTTTATAGAGAATGTTAAAAATGTGTGTTAAAATGAAATGATAAAAAATTGAAACCTAAAATGTATAGGAGTGATGATCATAATAAGTTGAGAGTTAGTTTAGTCCAATATGTAAACATTTTACTTGGTCAAATAACATAAAAAAATTAATAGTACATTTTTACTAGTCAAAATTAAAGAAAAAATTGAAATAATAAGGTAAATTTGACTTGGTCAAGTTATTGGTGGTTTTTGAGCTCCAGATTTACTATAACCCATGGTATTCATATGGAATGTAGTCTATTTAAAGGAGGAAATTAAACCAGCCTAGATCCATCTTAATTCTAGATCTACCAAGCATGTAGAGGGATCAAATCTCTTGAGATTTAAACCTCTTTTAAAGTGAAAATATATTAGATCCCTCTAGACATCCAAGTTAAAATGAATCTAGGCTAATATTATTTGTTTTACAACACAAAGAAAGCTACTTCTCTCTTCTACAAAATATATATATATTCAATACAATTGAAAATTTCTATAACAAAACTCGACTTTATATTATCAAAAAAATCAACCAAAAAGTTAATAGTCTAATCATTTTTACTAACTTTATTTTATTTTATTATGCCTTTATTTAATTTTTTTAATTAATTAACTTATAAATAAATATTAAAACAACTAATTATTACCTTTACCCAATAGTGATTATTGGTTAAAATTAATAATTAATCTTATTATTAATATTTATTTATAAAAAATATTTGGCAATAAATAGTTAGAAATAATATAGTTAGTCCTCAACTCAAATGTGCATTCATTAATTAAATATCTTTTTATAGAGAATGTTAAAAAACTGTATTAAAATGAAATGAAAAAAAAAAATGAACATAAATGTGTAGAGTAATGATCATAATGAGCCAAGAGTTAGTTTAAAATGATTATTTAATAGAAAAGGAAAAAAACCATATAAGGCTCTTTTAAGAGATAGAATGTGATATAAAAGTTAATGAAGTGTTATGTTTCTTAATAAAGCTATGACTAAATTTATAACAGTTCAATTATTTATTATTCTATCTAAAAAGAAGAAGAAAAGAAAAAGGTGGTTGATTTTTTTTTAAAATGATTTATAAAACTATTTTGTTAAGCATAAATTGTATATCTTTTTTTTATAGAGAATGTTAAAAATATGTGTTAAAATGAAATGATAAAAATTTGAAACCTAAAATGTATAGGAGTGATGATCATACTACGCTGAGAGTTAGTTTAATCCAATATGTAAACATTTTACTTGGTCAAATAACATTAAAAAAATTAATAATGCATTTTTACGAGTAAAAAATTAGAGAAAAAATTGAAATAATAAGGTAAATTTGAAAGAGGAAATGTAGTCTATTTAAAAAAGGAAATTAAACCAGCCTAAATCCATCTTAATTCTGTAAACCTCTTTTAAAGTGAAAAGATATTTGATTCCTCTAAACATCCAAATTAAAATGAATCTAGGCTAATATTATTAGTTTTACAACACAAAATAAACTATTTCTCTCATATATATATATATATATATATATATGAAAATTTCTATAACAAAACTCAACCTTATACAATAAAAAAAATCAACCAAAACGTATATCAATAAAACTCAAAACATTAATGTATAAAAATTTCAAAGGAAAGCATTCGCCAAACGAGTGAGTAACCAATTGGGTTTTCCACACCATTCATTATTACAGCCCAATAGCTATCAAAATTTTATCACCATCCAAAATCTAAAGCTACGAAACAAGTTTTCCATTTTCTGTCATGTGGGATTAAACCAGTTTTAAACAAATATTTCGTTTTATTCATAGTCTCTCCAGAGAAATCATAACATTTCCCTGAAGAGTTTCAATGTTTGGTACAGAAGATAAACATGAAACCACAACGTTTCCCTGAAGAGTTTCAATGTTTGGTACAGAAGAAAAACATGAAACTACACTAAAGAGGCATAGACCAGGAACGATGTGGATACACTCCAAAATAAACCTTATTTCAGATTTTATGTGTTAGAAAAGAGTCATAGTCCAGGAAAGATGCAGATATACTCCAAATAAACATTATTTCGGAATTTCTAGTGTTAGATGCGATAGTAGATTCGATTTGTTTGAAGGATTTCTATTTTCTGTGACATAGAGAACCTCCCAATCGAAAGGGATGGTCAGTAGGAGCTTTCCTTCCACCCTCCGACCTCCTCCGTTGCTTCTTCCTCACAGCAATCTTCTTCTTCCTGCAATTTCCAATCACCATAATATGAAAAAACAGCTGCATGTTGTTATAAAGCTTTAACATAGCTTTACGGAATTGAAATTAATTCGATGGTAAATCATTTTGAGTGGGCCTAATAGTTAAGAGCATATCTTTTCTCTTGAAAGATTATAGGTTCAAAACCAGAAGGGTAAAGTATATATGCCAGTTTAGCAGTGAAAAAAACCAACTATAAGACGAAATTGAGATTAATTTGATTATAGATTTTTCTGAATATTTTAGAATTTGGAAATATATTAAAATGTCCTAAATAAGAAAGAGGTAGATTTGTTTGATGTGAATCTTATCTATAAAACCTCAAATAAAGAATATTCTCAAAATCTACAATATTCTTGGATCCATTAAATTCAGAAAAAATATTTAACTTTAAAAAAAAACTTTCACTTTCCATGGAAACTGTCTGCCTAGCCTGAGATTCCAGAGATAATATGGATCCATCCTAATACCATTCAAAGAAAAGTTTATGATAGACAGAGACTCTGCATATATAGAATCTACCTTAAGAGTGAATGTAAGGCCCACTTTTATCTCCCCACAGTAGGTCTTGTCTGGAAGGACAACATTGTAGGAAGTTGGGGGTAGGCTTCCTTCCATGAATACTCCCTCCAGGGGAATGCTGTGCACCACAATCAGAAACAAAAAGATACATGATCAGAAAACAGAAATATTGAAAAACAATTGAAGACTGCAGGATCTAAAAAAAATGGCTGAGATCATAATGCTGGAGACTCATCTGCACCTTGCTTCTCCAACAAAGTCATCCTCGTTTCCACTATCACTGTCCATTATTTTTAAGTTGAGTTCAGTAACCCCATTGGCTACAGTGAAAACAAATTGCTCATTCCACTCAGGATTGCTACCTTTACCTGCAATCTCAGAGATCAGATCTATTAATTTTTATATCTATATATTTTTGGGGGAATTTTGTGAAATCTCCTCTTCCCCTGCATATCGAAAAGATTTGTGTAATTTCTTCTTCCCACTGATAATCCAGGGAAACTCGGTCATAACTGTGACCTCACCCCGAATTCCAACTTAAAACTGTGTAAGCATTTTCTCAATTGTTTGAAAAGCATTTAAACCCTGGATACCGATAAACAAATCTAAAATTACCTGACCTCAACAATTTTATCAGAGATTGGGGACTTTTTTTACCAGGGACTAGTAATAGATCAACCATGTTCTCAATAATAAATCTGATACATATCTGTTAACACACACCGCTGAAGCATAGGAATATGCATACTTACCGGATGCAACGCTGCTCTTCTGTTGCTGAGTTCGGCACTGGATAATGACATAGGGATCCATGTTACCTGCAACCACATCCACATTAATATTTATCAGAGAAAAATTAAATCACAGATCCAACCGAATATACACCAGCACAGAGAATTCAGCTCTGTTTCTCTTTAGCAATATTCGAATCCAAAGATTGATCAGATCGCCTAAAACGCAAGAGATTAGCTCGAATGATAATATATTACAGAGGAAATCACTGTTCTGCAGCCCCTCTGCGTTGACGAGCAGCACCTCCAGAGTTCCCCTCGGCATCGTGATTATCTTCCTTCTACCGCGTCGCCTGCTGGTGATTTTGGAATCTCAGAGTCTGATCTGATCGGGGCCACGGAAATTGGGTGGTGTTCTTCAGCTCACGCCACTTGATTAATTCATTTATACAGCACGCGGGATCAAGAAACAGACCTTGACCTTATTGCCAAGTTCCGCGTAAACACCGTGTTACTTTTACAATGATTTAAAGATTAATTTCATCCACTATTTAGTTAGCGACATCAATTAACCATTGGTTAAATTTAGTCAAAGTAAGATATTTTTATATTCAAATTCATTATTACGTTGAATAGTGTGAATTTTTCAATTTTATAATTTAATTAATGATACGAAATAAAGTTTTACGAAAATGTATATCGAATATTTTTAGTAATAATAATATAAATGGTTGAAAAAATGTTATAAAATTAAGTTAAAATAAAAAATATTTTAAAATCTTTAATAAATGAATTATAATTTGTTTGGGCATGCAGTATTGATAATTTATGGTATTGGTTTATGATATCTTAACAAAATTTATTTACAAGTTAAAAATTTATGGAGTAAGGTGAGGTGAATTTTCATGGTAAAATGAGACGAATTTAGTTGATATAAGTATTTTAATTCCTATTATGGATTGATGCTTATGGGCATTACTAACTATTTAGTTTATATGGTTGTACTAGTTATTCATATTTAGATATAAAGAGGATGAATCTATGTGCACCTTTGGCTATTGGAAACATGACTTTGATGTAGTTTGTTGAGATGCATTTTTTATTAGTTTCATTGAAATTTAATCATGTGTTTTTTTTAGGGTTATGGATTGATGTTTATGGATATTTACTAACTATTTAGTTTATATGGTTGTCCAAGTTATTCTTATTTAGATATTAAAAAGATAGAATTTCTGTGCATATTTAACTATTGGAAACATGACTTTAGTGTAATTTGTTGAGATCATTTTTTTATTAATTTATTTTTTTGAAATTGTAATATTTTTTTATTTAAATTATATTTTTAATAAAATTTTCTAAAGATTTAACCATTTAAAAAAAAATTTTAAAAATCTTAAATACTTAGATGGTAGAAACTCAACCACTTAAAAACTCTACCCACTAAAAGTTAGAAAAAAATACTATGTTAAACTAGTCCCGTGAATTTATCCTTTTACTTTGCTAGGGATATAAATGCATAATTGAATGCACATCAATGGTGCCTTGAATATATTTGCAGAGATTAAGGACATGAATATTAAAAAGGAATCTGGGCTCTTTTGTTTTGACTTGATTTAAAAGTTGGAAGGGGTGATGTATTGGTATTGAAATCTTTCCATTTTTGGTGAGTTAAAGTTATATATGTTATCATCGTGTTTTCGAAAAACTTATGATTTGGGTTGTTTTAAATTTGGTCAAAGTTTTGAGGGAAAGATTTTATGGACCATGGGAAAAGTTTTCTATCGGAGTGGAATTTGGACTTGGGCATTATTTCTATTGGATTTAGGGTTGATTTAAAAACAAAACTAAATAATACGATGTATTTTATCCCAGGTTTATATGGGATATTCAAATAAGGTCATTTATGAGAAGGATAGAATACGATGGGATATTCAAATAAGTTCATTTTTTCCCTCTAACTTTTTATTGCTCTTTAAATTTGGAAGTACTAATATTTTTACATTATCCAGATCTTGCAAGACAATCTCCTTCTTTATTTCACAATGTTCCAACCAACACTAGGAATCCTTATGACAACCTAGCTCGAGTCGAAGGTAGGGGTTTTGGCTAGAGTTAGAAACAATTTTAGGAAACCTCTTTGCATGCATGTTATATAACTTCTTATACATAAGATACATAGTCATAGTGATGCTTTCAATGGGGGAAATGATCGCTTCAATCAAGAGGATACGGTAGGGAGTACTCCATTTAACCTTGAGGTTGTAGGTTATAAACGTATTTTGGATATGTTCAATCTTTCTCAATGACTCTATAGATACACTGCAACCCCAAACCTCATATCCATATAAAATAATGTGAGTAATAAGAATCTCAAGAAGGAGATTTTTTTATCACATGACCAAAGATATTTAGACTTACAATTGTTTTCAAGTCCCAAATAAGCTTTCTAACCTCCATTTATCCCTTTCACAATGCTATAATTCCAATTGAGCTTATGATGGATGTTGATTCCTAGATAGTTGTATGAAGTACCTTTCTCTAAGGAGTTGTTATCGTATATGAAAGTATCATAGATGATATTTTTGTATTTAACTGTCGAGAGCAGAACGTTGAGGCAGACACCTTCTCTAACCATGGAGTCTCCTTCCTCCCAGGGTTGATACATTTTGAACGTTCTTTTAAGTTTTGACCTATGCATTTTTTCACTCTGTTTTTTTCCTTTGTATAGCCTTTGTGTAGGATATTTTTTGCAATCAAATCAAACCTTTTGGCATCTTCAGAGTGGCTATTTTTTTTCGTTGGTTCTCTAGGGATTGTCCCGCTGGACTGGATCGGTCCTTATGTTGTATATCCTCATTGGAATTTTTTATTACTCTTGTATTTTTGGTTCATGTGCCCCTTGTGCCTTCCCTGTCAATGGTATATCTATGGATTAGAAATGAATGTTATTGGGTTTAGAGTCCATGTAAACTTCCTCTTTAATTTTATTAATAAAGGATGTTCATTATTTTTCTTTTGAAAAAACATCACAAATGAAGAGACTTTGATTATATGTGATTAATAACACTTATGTTTTTTTTTTTTTTAAACAAGTTATAAGATAAATAATTTAGAAACCAATTATATGAATAATTCACGAATAAGGCCTAGACATGTATCATTATAAGCTTTTTTTGAGTTTTGTGTTTTGTAATTTTGATAATTAATTATTAAGATAAAGTGTAATCATATTAACAATATAATTATTATTATTTTTTTTAGATAAATTGTTTATTAGATTTCTATAAAAACAAGGATTACAAAAGATGTCTCAACATCTCTTTTTTCCTCATTTCAACCAAACTTGTCAGAATTGGGGGCGGAGGATACCACAGATAAGTTTTTTCATGCATTATTTTCACTAGGCTTAGAAGCTATACATTGTTAAAGGGAGACAAAAAAAATCACAATAATTAAAACAAAAACTAACAACATCATATCAAGAAGGGGGATTGGGAGGGAGTACCAAGGGGCTACAAGCACATTCAACTTAATTAAATTTAATCAAACACATTTTCCATATTAATTTTTTATAATCATATATATCATTGTTGTGTGAGCTATTCATTTTTTAAATTTGTTGTAATATTTAAACATTGGTTAAAATTGATATGCATTTTAATAATAAGTAGTTGTTTACTTTTTGTGCATTAAAAATAATTTTGGAATTTTTTATAAAAGCAATTGCACCATATGTTGCAAAGGAAACATCCTAAGGCAGTAGTGTAGGAAAGAGTAGCATTAAATTGTTATTGCTCCATGATGATAGTGAAAGTGTGACCAGATGTTTCCAAAGGGTGTAAGTAGAATTTTGGATCTTACTTAAAGAGGGGGGTCTCAAGAATTGCATCATTGACATGACATGATTATCCAGGTTCTCTCTTTTTGGTTATTTAGTGTATTTTTTAAAGAATGCAATGGATAGATAGCAAATATCTCTATCATTAGCAATTATTGAACATAAGATCTAGATTTGGAATTTTGGTTAAACAACCATATGTATTTGCATTGGAAACACTTGTGTTTGAAGTATTTTCCTACTTGAATGATTGGAATTTATCCACACCCTATTTGCATATGTCAAATTTATTTGGGATTCAAGATTTATTGTAATTGATATAACTCCCTTAGGTTTCATTCAGATCCATTTACATTGTTCCCCCAATTCAAACTCTAGAAAACCTTTGTACACATCAATTTTGAATGGCAACCCATTTTATTTAATGACTTATCAAAAAAATTCCCATCTGAATTATCAAACATAGTTAAGACTGATTGTACCAGTTTCAAAAAAGTTGCAAAAGGTTGATATATTACATTACAACTAGACCTTATACTTCTTTTATGTGCCCTAAGAAATGAATCCGACTAATGTTGTTGTAACATGTGTTGTTTAAGTAACATTTAAAAAATAACATCCAATGGAACAAAATTAAACGAACACATATAAACCTTCAATATTTCAAGTTTCTTTGTGAAACTTCAAAACAAAACATCATCCTTGCAATATAATGTGCAGAAACAACACAAACAAAAAATATCATTTTCCAATGCACTACAATTAATCCTCAAACATAACTCAGAGAACACATAATAAAGCTCAAGTTCTAAGCATTTAGTGTTAAGTTCTGATCACAATATGTGGAAAACACACCAAAACCCAACAATATACTTAACTAATCTTCTCTCAACATGATGACCATCTTCAGCCATTATACCGTATATAAGAGCACATGGTTTTCTACTGTAGTTGGAATTTCATCCATCATAATGACACAGGAGAGCATATGCCTCAATAAGCCTACCTCTCTCCAATTCAACTCTTTAAAGCTTATATATTTATATGCCATTGACTACAGGAAAGTATCATATTAAGAAAATCATGTATATTTGGAAGCATTTGTGGTCCATCCTTGTACATAGCTTGTGATAGAACTTAAAACTTGTGTCAATGTACAAAAAAAAAATCCTGTCCCAAAAAAGTGTGCTTAAGAAAATCCCACCCCATCCCATCCCTTTTCCTCAACATTAAAAACACATATATTTTTATGTCATCTACGCATGTGTATTTTTCTATGACTCCTCAGAGGCAACAATGCATACATTAAAACACCTTTTATTTTACACAATATGGATGGCATACAACTCTTATGCCTCTGTTATGCAGCACATATGTACTGGTTTTAAAAATATACATTATAAGAAGAGGCACTTGACCCAGATGGTGTAGAAGAAAGAAATTTTTCCATCTGCTCATTCCTCAAAATTTGTTGGTAACGACATTCCATGTTGTAGAATACTTTGTCACCTCTGCAATAATCAACAAGAAAAGGATGAGTAATATTTGAAACTGAAGTTTTACATACCTTTTGAAAACAAAATCCATTAAAATTGAAAAAGAATCATTGGTCTGGCTAAGAGAAAACTATAATAAATTCAATATGATTCTCCAAGATTTAAAGAAATCTCTAATAGAAAGCATGGTATGTTCATTATAACAGACTTGTACATGTAGATTTCCTCCCCATGGCTCAAATGTCATTTGCAGAGATAGCAGGCACTGAGAAAAATTGCAACAGGAAACATTGGAACCTTTGCATAGCTTCAAGGTGGCAATGAAACATTCCATATTCCTTGTTAAATTATTTTTTCCGATCTGGATATTACATAGTTTCACTCTACATACCACAATGAGAATATATGTGTTTTGTGGACTACTTTGGACCATGCAATGTGACACAAGGATATATATTTGAATGCTCCATTCCAGTCTCAGAGGTGAGATTTGTAAATTAATGTGGAGAACCAATCATTATTGTCTTGCTTCGCTTCCCAGAAGAACCTAGTTATGGATCTAACCTCTTTTCATTCCAATTATTGTTTCAAACTCTAGAAAATGTCTTGAGATTCAGTGGATAAGTTGGGCTTTTGGCCCTCTCTGACTCTGTGGAACCCTTGAGATTGAAATATATGTAGAGACAAGGTTCACTGAAGAACTTGTGCTTACTATTACACGTCATTTTGTCACCATGACATTTGACTGTCAATATGGATCTATCACCATCCATACTCATGCTTCCTTAGAAGTCAAAACATTTATATGCCTTAACTAAGAATTGGGAACTTGGAAAAAGCTCTTAAAAACTCTTAAAGGTTGCATGAGCGCTTTTTGCAGTCACTTCATGCGCATGTGTTGATATTCCGACCTTTATCTGCAAACATCTGCGCTTTGTTTTCCCATAAAACCTGTGCATCCCATTTAAAAGAAATGAAAAGTGAAAAGTAACTTCTAGAAGCATAGTTGGACGCATATTATTCCAACTAGAAGCCTCTTGAGTTACGCCAATTTGAGCTATATCCATCCAATCATGGAACCAATCCCCTTGGATGAAGGAACACTAATCCATTCATTAGAGGATCTCATCCCTCTATTGATGGATTTGAAACCTCCTTAATTTCTCCTATAAATAGAGTTGAAAATTCAGGGTTATGGATAGATTGTAGAATGTCCATTGGAGATTTTACTTTGGACATGAGAGTTCATTGAAGATAAACCTATGTTGGTCATTCTAGAGAGGAAATATTGTCAAACCAAGGAGCACGATTGTGAAGGCATACGAGAGAAATCTGTACGACATCAAGGCTCAGGTTGTAAGATTGCTCTTTATATTCTTGATAATACATATGGATACCTTTTTCTCATTGTGTTGTTTTTTAATTCATTAAAAAAATGAAAATTCTTAATCTCCTTGATCATTATGTTAAATTGGTGTTTGAATTATTAGATACTGCAGGTGCTTTTGATTCTTTGCATGTTTGTGGTTGTAGTTTCTTCTCAGAATTGAAGGAATTCTTCGGGACAAAGGGCAAGGTCTACATCAAACATATCGTTGAAAAGAAGGAGCATTACCTCTTCATTTCTAAGTTTTGATAATATAAATGCTAATAGTTTAGGGAAAGAGATATTCAAATGGTTTTTTTTTCTAGTTATCTGTTGGGATACTAGGGAGATTGCTCTTGTCCATAAGAGGGGTTTATCCAGAAAACAAATTGGCGACTCCGCTGGGGAAGAAACTTAGTTTTCTCTTGATTCTTTTGGTTTAGCTCTCCAATTTTTCTAGTTTGACTATGTATGAGCTTAGATCCTATGAATTATAATGCCTTGTGTTTATTTCTTTAAAAGCTTCTCTACCCTGCGTTTTTTTCTGTGATAAAAAGAGTGCAAAAATGTGCAAATTTTTAGTTTAATACAGTGTGCATGCGCACTGGTTTCTACTGACAACCTGCACACCCCCTAAGAATTTTTGAATAAATAAATATTTTCTCTCTTAGAGTGTGATAACAAATTTCTAGAGGTTCAACCTCACTTATACCAACTCTTAGAGTCTGTTTGCGAACTCTTCCAAATTACCTTAGAGTATTTTTGATACATCATCCGTTTTGCAATTTTAGGTAGGGTTTGCCCTGGTATGATGAATTTCTCTGTTTGGGAAAATAGATTCATTGCCTAGATCATTGTTTTTTTTTTCATTTCCCTCTAGAGATTCCAGATGTTTTGTTAGACCTACTTTTTTTAGTGATTTTTTTTTGCTCATTTGTAAAAGGAAAACTTATAGATAAGTGAAGTGTGATTTGTCTCAAAAGTAGTCTTTTATGAAATTGTTTATGCTTGTTAAAATGAAAAAACGATTTATTTTTCTTTCAACTAAAAGAAATCATGAAAGGACACTCATAGGTATCGCTAGTTAGATTGTTAGTTAAGAGCTTTCATTTTTGAAAAGTTTTTACATTTTTAGGGTTTTTATAGTTGTTTTTTATTTTGAAGAATTGAAGATTGCTTGCTCATAAAATTGTATATTTTGGCTTTGAATCAACGAATATTTTCATTACAAAGTGATATTGTTTATGCTTAAAAATGAAATTTATTTCTTGATGAAAAAGAATTGTTCTGGAATGTTTTAGGAAATTTATACTTCTTTGAGTTCAAAAAATCATTCTACTTTCTCTTAAATAGGAATTCATTGAAATAAAGAATTGCACATTCATTATTGATGCATTTAGAGTACTTTTTTGAGTCCGTCACAACATCATTGAGTTTCATTTCCATACCTCTCTGCATAAAAAACATCCAAAATTAATACAACGCTTGATAAAATTGATCTAGATATTTTTACATTTTCCAGGGCTCCTTCCACCAATCTAGCTCAGGACTAGTGCTTTGGAATAGGGAGTAAATAAATTTCCAAAGAATATAAAACAAACAAGTAGCATCTTGCAGTAGGGAAAAACCCATTTGTTTCAATTTTTCTCTAAAAATCTCTTCTTAAAAAAGTCATGCATGAGATCATGTTGGACCCAGTGGAGTAATCGTACCTACTTAATTGGTAAAGATAGAATGTGTGCACGTATTACAAACGGTAAACCTCGGATTAACCATTGTCAAGGAGTCTGGTATCACTTGTTATTAAACCTCGTATTTACCATGTCAAGGAGCTTTCAAGGGGATTGAGTTTTGATATTCTGCACTTGCATGTATATTGGGCCACAAAATATTCCCCCAGGTTCAATTGTCTCAGTTGGTAACCTTATTGGCTATAATATTTAGGATTTTCCCCTAGGTGACGGTAGAGGGAAGGTCCCACTATACCTGGAGCAGATGTTGACTAGACTCACTTAGACTTCCTGGAGGGTAGTCTTCACTTCGAGATGGCATAGCAAAGTTACTTGCACCAGACAGTTTCATTAAGCGGGTTGTCAGGGTAACTGTTCCAACTGCTAGTTTTCCACATTAATCTCTGCGAGGTTGGATTTCATCACCAACTAGTGATTTTATTGTGGAAACATAATGTTTGTGTGTGGATTTCTTCTTATATTTTGTACCGTGTGTTCATTTGTTTTATTTATTTTAGAGGCCTCAGGTGTGATTCTTTTGAATTTTTTTTATTTCGTGTGCTAAATAAATTAACTGTGGCTGAATTACCAAGACATTCACATAGAATGCAAGGGAAACCCCCTTAATATACACCCATTCAATTGGAAAAAATCAAAACTAAAAGGGTTCAATCATTAAGAACCGGGTATTCTAAACAAGGAGAATACTTTATCATAATACATCCTGATTTTGAAGTTAATCAACCTCAGATAACTTAAACAGAACAAGATCAACCAAAAATTTCTGAAGTAAATACAATTGAATATGTCACTGGTGATTTTTAAGATAAACAGCTCACTGACCCTGAAATATTTGAACCTAAGTCTGATTCCACTTCATTTGAGTCACCTTCGAATGTTATAGCCCTAACTCCTGGTCATCCTTGTTCATCTCGAGTAAAGCTTCTCATCACTGAGGATATTCCTCCTGGCCTTATTAGCATTGAAGAAATATCTGACGACGAAGAAGAAATTGAAATTCCCTCCCATCAAGAAACATTAGATTTAAGGTATAGTGAACCGATATACCCTTTGGATTTACCTTTTAGTCCCTTTCAACGGGACCCTTGGTATCTCCAATTCACTGATTTTTTACATAATTTTGGCTACGGAAATCCATGACACTGAATTCCATTCTACTATTTACCCAGGTATAGTAACATGGCTTCTGAGGGCATGTCTACTAAGTCATCCATGTTTTCTTCTTCACCAGAAAGCTTTTTGTATGGTGGTATTTCTATTCTTGTTGGGTACTAGTCTCTTTCTGGGACTTTTTCAGGAGCATCTCCTTTCTATGAAACTTTTACTATGTCAACTAGTCTATTTGAGTCTACCACCCAACCTTTGACTACGGAATATATATATATATATATATATATATATATATATATATATATATATATATATATATTTGTGTGTGTGTGTGTGTGTGTTTTCTGGGAATACCTCTGAAGCTAGCTCACAAGGTGGCTATATAGTGCCTAAGGGGTAGCAGCCTCTTCAAGGGCAGTTGCTTCTTCAAGGGAAACAACCTCTTCAAGGGCAGTAGCCTTTTCAACCGCAACCTCTTGAAGGTTAGCAGCCTTTTCAAGGAGGGAAACCTTTTACTGGAACCTATGCAATGGTTATAGGGCAACATATTCTTGGTAATTATCAACCTTATGTTCCAATGCCTCAAATTGGTTATGGTCAACCCTATGTGTCACAACCCTCAATAGGAACTCCTTACCCAGGGATAAAAATTATGTGTAACTCCTTGTTTACTCAAAATTCTTTCCAACCTACCCCGCAAATGCCTTATAATCAACCTACTCAGCCACTTGGATAATTTGTTTACACCCAAGTCCAAAAACCTGTTCAAGGTGCAGTTAAAATTACCCCAAAGGTATATATGCCAAGTAGTCAGCAAGTTGGTCTGATTAATCCTAGTACTCCTACCAAATATGTTGTGCAAACATATTTTCAACAACCAAGTACACCTACCCCAAGATTTCCCCAAGTCTCTATTACTACGAACCTTCAAATGTCAATGCCAACTATTACACAGGCTATCCCTCAAACTACTACCCATCTATTACACATCATTTTGTCACTGTCCCTGCAATCCCCATCCTGCACATTGGAGGACCATTTTTGTGACTTATATGTAGTGTCATGCCTTGCAAAAAGTGCCATTGCATCCCTTGCCATGAGAAGAACATTTCCTCTGTTGACTATTCCTAGAATAGACCATAAAAAACACATGATTTTAGGTTGGCGCTAGTAGGCAGTTATGGCCTCGCGTCGATAAGGGAAATTAGCACTGGGCCGCATGCCCATTGGTGCTCTGTCTCAGTGGACTGCCAGTGCCGAGCTGTTTTTGGAAAGTTTTTTAAATATAGAAGCGAAGTTTCCATTGCCAACCACTTCGTGAGCAAGTCAACATGGGTGGTTCAACTGAATAACGTCGAGCACCCTCCTTTGGCTTCTTGTTCCCTACTTTTGGGCAAACCTCCCAAAGGATAAGGCCTCCCTTCCACCATTTGAGGGATCCCAACCTCCTCCTCTCCTTCTATAAATACATCTCTCTCACATAGATGCAGTTAGATGAATGGTTTGGATAGCTGAACATTTTGGAGAATAGTTGAAACAATTTGATATATATGATGTGAGATAGAGCAGAGAGAGACCCTTGTCGAGAGAGAGTCTAGGTTGATTGCCTCGCCAAGTCCAAATTCCCCAACGAATGCTCGAGATGCATTTTGACTGGACCCACTGAAGGAGGTTGTGACGTCAAGGCTCATTTGGTTGTAATCTCTTTCTTTCTCTTAATATATACATGACTAATGTTTTGGTTCCCATCTTGTGTTGATGTGATTGATCTTACGCAATACGTTTAATTCTCCTTAACCAATTAGATAGTTATGAATGCAAAAAAAATTTCGTATGCTGCTTTCATTCTCTGATCTTTGTGCAGGCACCTGAGTACCATAGCTGAAGAACTGCGACGTGTCGGGATGAAGATCAGGGGACTGTCGCCACAGCTACAAAAAATGTGTTGGATCAAAGGTAGGACAATCTATCCCGACTCAATTTCATTCATTAACTAGGAACCGATGCATTAGCATGTCCTCTTGCTGCTAGACCCACCCTAGGGCTAGAGGGATCGCCTCTATCCACAGAGGGGATTTACCTACACAACAAGTTGGCAACTCCATTGGGGAACAGTGTGTGTTTTTCATCTCATTGTTTGTTGAGCATTTGGCTTGTCAAGTCGACTTTGGTCATTTGATTGTTTTTTTGCTTTGCTTGACTTCCCTGATTGTTTTAAACCATCTTGTTCAGTTCCAGAGTGTCAAGTCTGACCTCTGCTCAGTGGTTTTATTGTTTCCCATGGTTTTCTATCTTGGCGCGGTTTTTTCTTGAACAGCCGCGCCAATTGGAACATGTTGCTTTTGTCACAGGTGCGCCAACTGCTATTAGGCGTGGATTACTGCCTAACAGTCACGCCGAATCCTGTAGGATTTTATTTAACCTCTTTTCTGAGTTTTTTTCAGTAGTTCTTGGCTCTAGATTGGTTTTTTACCTTGCAATCGTTCTATTGAGATTGTTTTGACTCTATAGTCTCAGTCCTCTCAACTGTTTTTCCATCATCTTATCAGTGGAGTTTGTAGCCCTAGGGTTTCTAGGTGTCTTGTGCTGTTTGTTCAACCCTCTCCTCACTGAGCCTTCTGAGTTAAGTTCGAGTCACTTTGATCTTTGTCATTTCAATCCGCTGACTGATTGTGTTTGTCTTTCTCTCGGTTCTTCGTGTCTTTGGTTCGTTGGATGATCACTTTTATTTTTGTTTGACTCTCCATTTTTTCACTTCGAGCATAGATTACATTGCTCGTTGGACCGTTTTGAAAGCCCTTTGGTTTCTTGGAAGAGTGCATCCTTGTTTTGAATGTGTTTTATGTTTGTATTGCATTTGATTTATTCATTTCGGATCTTTACATTCGTAGTGCTCGAAACTAGTCTTTGTTTTACTTTTTAGTCTAACAGTGCATTACATGCTTCATTCATCTAAAAAACAAAAAATTGCATTCTTTCGCTTAAATTCAAAAATGGAAATGTTCTTTTGCATAACTAGCTCTTAGTGAACTAGGAAAGAGTTTTCATTTTCTCATTTGGTTGTATTAGCTGCATTAGTGAAATTTTTCTTGTGTTTCGATTGATTGCTACTTTTTCATAGAATTCTTATCCTTCTCTTAACTAGCATTCATTGAACGGAAATGATGTTCTTTTGCATGTAGTGTGCATTTAGGAATTCGAGATCACATTCGGTAAATCCTTGAAATCAAAACATTAATTCAAGATCAACATTAAAACAAATTCACTCAACCTAAGGAAGCATTGAAACCTAACGCACATATTTTAGAGGTCTAGGCTAGTGACGTGTTCTGGCGTCGTTAAACCTAGTAATTGTCGTTCGCCACCTAGCATTAGATAACACTATACGGAATTGTGCTCCCCATACCATCACGTATATAAAGGGATACCCTCATAGATTGCAATCCGTTATCCATAGGAAGCCGAGTCTGTCGCCCTGTAACCGTGATGCACCGAACACAGCATTCAGGGAGACTACCTGCACGTACGTCAAGTCCTTGGTTGTTTCTCTTTCATTTGATCACCAAGGTGTATATGGCAGTTCACGGAAACTTGGTACACCCTCTTTCTTAGATTACCTCAATAGTCATTTTGGTATTTTCATGACTCTCTAATAGTGAAAACATCATCGAGCACTTGTCCTTTCGCACTCATTCAATCTGAAAGTGACTAGAGTCATCTTTTGCATGTTTCTCGACTCTTAAAACATGAAACAAAAAAGTTCCATTTCAATATCATAAAATTAACTGTCTACTATCACATGCCCGTTAAATTTTTCTACATGGCTTGTTTTTGTAGTTCCTTAGTGTTTGATCTTGAAGCCTCGAATAGGCTATCTCGTTTCTTTCATGTTTTGGAAACATTGTCACAGTGGCGCAACCACCAGTTTTGTCGTCTTCTTCATTGCCTCCTAGTGGTAGTCATTTTCCTAACATTTCTTTGGAAACACCTCAGTCCACTAGGTCTGTCGAGTCTTCACAACCTATCCTCCCGAGTATCTTGCCTCTCGCTACCCGGTCTCCTCCTGAAGGGTCGGTTGATTTCAATTTCCCACCTCAAGGTGCCTAGTTTGGTTTTGGGAATGAGGAATAATTCCCTCCTCTTACTTAAGGATCGTCGTTATTAGCCACTGCTTTACCTCCTAGTCCTCGTCATCCTTTCGACGATCTTATGACCTCGTCAGATATGGATTTTTCAAGTCCTGTCGGCAATGAAGAGCTTCATGTTTCTACTGGGGAATATCAGCTTTTCCAAAAATATTTCCCATATGTCTCCAGTCAACCTTCCCCTCAATCGATGTCTCTTCCACTTGGTTATCGTACTTTGGGTCAGATCATTTCTGGTGTTGCATCCATGGCACAATCCAGTACAATGGCTCCCACTGGAAGCTCGGTTTTTCCTACATTAGGAAAGTCGCCTTTGACCCATATCGTCGGCCATTATTACATCTATCCCGGTTTGGCCTACCATTTGTGTGGCTTCATCTACACTGGTTGTTAGTATGACTCAGTCGTCAGGGTCTGTTGTTGTTCGCAAGTCTATCTTTATTAATTGCACTGCCTGTTAGGCCCGCCGTGAGTGGATCACAGTCTCGCGTTGTGGAAACCCATACTAAGTGCACTGCACATATGGTTTCTACTTATACATTCGATGACTATCTGGTGGATATTCAGCGACGGTATACTCCCTCTCTGGATTCTCAGCCGCAGAATTCCACACCTCAAGGTTCTCAACAGCCGCAAGCTCCTGGAAATCCTCCACATCATTATGATGTATACGTTAATCCCGTACATTTACCTCTGATTGATCCCCAATCAACCCATTTATTTGCCTTTTGATGATCCTTATCAGTTCATTTTCCATAAAGGACCATTCTTAAAGGGATAACCCTCGGGCCTACAAGGACAACCCTTATAGGGACAACCTTCGGTCCAATAGGGAAAACCATTTGGTCCATAGGGACAACCTTACGGTCTGCAAGGATAACCCTTACATGGACAACCTTTTTTCCAACAAGGACAACCCTACGGTCCATCTGGCCAACCTCAATTTCAACTAGGAGCATCTTATGTTCCTATGGGGAAAATGTATCCACCACAGGGACAACCTTTTGTGCAACAACATCAACCTTATGTTCAGTAAGGCCAAGATTTTTTACAACAAGGACAACCTTACGGTCCTGTGTCGGGTCAACCTGGTTTTCAAGGGCAAATTGGCCCATCCCAACCATCGGGAAAACCTCTTCCATAAGGGCAACCTGGTGGCCCTCAGTATCCAAGCCAACCTACTCCACAGGGACATATTGCCCAACCTCAACAGTTGATTTAACCTTCTCAACCTGCTCAGCAGCCGGTTCAACCTGTTCAACCTACTCCGCAGGGACGACCTGTTCAACCTGCTCCGCAGGGTCAACTTGTTCAACCTGCTCCATAGGGACAACCTGTTCAACCTCGAGGTGCTACTTACCCTCCTCAAGGTCAATTTTAGGCAGTATATAGTGCCCCAAGGTTTCACTTATTACCCTCAAATTCAATCCCAAATGGTGTATAATCCACCTCAAGGCAATGCTTACATTTCGCAATAAATCCCATATGTTTCTCAGCAAGGACCTTAGTGGTATGCTCAGAATCTGTATCCCGGTCCTCAACCCCAGTATGGGCAGAATTATCAGGCTTATAACCCCTATGGACAGAATCCTCTGGGAAAAAAAATATGGGGGAAGAATTTCTCTCAACCTGGGTGGAATGCTAACACTGGTCTTTATCAATGACCTGCAATGCCTTTCAATCCTCAATTACCATTTCTTGCGACGTTGGAACTACCTGATGTGTCAAAGTTGATGAATGAATGATCCTTCATAACCCTTATTGGCCTCGAGTTCCAACCAAAATTCTTGGTGATTGTCCCAAATTTGAGGGCAAGTCCGGAGAAGACCCCTAAGCACATATTATGACATACCATCTTTGGTGTTCCTCTAACTCTTGGGTTGACGATTCTATCCGACTCCGTATTTCCCAACGGACTCTTACTAGTGCCATTGCCAAGTGGTACATCGAGTTATCTCGTGGCATCTTCCAATATTTCAATTCTTTATCCGTGGCGTTTCTCACACACTTTTAGTTACCGGTTTGGTATGAAACCGGGACGTACCTCCTCACATCCTTGAAGCAAGATAGAGCTACTCATATCTCAGATCATATTCATGAGTGGAGGTGTCATCGTCGCGTAATCAAGTTCAAAATTCCTGATCAACTTCTAACTAATTGGTTTACGACCTCCTTCGTTTCTCCGATTTCTAAGGACATTGCTAAGGGGGCATGCGTCACTAAGGAACAAGCCATTGCTCATGCCCAGTACCTTGATCTTGTGTACTCTCAGTCCGGCACATTGTACGATCTCTTGCCTGATGCCCCTCGACCTAGAACTTCCAAAGCACCGACGACGCCATCCGTTGACGATATCATTGGTTCCGTGTCTCAAACTTCTCGGAAGTCTTCTCCTCCAAATCCTAGCAAGAAAAAGTCCACTCCTTCCAATGATACTGCTTCTCAGCCAACCCTGAATTCTGGTAAAACCACAGAAGTGAATATCGTTCAGGCCAATTCAGTGGATAAAACTTCCAAGGGTAAAAATAAGGGTAAAGGTAAGGCCAAATCCGATACCCCGAAACAGGATTCTCAAAAATCTCGTGTTGATGATGGTTCACAGCGTAAACCGAGGTATCCTTGCTTGATTTGTGATGAAGAGCACTACACCAAGGACTTTCCTCGACGGGCTGAAGTGAGTCAGTTTCTCAAAGGCACCCAATGAACTTCGTTGTTCTCAAAGAACTGTTTCCGCCACAGTAGACTCAGTTGGTAGAGCAACCTCAATCCTCTGCCCCATTTGGCTCTCAGGTTTTCATTATGAATGGTTCCGCATCTGTTTCCATAGCTACCCGATTGAAATATTATATTGAACTAAGTCAGGTAGTGGGGAAAGAGATTGCTGATGGTCCTCCTCCTCCACCTTATTCTGGCCCTCTTTATATTGAATGGCCCAGTACTGAGCCCATTGTACGACCACCTTCCAAAGGTGTACTCCGTAAGTCTTCTTACAATGCTAACATCTGTGCTGCTCAACATTACAGTATTGTTGAGGATTTGGCTCAGGCGCCATCTACAATGTCTGCATTAGAAGTACTTCAGAGTTATCCATCTAAACGGAAGGCTTTGCTATCTGCCATCGATGGGGTTGATCCTATTGATTCGAGCCTTATCACTTTCGACTTGGAGAATTTTGTCCCGCGTCTCCCTCACTAGCTTGCACTTGTCATCCAAGTTGGCATTAATGGACTGAATATCCATCGAGCGGTCATGGACGAGGGTGCGTCTATGTGCATCATGTCATCTACCTGTTGGAAAGCTATTTTTTCTCCAACTCTGAATTCATCTCCCAATTCTCTAGAAGAATTTGATGGAAGGTAATCTAAACCTATTGGTGTTCTCGCTAGTTTACCGATTACTCTAGAAGGGAAAACAGTCAACGTCGAGGTTGAAGTAGTTGACGCCAAGCTCAATTACATTCTTCTCCTCGGTCACAGTTGGACCCATGCCATGCTATGTGTTCCTTCCACTCTCTTTCATTTTTGCAATTTCCACACGAAGGAAAGATCGTTACTGTCGACAAGTTGTAATTCTTCACTTCTTCTTCCGAGAACAATGTTCCGTATGAAGATCAAATTCCTATGCCTTATGAGAGCGTAGGGCCGAGTCTATTCAAATATCCTACCCTCATGGATATTTTTCCTCTTCCTCCACCCAACAATGTTCAGGTCAATATGATCTCCAGGTCTGACGATCCATGGATCATCCCTTCACTCAAGCAGATTGATTCATTTGGAGATTCAATGACGTTAAGTCCAATCGAGATTTCTTATTGTGAAATTATTTCGGCTTCGGATCCTTCACTTCCTGATCATGCTTCTTTGGGCATGTCTCTTGATACTTATTCTCAATCCCCCTGGCTTGGCGATTCAGATTCGCCTGATCCCTTGAAAGATATATTTGCCTCTGATAAAGCCATCGTGGAAACGATGTCTCTTGAGGATCCTCCTTGGGACGATAGTCATCATCATTCCTCATTCTTGCCTGGCCTTGGGGCCATGTCTACGTGTCTCGAGAGGTTCGCTTCTTAGGTTCTGTTACACATTATTTTTTCACCATGACATTTGAATGACCATATAGGTCCATCACTACCTATATTGTACTCCCTTAGAAGTAAAAAACCCTAATGTTCCTAAACCAAGTCTTGGAATTGGAGAAAGCTCATTAAAACCTTTAAAAGTCTAACTCCGCACTTTTCCTAGCCTTTTCATGCGGGTTCGCGGATTCTTGTTCTATAGCTTGCGGCAGCTCCTGCATGTTCTGCTAATAAAACCTGCGGACCCCTATAAAAATTCAAATAAAGGAAAAAGTAAGTTCTAGAAGCACAACTGGTCGAATATTCTCTCAACTGGAAGCTTCTAGAAGCACGATCAATTTGAGCTTTATCCATCCACTCATGGAGCTCTATCCCTCCACTTATGGAGCTTATCCCTTGGTCTATGTAGCTCAAATCCCTTCATGAGAGGAATCCATCCCCCTCTTCATGGAACTGAAACTACCTCCATTTACCTATAAATTGAGCTCATGTTTCAGTCTCAATGATAGCTTGTATAAGGTAATTGCTGAAGAAATTCTAAAGAGAGCATACTCTCTACACTAGTTGTTGTTGGCATGAGAATGATCACACCTTTATGTCCATAACTCCATGTTGGTTCAAAGAGAGGAAGGCTGGTCAAACTGAAGGAGGAACGACTATTCAGGACCCCGGGGGAAACTTGTACGAAATCAAGGCATCAGGTTGTAAAGTTACTCTTTTCATTCAAAGATAATACATATGGATCTCCTTTTCTCATTGAGTTGTTCTTGTGCTTATTTGAATAATTCAATACTTAGACTCCTTGATCACTAAGTTAGATTAGTTGTTCTTAATTATTATATGTTGCAGATTCTTTTAATTCTTTTGTCTGTCTTTGATTGCAGGTTTGACTTAATGGAGAAGCCTCTTTGGAGCGACTGGATAAAAGACTGCATCGAACGTTGGATTTCAAGGTAGGGGCATGTTCTCTTTCTTTGTTTATAATAATTCTGAATTGAAAATAATCTAGAGAAAACGATTTACAAATGGATTTTTGTTTCTAGCTACTTGTAGAATACTATGGAGATCTCTCTTGTCCGCAAGAGGGATTAATCTGCATAACAAAATGGGTACTTCGTTGGGGATTAGAACTTAGTTTTCCTTTTATTTTTCAGTTTGAATTTTAAGATTTTTCTGATTTTGATTCGTCTGAGATTGGTTTGGGTAGATAAATTTTAAGAATCCCTGAAAAGAAAAGTTGAATATTTATTTTTTCTATACTTTTCCTTGCCTCCACGGTTTTCACTTGAAAACAATGCGATAGCCTCTGCAGTTTTAGTTCAGAACTGTGTGGTACCTCTCTGTTCTCTATTAGAACCTGCGGACCTGTGGAAAATTTTTGAAAAGTTTAAAATTATTTTTTTAGGAACCAGATCACCTGATTCTTTGTGTTTGCCCCAGTCTACCTTAGCTGTCAAATATTATGTGTGGATTTATTTTCAACAAATTTTGCGTTTGTGTGATTTTTCATCTTATTTTCATTTTATGAGTAAGTATTTGCCCTTTTCTTGCTGCTCCATATAAGATACCTTCATTTACTTCAGCTTATTGGTATGATGTTGTTCTCTTTCTGAGCCATTAAACCCATTACAAACCTTACTTTTATGAAAATTGATTTCATTTTCATTTTCAAATTTGGAAGAGATTTTAGCTTACTAAGGCCTGATTTTCACACCAAACCATTTTTGGATGTTTTCATTTCTGCTAATATAAGTATAAATTCTTCTTGGTTCGATCACAAACTAGGAGAAAACGTCCTCAAACTTTCTAGATAGACTTCAAAATTAGAGTTTTTCTTTTGATTTTGAAATTTATGTTTTTAGAGTTTTAGATATTGTTTTTTTTTAAATAGTTTGTTTAATGATTTGTAGTTTTGGATTTGATTGATAAAGGAATTTCATTTCGAACGAGTAATAGATCATTTTTGTGAAATTGAGTTCTCAAAGAAATAATCTTATTTTCAAAGATTTTGTTTATGAATGAAATAATTAGTGCTTTGAAAATTGTTAAATCTCTCAATATTTCCCTTAAATAAGATTCATTGAAAAGAAAAGAGTTGCACTCCTCATTTAGATGCATTTAGCATATTTTTGAGTTGGGTCACAAACATCATTGAAGTTTCACTTCCATTCCTTCTATCTTAAGCAACAGCCAAATTAAAAACAATTCTTTAATAAAATTAATCTAGATATTTTACATTTTCTAGGGCTCTTTTCGACCAACATAGCTTAGGCTAGTGTCTTGGAACGGGTTGTAATTAACATTCCAAGATAGTTCAAACAAACAAGTAGAAATCTTGCGGTAGGAAATTCCAATTGTAGCATTTGTGCTCTGGGAAGCTCTTCTTAAAAGAGTCAAGCACGAGATCATGTCGGAACTAGTGAGGTAATCGTACCTATCTCATTGGGAAAGATAGTGGATGTGCACGTATTAAAAACGGTAAACCTCAGATAGACCATTGTCGAGGAGTCTAGGGTCACTTGTTGGTAAAACTTGGATTATATCAAGGAGCCTTCAAGGGGATTGAGCTAGTTACTCTGCCCTTGCGTGTATATCGGATCGTAGACTGTTCCCCCTTGTACATTTGTTCCCATTGGTGACCTTAGTGACTATAAACTTTTGGATTTTTTCCCAAGGTAACGGTGGAGGGAAGGTCCCACTATACCTGGAGCAGATGTCGATTAGACTTACTTGGACTTTCCAGAGGGTTCTCTTCACTTCAAGATGGCATAATTGGAGAGACTTGCACTAGACTGTTTCATTAAGCAGGTTGTCGGGGTAACTGTTCAAACCGCCAATTCTATATTAGAATTCTACGATGTTGGATTTCATCACAACCTAGTGTTTTTAGTGTGGGAATCTACTGTTTGTGTGTGGATTTATCTCTTCAATTTTGTAGGTGTGTGATCAATTTGATTGTTTCCTTAGAGACTTTAGGATAATTTGCTGAAATTTTCTTTGATTTCTTGTGTTAAATTTTTAATTATGGCTGAATTACCTAGACAATCACGTAGAATGCAGGGGAAACCCCCTGAGTACACACCAAGCCAGTTAGAAAAGCTTAAATCTGAGAAAGGAAAACCATCAAGGACTGGATCAACTGAACACGAGGAAACTTTAGTAATTATACATCCTGATTATGAATTAGATCAAACTCAAACAGTAGAAAGTTCTCAAAGGAAAATATCAATTTTTGAACTAGTTGAACTTGCTTCCACAACTAGTGAATTATCAGCTACTGAGCCTGAAATTTCTGAACCAAAAATTGAACTTGATACATCTGAGCCTGCTTTAGATTTCATCACTCCAACCCCTGGTCGTCCTCATTCACCGAGAGTGAAGTTTCGTATTACTGAGAACCTTCCTCCTGGCCTCATTAGCATTGAAGAAATTACTGACACAAAAGAAGAAGTTGTTCTTCCTTCACATCAGGAATATTTAGATCTTAGGCCAAGTGAATCGATTTACTATTATAGCCCTTTCAAACAGGATCCTTAGTATTCTTATTTAATCAAATTTTTACACAACTCTAGTCTAAACTATTTTCCACCCCGAATTCCTTTTTACGCCATACCAATAGGTAATTACAGACCTTCATTCAACATGTCCGGTGAGTCATCCATGTTTTCTGCATCTCCATAATCATATTTTTATGCTGGTCTGTTTGTTCCTCCGGGATATCAGTCGCTTTATCGTACTTTCTCAGGAGCAACTCCTTCTCCCGAAAAACTTATACAATCATCTAGTCCAAATGAATCACATACCGAAAATTTGAACGCAGAACAAGTTTACATGATGTCTGGAAACATTCCTAACCCTGACCCTCAAAGTAGTAACTTACCACCTGGGGGGCATCCTCAAGGTAGTAATTTACCACCTGCGGTGCAGCCTCAAGGGCACTACACACCTCAAGGACAGTACATACCGCAAGGACAGTAGACACCTCAAGGAGAATACATACCTCAAGGCTGGTACATACCTCAAGGGCAGTACTCTATTCAGGGTCCGCAACCTCTTCAAGGACAATACCCTATACCAGGGCAACAGTCTTTCCAAGGAAAACAACCTCCTTTAGGGCTGCAGTTCTATCAGGAACAACAATTGTTTCATGGAGGTCAATCTTTTAGTGGGAATTATCCAGCCAACTATCAAACATACGTTCCAAATTATCAACCTGGTTATGGTCCATCTTACACAGCACAACCTTCAATGGGAGCTCCATATCCTGGAGTAAACACGGTGTGGAATCCAACACCAAATCAACACAGTTTGCAACCTAACATGCAAGTACCTTATAATCAACCTGGTTAGCCAATTGGTTACAGTCAAATCCAGCAACCTGCCAAACCTACGCTTCAAGTTATACCACAGGTATCTGCACCTAGTAATGTTCAGTAGCCTAGTCCGAGTACACCTAGAACTCCACCTCAAACTATTGCACCAACTTCTAGTCAACCTACCACACCTATCCCTAGAATTTCTGCAACCCATATTTATACAGCCCCTCAAGTATCACAAAAAATCCCTCCAGTCACTACACAACAACCTGCACCCACAGTTCAGACTACTGTTCAGATGCCTGCAGGACAACCTGGTACAAGCACAATTGTAACAAGCCAACCTTAGTTTTTTTATCAACCATATCAAGGGCAGTATCAATATGGACCTGTAGCACAAAATCCAGTATACCAGCATCAACCGTACCCTAGTTACACGTATCAAATACCAGCTCAACCTTAATATGGCCTGTCCAACCCTGGTTATCTAGGAGGCATTCCAAGATTCGTTTGAACCCGCACAAATGTGTTTTCTGTGTGAGATCAGGACGATTACTGGGATTCATCGTTTCGAAAGCTGGCATTCGTGTCAACCCCTTGAAGGTTGAGGCCATCATAAATTTACCTCCTCCTTCCACACTATGCCAAATCCAAATTTTGCAAAGGAAATCAAACTTTCTACGTAGGTTTATCCCAAATTATGACGAGTTAACAAAAGGTTTTACCCGGTTGTTGAAACAGAATGTTCATTTTATTTGGGATGAGATTGCTTATTGATATTTTGATGCTCTAAAACACACGTTAACCCATGCACTGTTATTACATCCAACCAATTACCACTAGGACTACTTTTTATATTTTTATCCTTTGATTCCACCATAGGAATGGTTCTAGTTCAAGAGGATGAATCTCACAATAAGCATGTGATCTATTATCTAAGTTGGAATCTAAACCCGATTCGCATGTGGAGAAATTGGCCTTGGCAGCAGTTCAAGTTGTCCAACAATTCCGTCACTACATATTGTTACATAAAACAACTGTGATATCTAATTGCAACCCGATAATGTATATTTTGACAAAACAATTACTTGGGGGAAAGTAATCTAAATGGATTGTCATCCTACAATATTTTTATTTGGAATTCAAGAAATCTAAATCAAAGAAATCACTGGTGTTTCCAAAACTCATGTGTGAATTTCCCAATACTGAGATCGCAACCATGGTAGAGAATCCCATCACAGATGAATCTCTGTTTCTTATCAGTACGTTAGATCCATGGTATGGAGATATCATCATATATGTTAAACCCAAAACTTTCGCCCAAATATTTTACATTCAAATTGATGGAGAACCGGGTATCAATCCCAGCAATACAATATTATTAGGGACAAACTTTATCGTCGTGATGCGGATTCTATTTTTCAATGTTGTATAACTCACGAAGAGGCTAAAAAGGTTTTGAATGACTGCCACTCTGAAGCATGTGGTGGTCATATGTCTGGGTTTGCCACAACCCAAAAGATATTGCGCGCTGGTTATTTTTTGCCGTCATTTTTCAAAGATTGTATTATTGCAGTCCCAAAATGCCACAACTAAAATTTTTTTGATTGAAAGATGTGTGCGCCTCCAGCTCCTCTTCACCCAATCATTGTTGTCGGTCCTTTTGCAAAATGGGGCATTGATTTCATTACATGTAACCCTCACTCGACTGAGGAGCATGGGTATATTAGTCTCGCTGTAGATTACTTTACCAAATGGGCTAAGGCGATGCCTACACTCGTGGAAGATGGAAAAATTGCAGCTACGTTCGTATTCAATCATGTGATTTCTCGTTTCGGTGTACCCCAAGCTATTATCACAGACCATGGGAGTCATTTTCGAAATATAATGATGACCGAAATTTCCGATCAACTTGGCCTACGCCATGATAACTCTAATCCATATTACCCACAAGCTAATGGTCAGGTTGAAGCTGTCAATAAGGTTTTAACCACCATGATTAAATGGATTATCGGAACTCACAAATCGAATTGGCATACTATTCTTTTTTCGGCACTATGGGCATACCGAACCTCAGCAAAAACTGCTATAGGGTTCACTCCTTTTCAACTGGTCTACGGTTTAGAAGTTGTGTTATCCATTGAATGTGAGATATTGTCACTCCAATTAGCCATAGAGTTACTACCAGCTACCTCTGAAGAGGAAAAACACTTTTTGTACTTAACACAATTAGATGAGACTCGACGCACCACTACATTAGCTACTGAAGCTCATGAGAAATGTGTGAAAGCTCAGTATGATCAAAGTGTTACCCCTCATGTTTTTCTAGAAGGTGACCTAGTATTAGTATATGATCAAGATAACGATAAGCTAGGTGTTGGGAAATTTGAACCGATGTGGCATGGTCCCTACATTGTCATGCATGTGCTTGCAAAAGGGGCCTATGAATTGAATGATCATGATGGGGTCTCTTTAGATAAGCCCAAAAATGGTCTTTATCTTAAGAGATATTATGCTTGACTCTCGTGTGAAGATCGCACTTGTATATTAGTTATTTTTTAGATAGTGTGCCTTAGATTAGATAAGTGTGCCTGGATTAAGTTTGTTGTTACTACTATCACTGCTTATCTTGATTACTCTTGATATTTTAGATGCCGACATCCCTTCAAACGTACATTGGTTTTGCTGATGGTGCCTATCATAGTACACGGAATATCACTTCCGCAGCTTGGGTTATCTATTCACCCACTGATGAGTTAGTTTATATGCATGGGGTAAGCCTTGGTCAAACAATGAACAATATTGCATAATATAGCGTATTCATTGAGTTATTATCTGACGCCATTTCATTTGGTATTTGACGTTTGATCATTAGGTTGGATTCAGAACTCATTGTATTACATTTAAACAAAGTATACGCAATTAAAAATCCAGTGTTATTGAGATTATTTTTTAAGGTTCGTCTCTTGGAACGAAATTTTGATTACATCAAATATCAACACATTTCAAGAAATTTAAACACATTGGCCGATGCATTAGCTAATTGTGTTCTAAATAGACATTTTCAACATTAAAATAGTAAACCAAAACAACATTTGATACATGTTGAACAAGATACTCAGAGAAAGTAGTAATATCATAGATAGGTTTGTTTTCAAAAATATTACATCGTCTATGATCATATGTTCAAACACCTTATGATCTAATAGATAATGATACAAAAAAAAAACATGTCAATCCACAATCTGTGATGATGATCATGGTAATAGACTATGGCACGTGCCATCTTGTGCATAAATCTCTTAAACTGTCCTGGAACACCTGTAACATGTCTCTGAAGCCGGAGAGGAATGTCATATTTCCCTGTCTCGGGAATATATATGGTTAACCTCTCCAGGTTTTTTTCCATATCAGTTAGGATCTCTGCTGCCTAATCCTGTGGTGGTGCTATAGGCTTTGCCTGCCGCCTATCAAAGCAGCGGAGTGTAGCTGGTCATCGTGGACCAACATCTGCATTTAAATATTGTTATCAATATTGGACGATAAAAGACAAATAAATATTAGATTAAAAACATAAAAATAGTTTTCTTACCTGATTCGTGCCACTGTGCCCTTGGACGCAAGGACATCTCAGGATCACCTCTAAAATCTATACCTGCATAAGGGAAGTCTTAAATTGTGAAGACTTGGTTCCTTAGCCACATAAAGTACGTCGGAGTGAACCGAACCACTGAAATTTCATCGCCACCATGGCGGGCCATTAATGCAACCCAACATACCATCCAAGGTTCCCCACGATCTACTGGAATAAGCTGAGGGGCAAGAAGCAGGATTCTCTCCAAAGCAAAAGAAATCAAAATGGCGCCATAACCAAAGTTTTTTAACTTTTCATTCTTTGCTCTGGTTGGTTGGATTTTCATGTTAGCCAATACCCCTTCGCACTAGTTGAATATGGTGCCTCTTAAACACTCTACTGCAGTCTGCATTTGAGATTTAGTGGCTACATGTGGAGTCGCACTTCCACATAACCTAGTTACCATGAATGCAATCACTTTGAGATCTAATCACAAGATATTTTTTATGTCTATGCGATTATCCTTTGGATCTGCTTCATTACTGCAAAACTGTTGTTTGTAGGTAGCAACGAGTAGGCCACCCTATCCAGCCCCAAACAAGGATATGTTTTCTCCTCTTCGAGACAATCCAGTGAGGAAATATATATCTTTGAGCTTGATTTCGAGCCGATGGTAACCAATGATAAAGCACTGATCTTGAACTTCCGATGTATTTACTAACCATTTCGTCAGCTCTACCTGTGCTTTCATACCTTGGATCACCCAAAACTTATATAAACCATAATTTTTTAGCACATGCATTGTTTCGGGATCATTCATGGCTTCATTGTCTATAGCCTCATGTTCACGTTATCTCCACCCTAGCATGGTGGAATAGCCTGCAAATAAACACATTTGAAAGTTAGAAACCATTGAAGTGTAAAAATTTAATAATTTTTAAGAGAATTTGTAAATTTTAAAACGGTCATGACGCCTCCGTAGTTTTTGTGTGGAGATAGTGTGGACGTCTGCACGGGCTCCACATAAAAACTGCGGTAGCCCGATAATTTTCATTTTGAAAAATTATTGAGGTCCGCATGTAGCGCGCACATGACCTGCGAACCCCTGAGAATGCATTTTTGAACATAAATTCCTCCCAAAAAATTAATTTAAAGCTAAAAAAGAGAATTGAAACTGATATAAATAAAGAGTAAGATGATGTGGATTACCTGGTTCTGACGAATCACGGAATGAACGGTCGGTTCTCTCGATATTAGCTCCGGAACATTTTTTCCAAAATCTCTCAATTCACTGCTCTGAAGACAAAAGGTGAAAATGATTTTGTTTAACTCCTTTTTATAGTTTTTGAATGAATAAAATATTATATTTTATTTATTTTTCACTCTAAAAGGCTATTTTTTGATATTTTTACTTCTTGGAAACAATTATGTGTAATATTTTGAGTTTTTGTGCAGGATACGGGATTTTTTTTGGTGAAAATAATTATTTTGACACTAAGTATACTTTTATCACCTTTTCGGGCTCTTGAAAATTACGAAAAAGTGAAACCCTAGAGTTCTCTTTTAAGCCTTTTTCAGACTCTCTAAATATGAAAAGATCGTCGAGTACTTGACTATTCGAACTCGTTAAAGGAAATGAACAGTCGTCCCTTTAGTATAAGTTTCCCCTTTTCCAGACTGAAATGGACTATTTATAAAAAAGGTATATGTTGACTAATCATGGTCAATAGAGTTCTCTCTTGTATTATTTTATCCTTTTTCAGGCTTGAGAGACTAAATTTACGAAAAAGTACAACTACGGAGTTTACTTATGTTTTTCTTCTAACTCCCTAAAACTGAAAAACGCCGAGTTTATCTTATATTGGACTCGTTAAAATTTAACAGTAAAGGACTTGTCGATTGTAAACAGGATTGAACCACTCCTTCTTAGGGTTCAATTTTAATACTAAGATGGACTCATCCAAAGGATGATCTTACACAAACAATAAAATGTTATCCTCCTCAAGCTTATAAAAAATAAAGAGGTACTTGCCAGTAATAGTGGGGGAAAAAGAGAGAAAAAGAATCCAATTGTCACCCTTGTTTAAAAAGCAGTATACCACTCTTGAACACGACACTTTGTCACACTTGTACCTGGGTTGGGAAATCCTTTATCTAACAGTTAATCAAACCACATTGAAAGTCTTCAGCCAATTTCTGGGCATTAGCTTTAGGTCAATTTCTGCCAAACCATCTACAATGTCATTATGTGTTCAAGAAACAGTTCAAATAAACCATTAATTGCAAACATGTGTCTCCATTTTCGTTGACCATCCTTGAGTCAGTCCTTGCAAATATTTCTTCAAAACTTGATCTAATGGTTTCGTGTCTTGGGATTTCCTACGACAGAGCACTTTCTATCGAAGACAGCTCATCATCTAGAAATTTGATCTAGAATCCTGTCAATACCTTGGAATCTGCATGCCCTAATGGCAGGTTTCTCGCCTTCGACGACAAGTTGCATCATTGACCTTCGATCGAATGATTTTGTGAAGTGTTCGACTGCAAATCATTCATTCACACCTCATATATTGTATTGAGTACTTTGAGAGCCATTGTCATTATTGGTGGTTTCTCTCACACTTGTTACCAGTTCACATCATTGACTGGTAATCAAGTGGTTTCTACCATGTTCGACTTCGACACAATCAATCGCACGGGTAGAATCGTATTAGTTCGGGAAGCGGAAATCAAGACCCTGGATCTAGTTTCCACCATCCAGGCTGCGAGGAGTTTTATTATTCATGATATAGTAGACTACTTATGATAGATGGATGCATCCATACTATGTCTACTATTGATGTAATATTAAAATCATATCTGTACCAGAACATTTAGTTAGTTTTTATTTGAGTATGGGAATGCCTACCTTAGTGATGATATATATATATATATATATATATATATATATATATATATATATATATGTGCTTTCATTGAATTTTTTTACAGGTTTTCGACCTATGTGTTTGCAATCCAATCCTCAGAATGATAAATCATTTCACTCTTCAGAACAACCTCAGACTTCACACTTTAGGGGGCAATCTGTTACACGTTATTTTGTCACCATGACATTTGACTGACCATATAGGTCCATCACTACCTATATTGTGCTCTCTTAGAATTCAAAAACCCTAATGTTCCTAAACCAAGTCTTGGAATTGGATAAAATCTCATTAAAACCCTTAAAAGTCTAACTCTGCACTTTTCCTAGCCTTTTATTGCGGTTTCGCGGATACTTGTTCTATAGCATGTGATAGCTCCCTCACATTCTGCTAATAAAACCTGCGAACCCCCGCAAAAATTCAAATAAAGGAAAAAGTAAGTTCTAGAAGCACATATGGTCGAATATTCTTCCAACTGGAAGCTTCTAGTGGCGTGATCAGTTCGAGCTTTATCCCTCCACTCATGGAGCTCTATCCCTCCACTTATGGAGCTTATCCCTTGTTCTATGGAGCTCAAATCCCTTCATGAGAGGAATCCATCCCCCTCTTCATGGCTCTGAAACTACCTCCATTTCCCTATAAATTGAGCTCATGTTTCAGTCTCAAGGATAGCATATATAAATTAATTCCTAAAGAAATTCTAAAGAGAGAATACTCTCTACACTAGTTGTTGTTGGCATGAGAATGATCACACCGTTATTTCCATAACTCCAAGATTGTTCAAAGAGAGGAAGGCTGGCTAAACTGAAGGACGAATGATTGTTCAGGACCCCTGGAGAAACTTGTATGACATCAAGGCATCAGGATGTAAAGTTACTCTTTTCATTCAAATATAATACATATGGATCTCATTTTCTCATTGAGTTGTTCTTGTGCTTATTTGAATAATTAAATACTTAGACTCCTTGATCACTAAGTTATATTAGCTATTCTTAATTATTATATGTTGCAAGCATCAATTTTGAAAAATAAAGGACATTGTGGGCATTAATTTTGGTGCAAGATAAACCTCTGAGGGGTGCTAGGCTTGGCCAAGGGGCTCCCACAACATTCATTCATAACCTTATACCTTCATCCACCTTCCTCCATCTCTAATACACAATTGTAATCCTTAAAAATTTCTCATATCCTCTCTTGTAGCAAAACATATCCTCTTGTAGCAATACAGGCCCTCCCGTAGCACCTCTTGTAGCATCCCTGTAGTAGTGTTCTTTTCAACCATTTTTTCTCCCCACTTTGATCCTAGCCTAGTTAAGTTGAATAATGGCCCCCAACTTGTGTCAAAAGAGGTCCATTAGTCTTGATTTGAATTGTAAGGTACCTAAGGGGTCATCATTGAGGTGCCATGAGAGTCTTTTCATGAGTGAGGTGTCATGAGTTAGTTGTCAATAACCCTTTCCATTTCCAAAGGATGAAATGTATCTAAGTTATTTTTAATATTTTATTTTTTTTAATTTTAAATGAGATTTAATTTTATAAATTATATTTTTTATAAAATTATTTATTTAAAATATTAAACTTAACTTAAAAATAAAAAATCAACCCAATATCTAAACTATAGGAACCCCATTTATTATCATGCTAAATATGTCACCCAATAAGAAATTCACAAGTAAAAATCGAAAAGTCAAATTAAATTTATGACTCCAAACCATTTATTGCCTAGCCCTCGAAAACCATTATTTATATTGATTTAAATATTATGAATATATAGCCAAAGGGTCTACGAAGTATGTAAGCAAGCTTATAGATCATAAAGTTCGTACAAAAGGAGATAAAAGAAATGATATTTTTACAGTCATATGTTTATGAAACGAGTTTATGGGTGAAAGACTACGGTAAAAGGAGGTTAAGTAAAATGAGGTAAAGTGAAATTTTACGGAGAAGAGAAATATTGTTTTTGCTATGATATAAAGAGGAGAAATGCGCAGAACATAAAATTTGGAGAAATACTTATCCAAATATTTTACAGGGGGAAAGTAAAATATACTTTACCAACCACGGAAAAAAAGACATGGTTTTTAGGAAATCAATCGACGTTTTTTATAAAATATGTTTATGAATACCATTTACTCATCAATATATAAATTCAGGGAAACAAGACATGGATTTCAAAACAAGAAGATGGCTTATAAATAATTTAAGGAAATATTTTGAGATTTTATTTATGAAATTCATTTACAGGTTTAAACAAAATATTTGGAAAATATTTGTCAAATAATTTTCTTCCCAAATATTTTGCGACAATGGTGAAGTATTTAAAATATGATGAAGGCAAAGACTATGGGCAAAAAGGTCAACATATAAGTTTGGTTTAACTCCAAAATACAAATAATTCATCGATCAACTAGGTGGAAAACATAAAAATGCATGCAACTATTTTCGTATTTTTGACTCAGAAATAGCAGTCAAAGGGACAGCTAGTTGATACAAGTGGAAGAGTTAATCAGGTTTAAAAGGGAAGCTAACAAGTTTTGTGAAAAAAAATTCAACCACTCCAGATTCCAAGGCAAAGGATCAACATTAATGAACCAATTTCCAGATTTGAAGATTGGAGATTTTCCAGCAGTTCCATATTTCCTGCATTTTTCTAGTGATCGCTTGTATCTTTAGTTTATTGTCCAGATTTGTTTCCAAAAATATAGCCACAGTCGGAAACAACATTCCTTAAAATGTGAAACAAAACATCCAAATTACTCCAATTTTCCTATTATTTTTTTTCTATTTTTGAAATATCTATATCTTTGTTAGATATTATTTTGTAATAAATTCCTTTTTGGAATCTGAAGATAGTTCAATAGAATGTATATAAATATTTTGTAATAAGAATTATAAAGGGTTGGATTATGTATGAAGAAAAGAGCTCTACCTTGATGTAAGTTGTGGATTATACTCAAATTAATAAATTTTCAGCAATATAGAGGGAGATTTGTTCTAGGATTCTTGTGTCAAACAAATAGTGATGTATTCTCTTATGTTAACTTTTCCTTTTTTCTCAGTTTCCATAAGGATTTCCCTTCTTGATTGTTGCAAGAATATTAAGACTTGAATTTACTTAAGTGTACTCTGCTTTGACTTGTTTAAACAATATTAATGTTTTCCTTCTAAAATTAAATACAAAATTCATTTAAATATGATTTATATTTAATTTATCATCTTCTTTTCTATCTCAGCCACACCAAACATATATTAAGATCTAGGAGTTTTCCTACCCTGCCCTGTTGTAGCTACTCTATTTATTTGTAATTGATTACTGATAAGTTTAATGACTCCATGCCCAATGGAATTTTCCTGCATTCTTCAACAAATATTTTGAAAAACCCACCTTGAACTTCGATATCTAGCCTAAAATATTGAAAGTAGAAATTAAATGATACAGAGAGAGCCCTCTCTCAAGCTGGAAGGGCTATATCCTAACTTTAAAAGTGGTTTGTGGTTACCTTTGTAGTTTCTTCCTCTACCTAGGAAAATTACAGAGTGCTAACATTCTGGCGACCATACTAGGGATTGAAAGGTTTCATCTTCCCCAGGAAAGAATATTGAGTCTTGGATTTCACTGTTGATGGTGCGCAATAGTCAGACACATATGAAGGTTGAATCATTCTGCGGGCGACTCCATTATCAAAGGATCAAAATTGCAGAATGTTCATGGTGACTCCACTAGTTGAAACATTCAGAGATTAAACTGCTCATCTTTTATCTTTTCAAACAAAATGACAAGGTTTGTGGTAGACCCTATTTATATTGAAAGTTTCAAAGAATATTGGTGTTAGTGTCAGTATTTGCATCCTTCCACCAGTGATCAAATAAACTCTTTCATGTCATGTTAAGGGTCCCATTCTGAAATTTTTTTCATTCCATTAGGTCATCATGCAAAAATTTGATCACTTGGTGCAGATTTAGGTCAAGCTTCACTCTTTTCAGAAAGTTCATTACTTGCTGGCTCATTTCATCACTTTCCTAAGTGAACATCAATTATGAGTTTTTGTCATCATTTCAGTCCTTTCATCATGAAATTCATTCAGTCAGAGTCTTCATTAGGTCTAAGGGTTTTCAAGGTCCATCAAATAATCATTTGCATGCATAAAATACCGGCAAGTAAGAGAGTGGCAGTTAAAAAAATCTCATTATGAATGTTTGATTTGTAAATTTAATTTCTATTCAATATGTAATTTTATGTTTCCTAGTATGTAATAATTTCTCATGGTTCCAAGAAGCTGCATACTCAAGGTTCCAATCAACCAAATAATTCAATGTTATAAAAATCTACAGTGTTGAAAATCTGTCACAATATCAAATCCAAAGATTAGGTTCAAAAGGTAAAGTGCAATGTCAAAATTGAGTTTAAAAGGAAATGTGTGTCACAAATCCAAATTATAAAGATTCAACAATTATAAAATGCCATCAAAGACCAAAAAGGCACTCATTTTCATCCTCATGCATTGAGCTTTCAAAATCCCAAATCAAAAACTGAATTTTAAGCGAGAAACTCATTTTTTTTTTGTAGGTGTTGCGCTTATCCTCAACGCGTTGCACTTTTGACAGGCAGGGCATTGCGCTTCTCCTTAAGGAATTGCACTTTTACCAGGGAGGCGCTGCGCTTATCCTCAAGGCAATGCGCTTTTGTTATTTTTCTTCCGCAACTCGAAATCTTCAGTGCAACTGCTCCAGCAATCAAACAAGGATTTCTTCAGTCTAATGAAAGTAGGTTACACCTCTTTTAATCTTCCCTTCAGTTTATAATTTGAATCCATGGTTTAAAGCCTCCTCATTTACCATTTCGTGTTTTGAGCCAAGAAACCCTAGTTTTTACCATTGCAAACTAAATTGGTTTCCCCCAGAGCCTATATTCCCTTCTCATACTCTAAAGTCACTCTCCTTATTCCTACACTACCCTATCTCTTATCCCTAATTTCCATTTCCTAAAACCCTAATCGTAGGTTTCATTTTCCTAGGTAGCTATATCATATCCCTATAATCAAATTCCCTACCCTATTTCATTAATTTTTTCTATCCCCCACCACTTCCCTAAGCTCCCTAACTCCCTTCCCCAATTCCCTAAATTTTCCTACACTAATCCCAATTACCTAAACATACATTCTACCCCTTTCCCTTCCCCTTCCCTAGGGTTTCAAAACAATAAAAATGGAGGAGGAAATACATATTATGGAAGAGGATATGAACATAGAAGAGGAGAGAAGACAACACAAAGGAGGCAAGATTTTGAAGCTTGAACCATCCAACACTAGATAATTGTTGGCCTCACCCATGACAATCAATTTCTTTAAACATGTGGGTTGTTTTAACTTCTCTGAAATGGTCCAAAGAGTACAACATCACCCTGCTTTGACCTGATTTTTTATCTCAAACCTCAAAGACAATCAAGTGACCATTGTAGGAGTAACCTTCACCATCTCCAGAGATACTTGTAGTAGCCACAGGGATACGTAATGCGGGTGAGAAGTGGTATAAGGACAAAGATATAGATACCCATCATTATGAACCATTTCTCAAGACAAGGTAAAAAAATGATAAAAAGAAATTTTTTCCTTTCAGCCACCTACTTGACATATTTTCTCCCATGATGAAGATCATCATGAAGTATTTCACCTGTGAGGGCAGATTCTCTAGACTATATTCCTATCACATCAAACTGCTCATGCATTTCACAAGGGTGAAATATCTCAACATGTCATACATAGTGCAGAATAGAGAGTATCAACATCAGATGAACAACCTCTTTCATCACTCTCTAATCAAAATAAGTGTCCTTCATCATCTCAATTAGTTAAATATTTCATGGAGTCGTTTATTGAGAATGATGCCTTCAATACTCCACCACCTCGGCTTGCTAGACCAATTCCACCACCAGGTTCAGTGTCTCAAAGACAAACAAGATCATCTAGCAAGGCTACAGTCAAAGAGGTCAAAGAATTCAAAAAGGTCAAAACCTATCAGAGGGGACCCAGGCAAGTGTTTTCTCCACAGATTGTGGAAGCGGCCTTGCCTTCTTCATCAGCAAAGCAGGTACACCAGGATGAGCAACAGGAAGAGACAATTGTCCATGATAAGGAAGACCTTAATGAGGAAGAAAGATACTTTGAGTTGATGGATTTGGATGATCAATATGATCAAGAGGCCTCAAAGATCATCATCAAAGAGAAGGATAACATGATCAAAGAATTGCAGGACAACATGGCAAGAGCTCAATTTTTCATATTCGTAAGGCCTTCTACATCAAATTTTGAATATTGGAACACCAAAATTGAACATTATGGCAGGGATAAATGGCCAAAAACACCCAAACAATCACCTTTCTGCCTCATTTTTCAGGCTGGCGCTACGCTTTTGACCAGTCTTGGGAGATTTGACTTTTGAGGGCCTTAGATGTATCATTTTCAGAACTTAAGAGAATTTTTGGAATCTAGATAGGAGCAGATTTCCAATGAGCTATCATGAGCTCATTTGGACTTCAGGAAGGCCTCCAAAAGTGGCCTTGAAGTTGGCGCTGCGCTTCTGCTTTAGGCGTTGTGCTTTTGCTAGTTCCTCGATATTTTCAATTTTTTCTAAAATTCTCAATTGCTGATAGAATTTTTGAGTTTTTACTGATGTAATTCATCCTTGTGTTGTGACCAGCAACAACCCCCCTTTTTATTTATTATTAGTAATAATACTAAATAAATGGGGACCCTTAGTTAAAAATCCAAAAAAATCAATTAGGATTTGTTTGCCTTTCAAATAAAACTTTCTATCATAAACTTATAGAAATCCCTTAGAAAGAAAATCCCTTAGAAAGAATATTTAGAAACACTTAAGTTTATGATAGACTATAATAAAATTGATCTTTAAGCAAGATGGCACATCCATAACAAAATAGTATATATAAAACGCATTGATCGCAGATCGCATAGCGCAGAAAACAGAAATGATTAATAAATATCTTTTGCGCTCTTATCAATTCTGCGCTTTTGCGATTGTGCGCTTTTTGTGATTCTGCGCTTTTGCGATTTTGCGCTATTGCGCGTTTGCGATATGCGCTTTTGCGCTATTGCACAATTTCCACTTTTGCGCTATTTTTATGACTGCGATGACTTCATTTTGCGATATTGCGACATTGCGATATTGCGCAGCAAATCGCAGATCGCAATGTCGCAGATTCATGTAGGCGCGCTATCCCAAGGCAATCTTCCCATATGTCAAATCCGTTATGTGCTTTAATGATTATATTAAATGATTGGATTGATTATTAATGTGAAATGAGATTGTGTTTAGATTGAAAGTCGTTTCACAATTTAAATATTATATTTCATCCGCTTTCACATTCAAAACAATCTCATCACCTTTCTTATATCATTACTCTCATTTATTCGTAAAACGCAGGCACGAAGGAGCAGACCACTATACAAAGCTTCCGCTAAACACTATGGGTAAGAAGGAGAAGAGCTCAAGTTCTGAGAACAAAGAAATGGCTTTGCTATACGCAGACACCGCCTGTAACAAGGACGCCGGTATATCCACTTGGGAGGGAATGTATAAACTGTTAGAAGATGAAAACCCTGTGGTGATAAAAGTTGCAGCTACAACAGGTTCAAAGGATACGTCTGAAGCAACCCTTAGAGACTTGGCTTGCTCATTTCTACATAGAATAGCAGCAAGGCCAAGGATTCTCCCATATACAGACATGGTGAGATGGGTGCTGGATAGCACAGATATTTCGGACAGACAGTTCAGAACTCCATCTAAAGAGCTAATTGGGTCATTCACCATAGAAGATCTGAGATTAATGTATAAGCCGCCAGAACCTCGGGCGACTTTCAATAAGCAATTTATGGAAGAGTTTGCCAAAGAACACTCAAATTTGGCAGAATGCACAAAGGAGTGGACCAAAAGAAGTGAACCATTGAAGAAGAACAAACAAGGTATGTACAGCACGGGTTCACTTACCTCTCCTTATTGTTTTACCGCTGCCATGTTATGTAGGCTTTTTGGAAAGCCTGACATAAATATGATATTACCCGAATGGCTTCCTTTGTTAAATGCGGCTATTAATTCTACAATTGTAGATTGGGCCAAAATCCTATCTGATAATCTCACCACTGCTATATTTCATTACCGGTCTAAACGAAATGTTTCCCAGCGGGTTTATCCGCCTTTTTATTTATCTGCTATTGTCATGGACGCCATCTGCTATGTCTCTAAATTCCCTGTGATGGGCTGGAAATGGACTATCCACGATCCTTTACCCATTCATGTGTACCATAAAGAACTATGGGAGTCTAAGTTTATCCCCCATTTTTATCAAATTTGTCATGGAATAATGCTGCCATTGTACAGAACATTGTATAATAAGGATGCCCCGAGGTTATCCTCAGAAACAGAGGTTGATATTCTCCCCATCGCAAGATGGTTTGGAGAGGAATTGTTCACCTATATTAAGGTTTTTGGAAGTTATGTTTCTCCCCATGTTTACCCTTATATGTTCCAGATAGACTTGTAGCTCGGGAAATTGCTTATCAGACCTGTGGCCAGGGAGGTATGACAAAAGATTTAAAAGACAAGAAAAAGAGCATTTGGCCACAATTTCCCATAAAATGTGGAACATTTTCACTGTTGGATATTGGTCATGCATTTCACGAGATAGGCAACGTTACATGCCTACAGCTGTTCAAATTCTCAAGAAGGTTATTTGACCAAAATGATATTGTTAAAAATTTTACCAATGCAATCAAAGTAAGGGAATTTGTCGGAGAGCAAGATCTTTTTGATGATATGTTCCAGGCAAGAAATTCATTCAAAGAGGTTTTGAATTCAGCTAAAGAGCAGCTATCTCCAGGGGATTTTCAGGAATTCAAGTTGTACAGAGAAAGGAGACTAATTCCTATTCCTTTGGATAATCTATGCTTAGAGCCCGCAAGGGAGCAAACTCCTAGTGTTAGTCTTAACGGCAGTTCAAGCACAGGTAAATCCAAATCAAAATCTGACAGAGATTCTGAACACTCCAATACATCTAAAGAAAAGGAAGATAAAATGGAAGAATCCATTAAAGATTCTGCACAATCTAAAGAGCTTACTCAACAACAAATTTTGACTTCTCAACAAACAAATCCTCCTCCACCCAATGTACAGCAACAGCTAGTTACCATTGAGTTAGATAAAGAATGGGAAACCTTTAATCAATTGATTAATGTAGAAGGATAGAATGTACAGACCCCTGTCCAGACAACCAAAGTTTTGAACACAGGAACAAGCAGCACAGCCGCAGTAACAGAGCACATACCAATCACACCCTCCTCTGAAATTGTACTTAATGTAGAAGACATTCCTCCTCTGGATGTATTTTATAGCCCAAAATACAAAGCAGTAGTAAAGAGACAAAGAAAAAAGAGAAAAATAGAAAGTGCAATTGCTACTGAACCAGAACAAGTAGATGTTTTGTGGAAAGATCTTGCCACAGAGCCTACTCATAATCTCACTAAGTTATCTCAAATAACAGGAGCTTATGCTTCTGCAACAATTGATAAAGCAGTTGAGATACAACTTTTGTTGGATGAAAAAGAAGAACAGATAAAAGCTCTGTAACAACAATTTCAACAGGTTCAGGCCAATAATGAAGCACAATTAAAGCTTGAAGAGTTACAACAACAACTTCAAGAAATGCAAACAGGACATCAAAAAAGTCTGGCTGATAAAGACAAACAGATACAGATTATCCAAGAACAACATAAGGATGATCCTAAGCTTCCAGAATTCATTTCAGAAACCATCTCTTTGAAAAATCAACTACTGCAACAAGAGGAAGTTTTCTGCCAAAAAATATTGCAATGGAATTCTTTGTGCCAAGAGAGCGATAAAATCACAAATCATGTCGTAGATTTATGAAATGATTATGATTTGATTAATGAAAATATCAATGATTATCTAGCATGGCAAAAGACAGAAGAAGGCAGAAAAGCTGGTGCACCCATCATTAACGAGAACCATAAAGAAATAATGTTTAATAATTGGGATGCACAAATCAGAAGGGCAGAAAGGGCAGCAGAGGAGGCATCTACAGCGGCAAACACTCTCACTGATTGTGTAAATGACAATTTACACAAATCTAACTTGATTTCTGAAACTGTTCCAGGTTATCTCCCACAGGAAAATCAATTGCAAGCAGAATGGAGGCAAAAGGCAGAAGAAAGAGCAAAATCCATCCAAGGGCTGACAAGATTGAATTGGGACTCATACTGGATGTACTTGGTAAAGCCACACAGTCAGCACAGTGCGCTCAATTGTATCATCAATGCTACGGAGAAGATTTCTCCTACGCTTGCCGACTCTGTCTTTTCAGGACAGTTGAATTCTGAAGTCGGTCAACCGCATCTTCTCAAAACTATGCTGGATGCCTGCAAGCTTAAAGATCAAGTTAATAGATAGATAGATTTAGTTTTAATTTCACTGTATTTTAGCCTAGGAAAAGGACAGTCATTGAACCGAATCTTTAATTTTTGTAATAAGCTATTTTTAGAGTTAGTTAAGTAGTATTTAAACCCCTCTCATGCATTTAGAGAGGGGTCCTGGATCTTAATATTTTTGGACTTGAAGATTGCATTTCTGTACTCCATTGTCTTATATATTTTTTGAAAAGGATCACATCTGGTGATTTTCATGCGGAACTATCTTTGAAGTGTTGCATTTCTGTACCTTGGATTTGGTTTTGCATTAGAGTTATTGGATAGAGTATCAGATTTCATTTGAAAGTCTTCAAGATGAACAAGGTATTTCTATCTATTCACGGTTGATCTCTTTTGTTTTATGATATTCGTTTTAAAATTGCTATCATTTATATGTATATTTGTTTTAACAATGCTTCCTTTTATATATCATTTCTGAGTATAATTGAAACGTTATTTTTCATAGTTATATGTAAATGGTATACAATGATGAATGCAATATGTTTATATAACTCTGTTTAATTTCTTAAACAGAGTTATTTTTATTTGTTTCTGCATATTTCAATTTAATTAATAATACATTTTTATGGTTATTGTTGAATTGAAACAATCTTAAGTTGTATTCACATATAGCTACCCGGGTTAGTGCTAGAATTTCTTTATCAGTATTTAGCTTAAATTAGATAGTTTTATTTCAGTTATTTTAGTCCCATTTCCACCCATCCAATCCAATCCATTTAGTTACAAGGAAACTGGTCCTTTAAATCCAGTCGGAGCCACCACACCAAACAGAAAAGGAGTTGTCTTAAGGTCCCGACCGGGTGGTTTTCCCTGATTTTTGAAGTAGATATTTTCTAGGCTTCAACATTTTTGGCGCTAGAAGGAGGGCATGAGCTATGAATGGAAAGTAAATCTTTATCCACAAGCCATTCTGAGAGAAAAACACCCTCATTAACCTCTTCAATTTCTTCTGAAATTCAGAATCCAAGAGAAGAAATTGCAGAAAATATTCAGACACCCACTACCAAAATCTTAAAACATTCAGACAAACAACATCCTGAGTCTCCTGAAGTTCAAGATCTAATTCATAAATTGAAAGGATTCTCATTATATTTAGAAGAGTCTGAAATATCTGAAGGTAGTGTAAGCTCAAAATTTATTCCTTCAAAACCTCTTACTAGGTTGCAAAGTGAAAAACTTGGTATTCCTCCGAAAGAATTTCCTTTACCTAGTAAGGGAAAAACAAAAAGAATTCAATCAGAAACAGAAAGTGATACAAGTTCATCATCTCATATTCAATCACCTGTTTCCAAAAGCACAACTCAACAAAGTGCAGTTGTTTCATCATCATCTCTTCAATCATCATCTCCACAAACATCTTCTACTCAATCCTCATCAATTTCAAAATCATCTATTCCAACCACTTCTATTCAAATTTCACCAGTTTCTACTATTCCTCCAATAGTCCTCCCAATAATGGCACAGAGACCATGGTCTACTCCAGGAGCAGTCAACATGGCTGCACCTTTACATGATTTACCAGACAATCCTAGAAAATGGCTTCCAAAGTTTAGCCCAGATCTTAACATTCAAGCTGAAGAACATATCAATAATTTTATGCTGGCTATTAATTTGAATGGAGTCATACATGAAGATGTTGTAGTTAGATTATTCCCATATACTCTTCAGGGAGTAGCAGGATCATGGTATTTTTCATTACCATCGGGATCTATAACAAGTTGGGACATTTTTGCAGATCATTTTTTGACCAAATTTGGAGATGATCGATCAATTGCAACTTTACTCAATGATCTCTCAAATTTGAAAATAGAACCCAAGGAACCTATAAAAGAATTCAATGCTAGATTCAACAAACTCTTGAACAAAATTCATACAGATTCACAACCTAGTGAGCAAGTCAGAATAGAATGGTATATAACTGCCTTACCCTCAAACATAGCAATTTTCGTAGACAGAGCTGCAAAGCCTACATTAGCTGAGAATAGGAAAGAAGCTATTGCAGTGGAAAAACGTATCACTTCTCTGGAAAAGAAAAATGCTATTGAAGAAAGGAAATCAAAGAAGGTCAGCTTCAGAGATGATTCAAAGAAAAATACCAAAGATCCATATGACATGGAAGGTTTACAGAAAGTTCTTAAAACCATGTCAAATGAAATGGTTGAAATTAAAAAACAAGTGGCTGAAACTTCTACCAAGAAACCATTCTGAAATTTCAGAAGAAACCAAGTTGAATCTAAACCTCCTAATGTAATCTCTAATGCAGAGTCAGAAGAAGAAGAAGAAGAAGAAGATACATCTATAGTATCAGATCAAGAAGATGAAAATGAAGAAATAGTTGAATTAAATGGAATGTGGGATTTTATTCTCCCTAATTCTGATAGTGAAGAAGCTATGCCTGTAAGTACTAGGAGTAAATCTACAGCAGAACCAGTGCAAACAGTTCCGAAAAAGAAAATTACAACTCCAAGTACCAAAGACAAACCCACTGTAAAGAAAACTTCTCCATTACCTACTCAAAATCAACCATCTTCTTCTAATCCTCTCACATCAACAGCGAAAACTTTAGTAGTGTCAGATCCTATGGAATACAATATTGTTGAAGACATGAAAAATATTAAAGCCAACATTTCCTTACATGAACTCAGCAAACTGAAACACCAGCAAAAGTTTCTATTGAAAGAATTAAACACTACACCAATTGCTCCTTTACCAAGCAGTGTAGTTGCAAAAGCAGCAAGAGGAACTGGTAAGCCACCAGATAAGGTAGATGCTACTGATACTGTGCTCATTGGGGAAAAGTCAAATTCTCAAACTCCTCCTTTTCTTTTGACTTATGAGATGTACAATAAAAATTTGCACAATTGTTTGATTGATTCTGGAGCTTCCTCCAATATAATGCCTACTTCTGTCTGTGCTAAATTGAATATTGAACCACAGAAATCAGCAGTTCATATCGTTCAGTTGGATCTCTCTAAAGTCCAAGTGGTAGGAGAAATCAATTCAGTTACTATCAGATTAGCCTCTGATCCTAGGATTGTCCAAAGAATTGATATTTTGATTGCTGATATTCCTGAATTCTATGGATTAATCTTGAGCAGGGACTGGTCTGCGAAACTTAACGGTTATATCTCAACCGATTATTCACACATGTGGCTTCCCTACAAAGGGAAACCAAATCAAATCAAAATTGAACGAGAAAAACATATGATGCACATTGTCACTGAATTTGAACAACCTAATGAACCTGTAGCATTCAACAACAATATTCTTGGAGGTTATTCTGCTGAATCATTTCTTGGAAATTTCAAAGCTCCTCAATCACCTTTTTCTGTAAATACTTTTGTTTCTCAGATAGAAAAATTTTCACAATCTGATACTTCCAGAATTGTAAATATTTCGGATGTAATTGTAGATAAGCCAATAGATAAGTCTTTATTTTGGTCATTATATTTTGATGGATCGAAATCTAGTGATGGAGCTGGAGCTGGAGCTGGATGCATCCTAATTGATCCAAATGGGGAGAAAACCATGTTGTCATGTAGATTAGAATTTGAGTGTACTAACAATACCGCAGAATATGAAGCCTTGGTTCAAGGACTTTATAAAGCTATAGGGTTAGATGTTAAATACTTGAAAGTTTTTGGTGATTCCGAAATTGTCATTAAACAAGTTAGGAATACTATTCATTGCCTTTCAGGACATCTTAAACACTATCAAACCCTAGTACAAAACCTCACCACTCATTTTTTAGCATTCAATATTTCTCCTATTCCTAGGAATCAGAATACATCAGCTGACTTGTTAGCTAATGTTGCATCTAAACTCTTACCTGCTGAAGATTGCAGTCCTGATAGGTTTTCTGTAGAATTGATTTTTCGTCCATCTGTCCCGGATAATGTTACAAATTGGAGAGTATTCTATCATGATCAAGATATTCTAAATTTCATGACTTCAGAGAAATCATATGATGAGCAGATTATTGACGAAGATGATCATGATTTAGAAATCGCTTCAAAAGGTAATGAAAACTCCATTCCAAAATATGTTGTTAAATTAGAGGATTTATATGACATTAGAGACAGATTCAAGAAAGTTGTTAATACGAAACTCCAAAGTTCCACTTTGAAGTTTGAATTAGTAAATCTTGGTTCTGATTCTAAACCTCAAAAAGTTAACTTAGGACTCAATTTAACACCGGAGGAAAGGAATGCATTCATTAAACTGTTGAACAAGTATAAAAACATTTTTGCTTGGAATTACGATGATTTAAAAACATATGATACTTCGATTATTCAACATACAATTCCAATGCTTCCTGATATTAAACCTGTTCAACAGAAGTTGAGAAAGATTCATCCAAATCTCGAAAGTCAAATCAAATCATAACTTAATAAAATTTTGAAAGCCAAAATCATTTTTCCAGTCAGGCACTCTAATTGGGTTTCCAATATGGTACCTGTAAGGAAGAAGAATGGTGATATAAGAATCTGTATTGATTTCAGAAATTTAAACAAGGCATGTTTAAAAGACAATTTCCCATTTCCAACCATGGAACAGATACTTCAAAAGGTAGCTGGTTCTGAACTTATGTCCTTTCTCGATGGATTTTCGGGCTATAATCAAGTTTTAGTTCATCCAGATGACAGATTGAAAACAACTTTTAGAACAAAATGGGGAACTTATGCTTATCAGAAAATGCCTTTTGGTCTAATAAATGCAGGAGCAACTTTTCAAAGAGCCATGGATATAGCATTCAAAGGTCTGATCAATAAATCGGTTGTTGTTTATCTTGATGACATAACAGTATTTTCAAAAAAGAGAGCCAATCATCTACATGATTTAAAACAAATATTTGAAAGATGTAGAAATTTTGGTATCTCCTTAAATCCCAAGAAATCTTTCTTTGCTTTAGATGAAGGAAAACTCTTAGGATTTGTTGTGTCAAAAGATGGTATATATATTGATCCAGATAGAGTGAAAGAAATTTCTGATATTTCTTTACCACATAACAAAAAATCCATGCAATCTTTTCTTGGATAGATAAATTTTGTTAAAAGATTTATTCCTGATTTTTCTTTAATTGTTTTACCTATGCAAAATATGATCAAGAAGAATTCAATATTCAAATGGATGCATAAAGAAAAAGAAGCTTTTGATTCAATCAAACGAGCAATCATTAATGCACCAGCATTGAATACCCCGGATTTTTCTAAAGATTTTACTTTGTATACTCTGGCCACTGAAACATCCTATGCAGCCATTTTAACACAACTCAATGATCAAGAAATCGAAGCACCTATTTCTTTCTTTAGCTCGAATCTGCAAGGAGCTGAGCTTAATTATTCCGATGTTGAAAAACAAGCCTTTGCTATGTTTAAATCAATCAAACATTTCAGACCTTTTCTCTTGAAAACACATACAAAAATCATTGTCCCATTCTCTGCAGTGAGGCAATTATTAATTCAAAAAGAAGTAGAAGAAAAGAGAGCTAACTGGGTAACAGCCTTGCAAGAATATGATATTGATATTAAACCAGCTAAGATTGTTAGAGGACAAGGTTTTTGCAGATTATTGGCAGGAGCTCATAACATACCAGAAAATCAAGATCCAAATCAAGATATTCAAGTAAGTCAGATAAGTGTTACAAATTCCGGATCTCAGTATGTTGATCTTATCTATTACTTGAAAAATGGGTATGCTCCTTCTAATCTTAGCTATAAGAGTAAACGCGCTTTAAGGTTAAAGGCTATTAAATACCAGATCATTGATAATGTGTTATTTAGAAAAAATTATGATTCAATTTTATTAAGATGTTTGGAAAAGACTGAAGCTGAAAAGGATTTGCAGGAATTGCATGATGGACCAGCAGGAGGTCATTTTGGAGGTGATACCACGGCTCACAAAATAATTCGCACTGGTTATTGCTGGCCTACCCTTTTTAAAGATACGCATGATTACGTAAGGAAGTGCCAAATTTGTCAAACTGCAAGTGGAAGACAAAGGAAACCAGCTTTTCCTTTGCAACCAGTAACTATTGAGCAACCATTCGAACAATGGGGGCTTGAAATTATTGGTGAGATAGTACCTCATTCTTCCAAAAATCACAAGTACATCCTTACTGCAACTGATTACTTTACGAAATGGGTAGAGGCAATCCCATTGAAGGTAGCCAATTCTGATGCAATTATTGATTTCATAGATCAATTCATCATAACCAGGTTTGGTGTACCTCAAGCTCTTGTTTTTGATAATGCATCTTACTTTTCTGGTAATAGTTTAATTGAATTTGCAGTCAAAAGAGGTTTTAAATTAAAATATTCAGCAAATTATTATCCATAAGGTAATGGTTTGGCTGAATCCACTAACAAAAACCTTATCAAAATCATTAAAAGAACCATTGATCAAAATCAAAAGAATTGGCACAAATATTTAATCTTTGCGTTATGGGCTGATCGTATCACTGAAAAAGCTTCAATAGGGACTTCACCTTTCAATCTGGTTTATGGAAAAGAAGTTGTGATACCATCAAATTTAACTCTTCCATCATTAGCCCTAGTGCAGTTTATTGAAGAAAATCCTTCATCATCCATTCAATTGAGATATGATCAAATCCTTAAACTAGAAGAAGATAGGGATAAAGCAAAAATTACTCATGAAAAACATCAACAACTTGTAAAATCTTCTTTTGATGCAAGTTCTACCGGCTCAAAAAAATTGTCAATTGGTGATCTCATTTTGAAATGGGATAAAGCACACGAAGAAAAAGGTAAATATACCAAATTTCAGAAAATGTGGCTTGGACCATTTCAGATCGTTGAGAAGATAAGCTCAAATACATTCATTCTCCAAGATTTAACAGGTAAGAGAGAGTCTCTTCCTGTAAATGGGCTTATCTTGAAGAAATTCTTTTCATAAAGAGGTAACCCCTTCTTAAACTGTACATATTTCTTTCTGCAAAAGTTTTTGATTATTTTTGTTTTTACAAATAAAGGTTGTTTATGAGTCTCTGATTGACTGTTTACTATTTGAGAAAATTTCTTCGGAAAAATATTATAAATATTTATTTTGTGTAAATAAAAATTTTTAAAGTAATGATCACAGTTTTTGAATAGTTTAAAATAAGATGTTAAACTTTGAAAAGATTATTTCAATCATTTACATGATCTTTTGAAAACTTGAAGAAAATGTAAAGCATTATAAAGTTTATTAAGCAGAGAAAGGTTATCTATCAAAGTATAGATTTTTTTTTCAAAGTTTTGGAATTCAAAAAACTCTAAAAATTGTCATCCATTGATTCTTAAGGATAAAACTATTTCACCCCATCCATTTAAGTTGTGATTTTTTAGAATGTAATTCTAAGAAATTATACAAAAATTTTAAGAGATAAGAGGTCTCATTACGAGCCGACTTACCATGTTCATAAGGAGTAATAAAACTGACATTACCAATACTGCATACCAAAACAGGGTAATGGCTTATAAATATAAGACAAGGGGTCTCATCATGAGCCAACTTGTTCAGTTTAATTATAACTAGTGAATGGCATTGTTATTAACTGGCTGCCAAACCAGAACACTGGCTCTTAAGAATAAAAATAAATAAAAGACAAAAACATGAGATAATAGGTCTTATGAATTTATCTTTTAAAAAAGTCATAATTTTAATTGGATGGGACAATGAATGGTTAATGGTTTAAAGGTAACCCTGTCGAGACTATGAACGTTTGCTGGCAGTAGAGGCAATACCTATGGAAATAGAGTATATTATAAAACCAAAACTTGGAGAAATCCATTTACTTCATTATTAACACCAATCAAAGCTTGATATAACCCAAAATGTTTTTATTTCTTAAGGAATTAGACAGAAATTATGAAATGATTTTTATTTTTCTTTTTCATAGCAGCATTTTATTTGAATTATCCTAAGGTAGTTTTCATTATCTTTAAAAACCTTTACTTACTAAAGATAGAATGTTCATTTTATTTTTTCAGAGATAATTGTTTCTTTCAGTGAATCGCCAATTGTTGTGACCAGCAACAACCCCCCTTTTTATTTATTATTAGTAATAATACTAAATAAATGGGGACACTTAGTTAAAAAAAAAAAAAAATCAATTAGGATTTTTATTTTTTTGCCTTTCAAATAAAATTTTCTATCATAAACTTATAGAAATCCCTTAGAAAGAATATTTAGAAACACTTAAGTTTATGATAGATTATAATAAAATTGCTCTTGAAACAAGATAGCGCATCCATAACAAAATAGTATATATAAAACGCATTGATCGCAGATCGCATAGCGCAGAAAACAGAAATGATTAATAAATATCTTTTGTGCTCTTATCAATTTTGCGCTTTTGCGATTTGCGCTTTTGCGCTATTGCGCAATTTCCACTTTTGCGCTATTTTTATGCGCTTTTGCGATTTTGCGCTTTTTCGATTGTGCGCTTTTGCGATTATGCGCTTTTGCGATGATTTCATTATGCAATTGTGCGCTTTTGCGATTTTGCGCTTTTGCGCTATTGCACTTTTGCGATATGCGCTTTTGCGCTATTGCGCAATTTCCACTTTTGCGCTATTTTTATGACTGCGATGACTTCATTCTGCGATATTGCGACATTGCGATATTGCGAATTGTGCAGCAAATCACAGATCGCAATGTCGCAGATTCATGTAGGCGCGCTATCCCAAGGCAATCTTCTCATATGTCAAATCCGTTATGCACTTTAATGATTATATTAAATGATTGGATTGATTATTAATGTGAAATGAGATTGTGTTTAGATTGAAAGTCGTTTCACAATTTAAATATTATATTTCATCCGCTTTCACATTCAAAACAATCTCATCACCTTTCTTATATCATTACTCTCATTTATTCGTAAAACGCAGGCACGAAGGAGCATACCACTATACAAAGCTTCCGCTAAACATTATGGGTAAGAAGGAGAAGAGCTCAAGTTCTGAGAACAAAGAAATGGCTTCGCTATACGCAGACACCGCCTGTAACAAGGACGCTGGTATATCTACTTGGGAGGGAATGTATAAACTGTTAGAAGAGGAAAACCCTGTGGTGATAAAAGTTGCAGCTACAGCTGGTTCAAAGGATACGTCTGAAGCAACCCTTAGAGACTTAGCTTGCTCATTTCTACATAGAATAGCAGCAAGACCAAGGATTCTCCCATATACAGACATGGTGAGATGGGTGCTGGATAGCACAGATATTTCAGACAGACAGTTTAGAACTCCATCTGAAGAGCTAATTGGGTCATTCACCATAGAAGATCTGAGATTAATGTATAAGCTGCCAGAACCTCAAGCAACTTTCAACAAGCAATTTATGGAAGAGTTTGCCAAAGAACACTCAAATTTGGAAGAATGCACAAAGGAGTGGACCAAAAGAAGTGAACCATTGAAGAAGAACAAACAAGGTATGTACAGCACGGGTTCACTTACCTCTCCTTATTGTTTTGCTGCTGCCATGTTATGCAGGCTTTTTGGAAAGCCTGACATAAATATGATCTTACCCGAATGGCTTCTTTTGTTGAATGCGGCTGTTAATTCTACAATTGTAGATTGGGCCAAAATCCTATCTGATAATCTCACCACTGATATTTTTCATTACCGGTCAAAACGAAATGTTTCCCAGCGGGTTTATCCGCCTTTTTATTTATCTTCTTATGTCATGGACGCCATCTGCTATGTCTCTAAATTCCCTGTGATGGGCTAGAAATGGACTATCCACGATCCTTTGCCCATTCATATGTACCATAAAGAACTATGGGAGTCTGATTTTGTTCCCCATTTTTACCAAATTTGTCATGGAATAATGCTGCCATTGTACAGAACATTGTATAATAAGGATGCCCCGAGGTTATCCTTAGAAACAGAGGTTGATATTCTCCCCGTCGCAAGATGGTTTGGAGAGGAATGTTTCACCTATATTAGGGTTTTTGAAAGTTATGCTTCTCCCCATGTTTTACCCTTATATGTTCCAGATAGACTTGTAGCTCGGGAAATTGCTTATCAGACCTGTGGCCAGGGAGGTATAACAAAAGATTTAAAAGACAAGAAAAAGGGCATTTAGCCACAATTTCCCATAAAATGTGGAACATTTTCACTGTTGGATATTGGTCATGCATTTCAAGAGATAGGCAACGTTACATGCCTACAACTGTTCAAATTCTCAAGAAGGTTATTTGACCAAAATGATATTGTTAATAATTTTACCAATGCAATCAAAGTAAGGGAATTTGTCGGGGAGCAAGATCTTTTTGATGATATGTTCCAGGCAAGAAATTCATTCAAAGAGGTTTTGAATTCAGCTAAAGAGCAGCTATCTCCAGGGGATTTTCAGGAATTTAAGTTGTACAGAGAAAGGAGACTAATTTCTATTCCTTTGGATAATCTACGTATAGAGCCTGCAAAGGAGCAAACTCCTAGTGTTAGTCTTAACAGCAGTTCAAGCACAGGTAAATCCAAATCAAAATCTGACAGAGATTCTGAACACTCCAATACATCCAAATAAATGGAAGATAAAATGGAAGAATCCATTAAAGATTCTGCACAATCTAAAGAGCTTGCTCAACAGCAAATTTTGATTTCTCAACAAAAAAATCCTCCTCCACCAAATGTACAGCAACAGCCAGTCACCATTGAGTTAGATAAAGAATGGGAAACCTTTAATCAATTGATTAATGTAGAAGGACAGAATGTACAGACCCCTGTCCAAACAACCAAAGTTTTGAACGCAGGAACAAGCAGCACAGCCGCAGTAATAGAGCACATACCAATCACACCCTCCTCTGAAATTGTACTTAATGTAGAGGACATTCCTCCTCTGGATGTATTTTATAGCCCAAAATACAAAGCAGTAGTAAAGAGACAAAGGAAAAAGATAAAAATAGAAAGTGCAATTGCTACTGAACCAGAACAAGTAGATGTTTTGTGGAAAGATCCTGCCACAGAGCCTACTCATAATCTCACTAAGTTATCTCAAATAATAGGAGATTATGCTTCTGCAACAATTGATAAAGCAGTTGAGATACAACTTTTGTTGGATGAAAAAGAAGAACAGATAAAGGCTCTGCAACAGCAATTGCAACAGGTACAGGCCAATAAGGAAGCACAATTAAAACTTTAAGAGTTACAACAACAACTTCAAGAAATCCAAGAACAGCATAAGGATGATCCTAAGCTTCCAGAATTCATTTCAGAAACCATCTCTTTGAACAATCAACTACTGCAACAAGAGGAAGTTTTATGCCAAAAAATATTGCAATGGAATTCTTTGTGCCAAGAGAGCGATAAAATCACAAATCATGTCGTAGATTTATGAAATGATTATGATTTGATTAATGAAAAGATCAATGATTATCTAGCATGGCAAAAGACAGAAGAAGGCAGAAAAGCTGGTGCACCCATCATTAACGAGAACCATAAAGAAATACTATTTAATAATTGGGATGCACAAATCAGAAGGGCAGAAAAGGCAGCAGAGGAGGCATCTACAGCGGCAAACACTCTCACTGATTGTGTAAATGACAATTTACACAAAGCTAACTTGATTTCTGAAACTGTTCCAGGATATCTTCCACAAGCAAATCAACTGCAAATAGAATGGAGGCAAAAGGCAGAAGAAAGAGAAAAATCCATCCAAGGGCTGACAAGATTGAATTGGGACTCATACTAGATGTACTTGGTAAAGCCACACAGTCAGCACAGTGCGCTCAATTGTATCATCAATGCTACAGAGAAGATTGCTCCTACGCTTGCCGACTCTGTCTTTTCAGGACAGTTGAATTCTGAAGTCGGTCAACCGCATCTTCTCAAAACTATGCTAGATGCCTGCAAGATCAAAGATCAAGTTCATAGATAGATAGATTTAGTTTTAATTTCACTGTATTTTAGCCTAGGAAAAGGACGGTCATTGAACCAAATCCTTAATTTTTGTAATAAACTATTTTTAGATTTAGTTAAGTAGTATTTAAACCCCTCTCATGCATTTAGAGAGGGGTCCTGGATCTTAATATTTTTGGACTTGGAGATTGCATTTCTGTACTCCATTGTCTTATATATTTTTTTGAAAAGGATCACATCTGGTGATTTTTATGCGGAATTATCTTTGAAGTGTTGCATTTCTGTACCTTGAAATTTGGTTTTGCATTATAATTACTGGATAGAGTATCAGAATGCATTTGAAATTCTTCAAGATGAACAAGGTATTTCTATCTATTCACTGTTGATCTCTTTTGTTTTATGATATTCGTTTTAAAATTGCTATCATTTATATGTATATTTGCTTTAACAACGCTTCCTTTTATATATCATTTCTGAGTATAATTGAAATGTTATTTTTCATAGTTACATGTAAATGGTATACAATGATGAATGCAATATGTTTATATAACTCTGTTTAATTTCTTAAACAGAGTTATCCTTATTTGTTTCTGCATATTTCAATTTAATTAATAATACATTTTCATGGTTATTGTTGAATTGGAACAATCTTAAGTTGTATTCACATATAGCTACCCGAGTTAATGTTAGAATTTCTTTATCAGTACTTAGCTTAAATTAGATAGTTTTATTTTAGTTAGTTTAGTCCCATTTCCACCCATCCAATCCAATCCATTTAGTTACAAGGAAACTGGTCCTTTAAATCCAGTCGGAGCCACCACACCAAACGGAAAAGGAGTTGTCTTAAGGTCCCGACCGGGTGGTTTTCCCCGATGTTTGAAGCATAGATTTTCTAGGCTTCAACACCTTGTAAATGTAATTATGACCTAAATAGTTACTAGAGGGTAGACACATTAGGTAAAATTGGATTTCTGGCTAAAATGAATCAGTTTTACCAAAGTTAGGGATGAGTTTGTTGACCTCCCTAGTCTTTGGGTTTCCAGTTGATAATTTTGTAGATCAGCTCCTCAAGTTAGGGATTCGACCCCTGAGCTAGAGAGAATCAGTTTTTGTCTATATTATTCACTTCTTTACTCATAGCAAGGGTTGGATGTTGTTGGGTTGATCTTGAAACACTTTTTGTAATCAAAATTTTGTCTAATAATAACAGACATAGTTGCAGCTATATTGATGGAATTCATGTCGTAAATGATTTAGCATTGTTTCTTCTCTTGTTATGAAAATGTGTGAATGTTTTTTAATTCATATTTCATTCCATTTCTAAATGTAAATGTTTCCTAAGTCATAAAGACATAATTCACTAAGTTTATGCTTTGTTTTGGAGGGATATTTACAGTTTGTCTCATTTTCTTCTTAGTAGAAAATAATTCATAGCTCTTATGCTCTTTTCTCAAAAACCCTATCAGTATAAACCATCTCATCAAATACCCTCTTGTGTTGATTTGTTTACCTACCTTGCTCCATCAAATCCCTGCAATTCTGATCCTTGTTTTCCCTAACCTAATTTATTCCTTGACCTATTCACCATCCAGCACCTCAAAATTCAATCAATCAAACCCTTGTGCTACTATACCTAGCCTAATATCTCATTGATCCAGTCATATTGGCTGAGAGAGAGCCCTCTCCTAACAAGTAGGGCTAGATACTTGGCAAAAGATTGGTTTGCAGTTACCTTTGCTGGTCTCTTTTTAGCCTCGCAGATTCGTTGGAGTGATAACATCTTGGCGATCATATTGGGGAAGAAAGTGACAGATCTTCCCTAGTTGTACCATTATTTCTTCGAATTCTTGGCCTCTGGATGATAGGTTTAAGATTTCGTTGAGGCTGATATGAAAAAGTTGCAGAGAACCAATCTTTTGAAAAGTGAACATTCTGTCTTCGAGGAGATACACCAAATCAAATCCTAATCCTCACCCAGTTGATCCAGTCGAATATCTAGAGAGGCTTTTTTGGAAGCATAGATATCAAGCTACAGAAATTCAATCAAATCCAATCCCATTTGTAAGATCTTCTCTGTTTCCTGCAAAATTTCTATCTCTCGAAGACATACCATTTGATTTAAATTTTGATCTGTCTTTGTTCGATTTAAGTCTGAAACCTCATTATCTGATATATTCTTTGACCCATTAAGGCTTTCTGAGGTAAAATCATTATCTGAGTTAGATCTTAGTTCTTTAAAACTTGAAGAAAAATTACCCTATGACGACACTAAGTCTGAATCAGACTTTGACACTAAAGGCTGGAGTCAATTCTATAGACTTGAAAGTTTAGCAAACCAAATTTAGTACCATTCAGAAAAATCCATAATCCAATATCAACAAGAGTCAATACCCATCCCAACACGATCACAGTCAGCTAGTGTTTTCTCATCTGCACCATCTATTCATTATCTATTCAGAAAACTCTTCCTATTGTCACTCCTGTAGTTCATTCAACAGGAATTATGGCCATATTTTCACCCATCATCTTACTAGGTCAACCCCATGCCTTATCACAAGGTTATGGCTAGAGAATCCCACTTATTGATGAAAATTATTCAATCAATGCAAAACAGGACATAGTTAAATTCACTGACTTTATTGATCTGGAAGAAGTAGATGAAGACAATGCTAAAATGAGAATAATACTTCAAAGCATTTAAGGAGAAGTTAAAGTATGGTTCATATCATTAAATGAAAACTACATATCCACTTCAAATAAGTTGATAGATGCCTTCATAGCCTGATGGGAGGTAAATAAGAATCTATTACAAATCCTTTCTAAATACAATAATATGAAAGAGAACCAAATGAATCAGTACATGACTTCACTGCCCAATTCAATAGAGTATACAATTCCATTCCCAATGAGATCAAACCTTCTCCAAGGTTATCCCTCTTGCATTTCCTAGATGGTTTTGATCCATACATGGCCTATTAGTTGCGAGAAAGGAATCCTGCCACATTAGAAGAAATGCAAAAAAATGAAATTAGTGTAGAAGCTAATCTGTCCATTAAGAAGTCAAAAATGAAGGGTGAGAGGAGAGTAAATATCAAAGAAGAAGCATCATCATCCTCCAATGTAAAACTGGACACCTTGATAAGAACAGTAGAAAGGATGGTTGACAGGATGTCTATCACCGAAAGGCAGTCGAAACCACAAGTTAGAAATCATAATTTCAGAGGACAGCAACAACATCCTCAATTCAGAATTAAGAAAATAGAACAAAGGGCACCTGAGCAACCAACATAGCCACAACATATTTAGACACCCTTGCATCAAAATTATGCTCAAGGAGGTGAGGCAGAAGAAGAAAATCATATTGTTGAAGAAAACCACTTTGTTACAGTTGATGATGAGCCCATATTTTTGATAGAAAATGAAGAGTATGTCGAGAAGATGGATGTACCCAAGGATGAAGACTATATTCTAGCCCAGGATCATCAGTTGGAGGTATAATCTGATGACTATCAACGAGGATACTTGAATTCCCTTAGCTTAAAATAGAGGAAGTACCCATTGAGGGCTAGAAATGTCCCAATAACTCCTATTTAGAAGTGGGCATCGCAAAAAAAAGATACTCAACCAAAAACGAATTCTCAAGGTAATCATAATAAAGGAAAAGAACCTCCAGCTAAAACTCAGAACAAGGATAATCAACCATCTACAAGCTCATCGGGTAGAGAAAAGGATAGCCAAAGGAAAGAAGCTATATCAAAGGATCATGCCGACAAAAGAGATATCATTAAAGAGGTAGACAAATCCACTCCTTTCAGCTTAGAAACTGAAATTTCCAATTTGAAAATGTCAATACCTTTAACTGAACTTGTCAAGAATAATTATTATAAGTCTCATGTAGCCAAAATGTTAAAAGTATATCCTTCATCTGATATACGTAGATTCGAAGATGACCAACCTGAACTTATCTTTGGTCCAGCAATAGACGGTCAGTTAGAGAATAGCGAAGTTCCCCCATTCTATTTGAGTCTGAGAATCCACAAAAATATCCTTCACAATGCCATGCTTGACTCTGGATATTCCCACAATTTGATGTTGAAAGCCATTATGGAAAAATTGGGCCTAGATATCACTTGTCCTTACCATGACTTGTATCCCTTTGATTCGAGTAGCTTTTGTTGTCTAGGTTTTATTAAGGATTTAGTAATTTCCCTTGAACAAATTCTAGCAAAGAATGTCTTGATGGATGTGGTGGTGGCTGATATCACTACAAGGAAAATACCATCTAACGGATGTTTTTGATGAACCCCATAGAAAAATACCCCATACATTTGTTTCTAGCGAAGGTTACTAGAGGAGGTTGGCGGGCGGAGGGTTTTGTGGATGTTTTCCACTCAGTGCGCTTATCATTAAACGTCGCCCTGGTGCTCTGCAATATCGAAAGCACCGGTCGGCATAAAAGAATTGGCACACCGTAAACTCCATACACACCTGCCCAGTGCGTTGTATTATTCTATAGCACTGGTGTGTCACACATCTTTCGCGCCGGTGCATTATAAAACACCACGCCAAAACCGAAACCACCCAGTGCTGTAGAATGAAACTGCACTAGTGCATCATAAAACAATGCACCAAAACACAAACCGACCGGTGTGCTTGTAAGAAACAGCACCAGTGTGCCTATAAACCACGCGCACCTGTAAAGGGTTAAATTAAAAAAAAATTACGACAAAAAACTCAGATTTTTCATTTTTCCAGTGCTCCTGAGCTCTCAATTACCAGTGCGCGCTCTACCATAGAACGCACCGGTGCGCACAAAATATTGGCACACTAGACAGAGTGCGCGACGTACACACCCGCCTGGGGCGTCAAATTACGATAATGCACCGGTGCTTCACTACTCTTCTACGCTAGTGCATCATAAAACACCGCACCAAAACAGAAAGATGCCGGTGCGTTCTTATCCAAGAGAACTGGTGTGCCTATAAAACGCACGCACCAGAATAACGTTAAATAAAAAAAATTAAGGCCAAAAAACCGGTGCTTTATGACTATTCCGCACCGATGCTTAAAGAATATTCCGCCCCGGTGCACCATCAAAACAACACGCCAAAACAGAAACATCATGGTGCAGTGTTAATGAACCACCCCAGTGCATTATAAACAACGCACCAAATCTAGCACCACCCGGTGTGGTTGTAAGTAAGCGTACCGGTGCACCTATAAAACCCCGCGCACCGCAATAGGGTTAAATAATAAACAAATACGGCCAAAAACTACTTTTTTCACTTTCCTTAGTGCTCCAGAGCACTTAAGCACCAGTTCCATTTCCCATTCCCTGAGCCTCCCTGATGTTGGTGCTCTCATTGTACCCATTACACGCACTACTGCTTTGCATTGGCCACCAATCTCCAGCTTGCATTTTGAAAAACAGTTGACAAATTTTCTTTTGCAAATTTTACAGCCAATATGCGTCCTCGACGGCGAAATGTATAGGTGTTTTTCTAGTTTTTCCATAATTAAGCCTTTTAGCGGATTAGAATTTGAAATAACCATTAAAAAAAAAAAAAATGTCGCGCGGTGCGCCTGAGCTGTTCGGCTCGCACCAGATAGTGGTGCTGCCTATAAAATTTATACGCCGCACTACCACCAGTGCTAATGGTATCCGCATTGTTTCCGGGGCGGTACCAAAAGGTGCCCCTCATAATTTTAAATTAAAAAAATAAAATGTGGTGCACTCATTTAGCCAGGTGCACCGTTGACCAAGGGAATCCCAGTGCGGTGCATTGACGGTATTATCCGCCCTAGTATATTTCAACACACCGCATTCTGCATTCCATGAAGGTTAACGGTGTACCCGGGTAAAAGACCGCACCGTCGACTATGTAATTGTATGAAGTCGGTGCGCTGACATGACTATACGCTCCGGGGCATATATTTCAGTCAGTGCACTGCTATTCTAAACCTAGATATAGTCAACGATGCTTGAAAAATAGACAATTTCACCAAGGCCGGTGCGTTGTATTTCATTAGGGGCACCGGGAACGGGGCGATACAAACTTAAGCCGCACCGCCACCGGTGCGTGACTTTTTTTGTGGCGCATCGACATATATATATATATATATATATATATATATATATATATATATATATATATATATATATATATATATATATATATATATATATATATATATATATATATATATTCCTAAATACATGTCTATTTTAATAAATAAAAATTATTTAATATGTCAATGATTCAAAGAGAAGAGGAGGAACAACAGAAGCAACAGGTTGGATAGTATGACATGATTCGTCAATGGGAGGCCCGAAAGAGGGAGAGAGATGCATACCCTTGGCCTATTACAGCAGATACTCAGGGGATCCTTAGGCAGGTAGGCCTCCTCAAGTTCTATGAGTAGGCTACTTCCCTAAAGTCCCATAGTGTGTTTCTGAGAGATCTTATCCGTAGGTGGAATGCCCACCGACAAGCTTTCTAGGTTGGTCCTGATGAGTGGTACACACCCACTGAGGAGGATATTTATTTTATTATAGGACTATCGAGGAGAGGGGTTGATTTTCCCTCATTCCCAGACGTGCCAACTAGTTGTGTAGCAGGGAGTCAATTGGTTTACTCCCAGAGATACATTGGAGCACATGTACTATCTCCTTCAGAGTTTCAGGTACTTGGAGGTCAGTTACGTATAGGTGCATTTGGTAGACAGGATGTGCAGTGCCTCTCACTTATCATTTCGACCATTTCGCACAAAAATAGTGACGGGAAATGCATTAGTTGCTCGTTTTTATATTATGTTGATTCTTTAGTACAACAGCCATGACTTGTCAGATGGTCTGCCATTTTTTTGCGGCAATTTTGTACGACCTTAGATAGATGTCGTGCTCATGCACAAGGGAGGGTCAACTTCCCTTTTGCTTCAGAGCTGTTTTGTTTATTTTTTGAGAGGTTTCCAGAGATGAGACCTAGTTTTGTTCGACAGCCTCATAGGCCGATGTTCGAGGCCCGGATGCACATGTGGGGGCAGATGATGCCTAAGAGGGGAGACACTATGTTTCCAGCCAGGATATCGCATGATGCATTGGACTTACTAGCCAGTGTTGACGGGTTGCATCCCTTCATTTTGGTCCCATGTCCTTATGCTAGATTAGATTGGCAAGGGTGTCCCAACATCCTCTTCACAGATGATGAGCCGCCAGATGATAGAGGTAATATTACTGTTTTATTTATATTTATTCTAACATGTTCTTTAACTTGTTTTTATTAAATTTTGTAATGAAACTGTCTAATTATTGTTGTGTACTTGTATATATTTTGTAGACATTGGCTCTTTTGATGGCGAGGAGATGTCAAATCCACCACATGATCCAGGTGTTGATCCTGATGATGATCAAGACATGTTCGATGCCGAGGATGATCATGATCAGGATGAGGCCAGTGTAGCAAAGAGACATGCTCCTGCTCATGGTGCATCGGTACTGCCTTTTGCTAGGCGCGATCGACTTGAGACTAGATATAGGATGGAGTTGGGCAACCAACTCTGTGCATTGATTGTTGATGCGGGCATCAGGCCCACTCATTATAGAGACATACAGGCCGATGATAGGCTGTTCCGAATGTGGAGAGGCATGCTGTGTGACATGTACAGCCTGATGCGGCATGTCGTAGGAGCTACGATAGTTGTTACACGACTAAGGAGGATTGTCCGTAGCTATAGGTGTACTAGTCAAGCCGCAGCACATGATGGATAGTCTGCGAGTAGCGACTCACATGCATCTCATGATCATTCACCTCGCACTGCGCCTGATGAGAATGAGGTTGATCCACTAGCAGCATCTAGCAGTCATCATGGAGATGAGGCTGCATCATCGGCCACGTCCAGTCAGCAGCCTGCAGCATCCGTCAGTACTAGTCATGATCATGAGCAGGCTGGACCATCGACCGTCGAGGCCACACTATTGACTGAGCAGGCCTCCACTACTACTGCTTATATTGATGTTGTACTAGTACCACCAGCTGATGCATCCATCAGTACTAGTGATCATGATCATGAGCAGGCTCGACCATCGACCGTTGAGGCTGCACCCTTTACTGAGAAGGCCTCCACTTGTACTGCTATTGATTTTGTTATACTACCACCAACTGATCCATGACATTTATATTACAGTTGTATATTTTTAACATTATTCAATTATATATATATATTTAATGTTCATGTTTCAGTTGTACTTAATTTACATGTTGGTGATCATCATGATGTGGTGCATATTGTTAGGTCATGTTAGATATGTTCATTTAATGTTTAACTTGCAGATAGATGTGTATATGTGATAGCATGAGTTATTTGACATGAGATGTGTATTTGATGTTTGTGTTGTGATGATGTTAATATATAATGTTAATTTTATGTTTGAATGTGTTTTTTAGTTGAATATGATGTTTGTACGATGGTTATCATGATCGTGATGATGTTTATTAATTATTTTAATATTAAATGACCATGATATTTATTAAATATTATGTCGTGATTGTAATTGAAATTGAAATTTTAATTGTATGTAAAATTGTAAAATTGTATTTGTATTTGTACTAATTGTAATTTTAACTGTAATTGTATGTAAAATATTTATTAATGTAAAATTTTAATTGTAATTATAATATTTAATTTATTGTGAAATGATTGTAATTGTATATATGAAAAATTGTAAAATTCTAATTCTAATTCTAATTGTATGTAAAATTCTAAAATTGTAACTGTAATTTTAATTGAATTGTATGTAAAATATTTGTAAAATTGTAATTGTAAATGTAAATGTAATTCTATGTAAAATTGTAAATGTAATTGTTGTTGAGATTTTATAACATGAGTTAAAATTCTCTTGGACGAGAGTTATGCATTTCTCGTCAGAAAGTTGTGGTGCAGAACTCTCGGGAAAACTTTTCGGACGAGTTGTAGAAACTCTAGGAAGAGAGTTCAAAAAATCTCGGACGAGATTTCAAACTCTCGTCTTGAAGATTATAATTCGTCAAGGAAGTTTTCAAACTCTCGTGCGAGAGTTTTTTCAACTCTCGTCCGAGATTTTTTGAACTCTCGTCTGAGAGTCTTTATTATTGTGATTATAATATATTTTTTTAATAATTCATTGTTAAAACTTAAATAAATAAATTATATATATATGTATATAATAATAATAATAGATATATACCAATTTAGGATTTAAGATTTATTTTTTATTTTTTATTTTTAATGTAATGTTTTGATCAGTTTTAAATCTCTTTTAATGTTCTTAAAATGAATTTACTATGAAAACATTTGATGATATTTGGACACAATATGCTTAAATTACAACCCAATACCAAAAACGATGGTTAATGTTTAAGAGACAAGTTGAAATACTCACTTTATATTAAAAATGACATTCAAAATAGAAATCTCCACTTGCTGAGTGAGAGTTGGATGGAGTTTCTATCTCTATCGGATTGTCTGAAGACCAGGGCCATGTCATCCCACAGAGAGCAAGCTGTGGGACAGGTGTTGAGGATGTGATTGAGAGTTTCTGGACCATTCTCGCAGAGCATACATTGTGAAGGGCCTACGAAGCCTCGTTTCTGCAAATTGTCCCATGTAAGTGCCTTGTTATGCATGACCAGCCAGGAGAATAGTGTGATTTTTGGCCATGTTCCTCTGTTCCAAAGGGCTTGCCATTTGTGATCTAGTTGCGGATCCGAGGAGGCAACCAAGATCTGATATGCTTCTTTGAGGTTGAACGTTCCTTTGGGATTTCTTCCCCATCTCAAGATGTCCTCTTTATTAGACTTTAGGATTCTTCTTTTGTCCAAGTCTTGTAGAATATGGTCTACATTCATTGGGCCTGCTTGGGTATGCCATTGTTCTCTGGATAACCATTTTTTCCATGTGGTTGCCTCGCTCACAGGTTGCCAGTAGTCTGCTACCGTAATCTTGCCTTCCTCCTGCATAGCTCTTTTAAGAGTTTTCTAGTCTGGGTGTGCCAAGGGTGGGAGCTGCTGCCAGGCATCTTCCCAGAATAGGGCAGTGCTGCCTTGGTGCACTTCCCAGAAGCTATGCTGCTGAATAATATGTCGATTTTCCCATGCTTTATTCCAGATGGGGGATCCTTGAGTGGTGCCTATAAGCCTGATGAGGTCTTTTTCCCTGATTTTATTTGTATACTTTGCTTTCCACAAGGTGCCCCAGAGGGAGTTAGGATTTTCTACCCATCTCCACTAGATTTTTGCTACTACGGCCTTGCTTAATATCTTGGGGTCTCTTAGGCCCAAACCTCCCTCCATTTTTGGTTTGTAGATGTCTGTCCACTTGAGGAGGGCCCATTTGGATTCCTTAGAGGCTTCATTCCAGATAAAGGATCGTTGGATGCTTCGGATGGATTTATAAACCGCCTTAGGGGCTGCAAGTGCTGAAAACATATATGCTGGCATGGTTTGAAGGATGGACTTGACCAATATCAGTCTGCTGGCCATGTTTAAGGCCCGGTGGGTCCAGCTTCTTAACCTGGCTCTCATTTTGTTGAGGAGGGCTTCCCAGTTGGCCGATTTGTAGGCATATTCCGAGAGTGGTATACCAAGGTATTTGGTTGGAAGGGAGTTCTTTTGAATATTCAGAATTCTGTTGAGATTTCTCTGCATAGGAATGGATGTGTTGAAGAAAAATAGTTTGGATTTTGTGAGATTGATTTCCATACCTGAGGCCTCCGAGAAAGTCTTTAGCACTTTGCTAATGGTTCAAGCTTCCTGCACTGTGGGGGCGCCCATGAGCATTGTATCATCTATGAATTGCTGATGCGTTACTGTGGGTCCTTGGTGTACCGGTTTGATGCCTTTGAGTTGATTCTGTTGTTTTGCCTTGGCTAAGGATCTTCCTAGCCCTTCTGCCATAATGACAAAGAGAAACGGAGACAGGGGATCTCCTTGCCTTATACCTCTGGACGGAATGAAGGGTTGAAGGGGTCCTCCATTCAGCAACATTGAAAAGAAAGCACCTGAGACCAGTTCCATTATCCAATTTGTCCATTGCTAACTAAATCCAAAAGCCTGGAGGATTGCTCTCATATAGTGCCAGCTGATTTTATCAAAGGCCTTTGAAAGGTCAAGCTGGATAAGCATACCTGGAGTCCTTTTTGTTTTGAGAGAATGCAACACTTCCTGAGTGAGGATTATGCTGTAAGTGATCTGCCTACCTTCAACGTAGCCAGTTTGTTCCTGAGAAATGATTGAGGGGAGGACAGATTTAAGTCTGCTAGCCATCAGTTTGGAAAGGATTTTGTAAAGGACATTACAAAGGGCTATGGGACGAAACTTGTCGGGGGAGTCAGCCTGGTCTGATTTGGGAATTAAGGTGAGGAATGTGGCATTGATGGCAGGCAAAAATTTCTTGGTTCTGTGAAAGTTCCTTACTAGGTTGAGAAGGTCATCCTTAATAATGGGCCAGCAAGATTTAAAGAATTCGATTGTAAAGTTGTCTGGTCTGGGAGCCTTGTTCGAGGCCATGTTGAAGATTATTTCTTCAATCTCCTGCTCAGTGAATTCTCTTAGAAGGAGGGAGTTTTTCTCCTCTGTAACTAAGTTGGGAATGGCAGCGATAATTTCATTGATGGCTTGGGTTCTATCTTGAATGGAATCGTTGAGAAGAGAAGTGAAAAAAGAGTTGAGTTCAGATCCTATATGCTCCCTTTTATAAACTTGATCGCCATCAGCTTTTTTGAGGGAGAGGATGAGATTATGTGCTCTATGCTGGATGGTTGACTTATAGAAGAAACTAGTGTTGCGTTCTCCCTATTTTAACCATTGCACCCTCGACTTCTGCCTCCATAGCAGCTCTTCTTGTTTTAACCGTTCTTCCCATTGCCTTTGCAGATTTGATTCTTGAGCTATTATTTCATCATTGGGCCCTTCTTTGATCAAAGATTGCTGGAGGTTCGCCATTTTTTCCTCGAGTTCTTTTTTGGCTTGAAATATGTCGCCAAAGGTGTTTTTGTTCCAGCGTTTGAGGTTGATTTTTATTGTTTTGAGCTTCTGCTGGAATATGTACATGATATTGTCACTCCTTATGGTGGCTTGAGTCCACCAGCGTTGTATGTTTTGCATGAATGATGGGTGCTCTGTCCAGAAGGCTTCAAATCTGAATTTTCTGTTGTGGGGCTTATCCAAATTGGTGAAGTGAATCTGCACTGGCCAGTGATCAGATCCTCTGATAGGCAGAATGCTGGCCTCCATGTCGATATTTTGCAGCAGAATGGATTCCGACATGAGGAACCTATCGAGCCTTGATGCTATCTGCTTGTTTCCTCCTTGCTTATTATTCCAGGTATGCAGACCATTGACTGTGGAGATGTCAATGAGTTTGGATTCAACAATAAAGGTGTTGAATGCTTCCGAGTCCTTATCCAATCTTCGTAAGCCTCCCTTTTTTTCTACTAGATTGGTGATCATGTTGTAGTCTCTGCCTAAAATCCAGTGGTTTGCCCCATGGTGTTGTCTGACTTCGTCCAGGTCTAGCAGCATCTTCAGCTTTTCCTGGATTCGTTGGGGTCCATACACGTTGGTGATGCAGATCGATTGCCCTGAGTCTGGCATGTTGAAAATGATCGATAACGAGTGCTTGGTGGACAGATCATTTTGCAAGAAGAATTTGCTTTTGTTCCATAACGTGAGTAACCCTCCTGCTTGCCCGATAGCATCTATGCTTATGCAGTGATGACTGTTGGAAACAAGTTTTTTGAGTGTCTCTGTGCCTTTGGGAGAGCATTTGGATTCTTGAAGAAGTATGATGTCTGGGTGTAGCGAGAATAAGCGGTTTTTCAAGATCCTTCTTTTGGTGGTGCCGTTGAGCCCCCTGATGTTCTAGGTTGTGATTTTCATTGAGCTACCTTTGGAGCAGATAGGACCAAGGCCCTGATTTTTCCTTCATTGATTAGGCGTCTGCCTGGTTCTTGTATTTGGTGTCTTGTGGATTTGCGCCCTCTTTTTCTTCCTGGTCCTTGTGGCTTGTATTGATCCAAATCCAGGTTGGCTTGAATGCCCGTTTGGTTGCTATTTCCCCATTGCCTTTTGGCTGCATTTTGGTTGATGTATTCCAGCTGCAGGTATGCCATTTCTATCTTCTCCAAGTGTTCTTGGGGAATGACATCGACTCCCAGTTTGGACCATTGCTCATTGACCTTTTGGAGATCTAGATCACCTAGGATCTCCTCCAGAGGATTGTTTGAAGTGGTTGAGGATGGCTGCTATGTTTGCATTTCTGTGCATTGAGGGGTTTGTAGTGAGGTGTGGCTGGTATTAATCTGAATGGGAGAGGATTATGGTTTGTGTTGCGGTGCCTGGGCGTGGATTGAATCCGAGGTTGTGCTTGGGGCGTTGGTTGTAATCAAAGATTGACTTAATAATGACGGATCTTGATCAGTGGGGGCCTGGGAGACTATAGGGTGCTCCAATGAGTCAAGATTGCTCAAAAATTCAAAGTTGTTTTGCTGGGTCGAGGCAGTATTGGTGGGGGTTGTATTGGTGGAGGGTTTCGGAGGCTTTTTTCCTTTCTCCCCTTTGTTCTTTCTTGAGATGGAGGTGAAACCAGGTGTCGACAGGCTTGCACAATGGAATACATTTCTTTGTCATAGGTGGGATACTTGCGAGTTGTCTCAGACAATGTCTCACTGTGATATGCCACTGGATGTCCCTGTTGAGTAAGAACTGCCCCAATAGCATAGTCAGAGGCATCTGTCTCGATCTCAAACGGCTGCTGCAAGTCTGGTAAGGTGAGCACTAGGGCAGAACAGAGGCAATTTTTCAATTCTTTGAACACCTTCTGTTGAGGTTCCAACCAAAAGAATTTTGCTCTCGCTCCTCCTTTGGTGACTTGACTCAAGGGCCAAGTGATATGAGAGAATCCCAACACGAATCTATGGTAGAAATTAGCAAGACCCAGAAATCTGCGAAGCTCTGTTATAGTAGTCGGGGCTGGCCAATCCCAAATGACTTGGATCTTGGCTGGATCCACATGCACCCCCCTTTCATCAATAATGTATCCCAGATATTGAACCTGGGTCATGCCAAACGTGCACTTCTCCAAATTGGCACACAACTTGTGTTGCCGCAGTGTTTGGAGGACTTGTCGGACGTGGTGAAGTGCTCTTCCCAAGTCTTGGTGAAGATCAGAATGTCATCCAAGTACACCACTACAAATGAGTTGGTGAATGGCCGCAAGATGTCATCCATCATCCTCATGAAGGTTGCAAGAGCATTCGTCAACCTGAAAGGCATGACCAGCCATTCAACAAGGCCTTCCTTGGCTTTGAAGGCAGTCTTCCACACATCAGAGGGTTCAATTGGTACCTGGTGATACCCAGACTTCAAGTCGATCTTGCTGAAATATTTTTCACCTTCGAGTTGGTCCAGAAGGTCATCAATCCGTGGGATTGGGTACCTATTCTGGACAGTGATCTTGTTCAGCGCCCGATAGTCAATACAAAGTCTCCACGTCCCATCCTTATTCTGTACCAACATGATCGGGCTCCCACAGGGTGATGAACTTGGTCTGATGTGACCTTTCTGCAACAGCTCCTGAATCTGCCTCTTGATTTCATCATTCTTCAGAACAGAGCGTCGATAGATCAGTCCATTGGGTAGCGGCGTACCTGGGGTCAGATCAATCGGGTGCTTGACCTGACAGTGTAGAGGAACCCCTGTGGGTGAGGTGAAGATGTCCCCGTACTCCTCCACAACCTTATCCATTTGTTGTTGTCGTGCAAAGGATCCCTATCTGGAGGTTGTGGAATTATCTTAAAGCTATTCTTGAGGTGTTGGGATTTGATTTAAGATGGATCTATTGGATAATGCCTTTTATTTCTTCTCTTAATTACTTTATTCTTCTTAACGGAGTTCCTTCAACTCCCTTTAATGCTACCTGGGGTTTAAGACAAGGGGATCCACTTTCCCCCTTCCTTTTCATTATTGCAGCAAAAGGCCTTGGTTGACATATTAAAAGTAAGATCCAGGGAGGTCAACTTAAAGGCCTTAATCTTTGGGGGGCAGGTTTAAAACTTTCGCACCAACAGTTTGTAGATGACATTATGCTCTTTTGTCAAGCCACTCTAAAAGAATCTAAGGAAATTCTATCCATTCTTAAAGATTTCATGGAAGCCTCTGGAACTCTTATCAATAATGACAAATAAAATGTGTTTATATTTAATACTAATATTCTCTCCCAAATATTCCTATTGCCTACCTTGGGATTCAACATTGGATCCTTCCCTATGAAATATTTAGGAATCCCTCTCAATCTAAATTCTCTTCGGGTCTCTGGGTGGAAGTTGTTATGTTAAGAACAGTCTTACAATCCATTCCCATCTATCAACTCTCTAGATTGGAAACGCCTAAAATCTGTTGTAATGATATGGCTAAGATGTTTAAAAACATCCTATGGAAAGGATCTCAACAAGCCTGTCAATGGGCTCTCCTTTCATGGGATAAGCTTATGAAAATAAAAAGGACCGGAGACTTGGGGTTAAGAGATCCATATTTGCTAAATCAAGTTATGGGAGCTAATCTCTGGTAAATATGGATACAATGGGGTAGAGATTTGTGGAAAATAATCTCAGAATAGAAGAATGAAATTTCCTTAACTATTGTAAGGAAATTAAAAGTTCAAATGACCCCTAAAGGATCCATTATTTGAAACTTGATAGCACTAAATAGATATCTCATCTGAGAACACAATTTTTGGGAAATTAGAGGAGGCGACATTGCCCAGTTTTGGGAGGAATCATGACAACAACAGGAGAAAATATTCAGTGAAATTGATTTACGGGAGATTTTCCTATTCACTAACAGGCCGAATACTAAGACAATAGCACAATTTTTGGATGAAGGGACAGAGCTTCAATGGCGAAAATGGAAGCTAAAAGACCAGTGGAAGAATGCTCCAGAAACTTGTCAATGGGAAAACTATGTGAAAGAACTTAAATCTAGAAAACTAGCAATAGCAACATGAGAGGATATACTCATATGGGGGTATTGCACGAAATGCATGTTCACAATACAAGAAGGCCATTACATAAAATCAAATAACATTCATAATGTAGTTGTACCACTTTGAAAAAAAAATATGGTCGGAAAAACAATGGCCGAAAATTGAATACTTTTTGTGGCTACTTAGTCATGGAAAGATTCTTACCTAGGATCAGCTGCAGAAGAAAGGAATGCATGGCCGACTGACATATACTATGTGTAAGAAGAATGTAGAAACATTGGAACACCTATTGAATAACTTCTTTGTCGTTGAGACCTTGTGGAAAAACCTTTCCTCCCTCTTTCAATAAACAGATAGGGACAACAAGAGCCTCAGGCATACAATTGAAGTCTGGAGAAAAGGAGGGTATAAAAGCCTTGTTCTTAACATAGCGTGGGGAATCTTTATGGGATTTCTCATATGGGTCGCCTGGAAAGAAAGAAATTGGAGAACATTCAGAGATGAGTATCGACAAATTGAAGAGATATGGATAGTGGTTCTCGAGAATATCAGAGAAACTGTCCTCACCAAGAAATGGCATGAAGATGACTGGAAAGCTAATGGGCATGAGGATAGGATTTTAGCTATGCTTAACTTGAAACCCCAAATGCTCGCCCCAACCTCATGGAAACAAAAACCTTTGGGAAGACATCCGCATGATTAATTCAATGCTCTACAATAGGAGGTTATTAATCTTAATTATGATGGGGCCTCTAAAGGTAATTTGGGTCAAGCAGGAGAAAGAGGTATATTTCGTGATTCAAAGGGTTTAGTAAGTAGAATTTATGTGACCGATTTTGGATTCACTACAAATAACAAAGCCAAAATCATAGCGGTAAAACAAGTCATTTTGATAGTTGTAAGAGAACAATATCAGAGGACTATAGTAGAGGGGGATTCAGCCATGGTAACAAGTGTTCTGTAGAAGTTGCAGTAGGGGACAGGTTGGGAGAAAATTAGTCGAAGCTGGTGAACAACTCGTCTAATTCAGGAAATAAATGATATTCTTCCAAGCATTGGTTACCTTATCTCATCACATATTCGGAGATGAGGGAATGAATCAACTGACTACTTGGAGAACTAGAGTTGTACTCACGGGGGTGTGACAACTGGACATCAACCAAGCCAAAATGGTATAGGTGGAGAAGCTACAATCTCTATAGGAAATTGTTGATAGGGATAACGAGGATACTCGGGATCCCCAATCGGGGTTCCAACTGGTTAATTCGAATGACGAGGTGGCACGAGCTCATGCGTACCACATGGATAGTTGATGTGGACATGAGGAGACGATGGTGGGTACTACCACCCACGCCAAATAATGACGGAATTAAATGTGGGTGGTAGAAAACTCACGGTGTCAGAAGGGTGTTGGAAACAGGGCTGGCATGTAAGGAATGTTACGAAGGCTAAAGGTGGTAATGTTCAAGGTGGTAATATGGTCTGGTAGTTAAACGTGAAGTTGAGATTAGAAAAGGAAGTCGGCGAGCAGTTGAAGGGCTGGACGATGGTTATGTGGTGCTTATTTGGGTATGTTCATAGCCTTTGTATTATGTCTGTTGCTGCGATAGGAAACATAATTCATGTCTTCACCTCATTTCTATTTTCTGCGTATGAAAGATATGAAAAATTATGGGGGTTTTGTTTGATGTACATGGATTTTGGGACAACTTACTGAAATTAATGCGGAATTTTACAATCGTTAAGCCTTTGAACTATTGTTGTATTAAGGATTGGGGAGTATATGAAAATTTTCTTGTTGTCCTCTTCTGTGTTTTTTATTCTAAACCTACTTACCTCTTCTGTATGGGGGATGAGGGTTTTTATTTTTCTATTTTCTAGTATATTCTAGTTATTGTTAAGGAGCTTGGTGTTAACGTCCCAGTTTCTACGAAGGTCGCTCATTTCCTCGACCCTTATTTTACCCAATTTAAATCTGCATGTCTTTCAATTGGCTCTGCATGGCCTCCTATCGGCTCTGGTTGCTTTTTCCCCATCTTGAATTTCCTCATCTCTTATCCTATTACTCATTTCCCCATCTCCATTACTAGACCGGCCTTCTGCCCTGTCTGTAACCTTCACAGCTTGGCCTGCCAATCCTATGAAGTTCAGTGTATGGCCTCCAATGACATTTTCACGGGTAGCACTTTGTTAGATACCCCATCCAGGGTTTTTCCTATTCAAATTTTTTACAATGTTACGAAGAGGAGGGGTTTGGGCCCTAATTGTAATGGTGGAACTACTAAAGTCTAGTCTCGAAAGGGTTGGATTGTTGTCAATCCATTTGTTTTGTTGGGTTTCGGTCCAATTTCTAGGGGTTCTTGTCCTATTCTGTGGGGTTTCAGTCCTATTAAGTGGAGTCTCTTCCATGTGTTAGTACACATGATGCAGGAGAATGGAAACACTCTATCCATGCATGATTTTTCGCAATAGTTAAGGAAATTTATGTTTCTTTGGAAAATGATAGCCTCTCCTAGCCTTCCTATTGCAACCTTCATAGCTCTATGGATGATTGGAATAAGGAATGATGACATGCATTACACTGCTAAAAATGAGGATGCTACTCTCGGTAATCAGGATCTTTTCCTCTGTTATTTAACTAAATAAATTATTGAAATTATGTTACACTTCACAGGTATTTTTAAATCATATATAGGTGTTCGTCTAGCCATGGTTTCGTACTCGCCTCAACAGTGTCAGTTAATCCAACGATTGGTACTCCACCTGTAAGACAGAATGGTGAAAGGTCAAGCAGTGTAAAATTTTTCATAGGAAAAAGGAAATAAGAACAAGAGTAAGTCCAAAGAGGGCCCAAACAGGAGGGGAAGAAATTATTGAAAATATTTTTGATACCTACATGTTAGGTACTCCTTCTCAAGTAAAATAACTCATTTCAGGTTGGGAGCGTGACTGTGAAACCAAAGAGGAGGGTGAAATACAAGAGGAAGAAATGGAGTTTCTGAGGGATCCACGTAATACTAGAAGTAGACTATCATTATTTCAATAGTCTATCCATACTTATTGGACATTGAAATATAGACTGGCAAATGCCATAGTCAATGTTCAGGAAATTGGAGGGGACGCAAAAGCTGCCTCTATTTTAGCTTAAATGAGAAGGGATATCCAAGAAATCCACCTTCTGCAACACCACCATAACTTCTTCCTAGGCCGCAGGGAGTGCCAATTGAAAAGTATGAATCAAGTGGATACGTCTAGCTCCAATTTTAAGGACTCGACACATATCGATCGATCTGATGATTGAGTTTTATGAAATCCTTTTCTTTTTTGTCATTTTGACATGCATATTATAGGTAGCATTTAATTTTTGAAGTTCTTGTATGTAATGGACAGTAAATTGGATATAGCAAACATTATTAGGGTCAAACTTTATGAATTTTGGTTGGCCTATAACTCTTTAAGGTGGCCAACAGACCTGGTTTCTTACAAGCAGGTTGAGGCTATCCAACATTATTCATTATAACCTACTTTTCTCTTTTTTGATTAATGGAAAATAGAAAGGCTCTGCTAAACTTACAAAAAAAATCAAAGTAAAAATTTAATAATTAAAGATGAAATTATAATTTAATTATATTTTATAATTTTTTTAATTTCAACAACTTTAAAAATAACATAATAAAAATTGTTTTGATAAATTAATGTTATCTAATTTTATCAATAATTAAATTTATATAATTTAACTAATCAAAATTCAAACTAATATCCAACTAATTTATATTAGAGAACTGAAATGGATATAATGTGAAGTTATATAGATACATCACAAAATCATGTCAAAGGAGGAGTAGAGTTTTTTTATGTCAACTCAAGAGGAGGGTTCAAGATTTTTTCATTGTATATTGTGTTGAATGCATAGAGCTAGTCATATAGCTTTGAAATGATGCTATGAAGTATAAATACAAATTATTTAATATTAGATGGCTTGTAATGGATATTTTATAACCTATATAATTCAAAAAATAATTATGTGTGAAAACATCCATTAAATCTATTGCATATTGAATAAAATATTGAGGCCAAAACATTTAAAAATGTTTAACATTGGATTTTAATAAATTATAGCTTATTAATGTATATAATATTTTTTATTTATTTTAATTTCTAAAATTATTTTAAGTGGTTTTCTTCAAATTGATCAGAATTTTATCTTTGTGATAAGAAGTTGATTTTGACCACTAGTGTTTGTCTTATTATTTGTCGATTACTACCATTACTACATAAATGAGTAAATTAGAATTTTAGCGATCAACTTTTAATAATGAGTGCTCTAACAATAGACTTTTACAAAAGGATTGGTTTTTACCACATGGATTGTAAAATTACTTGAATGCTCTAACAATAGACTTTTACAAAAGGATTGGTTTTTACCACATGGATTGTAAAATTACTTGAATTTAAAGAAGATAGACCACCTTAAACCATAAATTATTTTTTAACTTATTTTTTGAATGACGTCATATTAAAAGAAAAATGTCCTTTTTATATTATAAAATGAAAGAGAGGAATTAGAGGATAATAGCAACACTAAAATAGGACACATGGATGCCCTAAATTAACCTAGAAACCTTTATGGAAAAAACAATTCTTGATATTAGATTTATTAATCATTAGGCCAAATCCATCTTATAGGCCAAATCCATCTTGCAATGTAGTCATCATACCCTTAAATAAATGGCATTACATGAAAATATCATAAGAAAATTTATGCATTATAGAAACTTCAAGAAGAATTGTGCATTATAGAAACTTCAAGAAAACTTTCACCTATATAACTATTAATTTTTGTAAAGATAACTTTAAAAAAAAAATTCACTAAATTCTATATAAAAAAGTTACCATCCACACTATTTTATCAATACGATTACCTGGCTTCCACTATTGCATTGACTGTATTATGTTCTTGTGTACTCAGTTGTCCATTATCAGTGTCAACACTTATTGTTACCTACACAAAATTATCAGCCATATTATGACCATGTGCAGAAAGCTTGTGCCCAAGAGGATTTGAAGATTCTACATTTTGTTATCATCCAAAAAAGAACAAACTGTGCAGCATCAAGGAAGGCTGTGATCTGTGCTCGCAATTTTTGTTAGGGAACATATTGGATAAAATATTTATTCAAAAGAAAATAA